>CM038796.1:81671758-82184159 GCA_021764765.1 Vicia sativa | reverse complement strand
TAGCAATACAAACTTCGAACTGGTCATAGTAGTGTCTTGCGGCACGTGAGCATTCTTCAGAAACTTCACCAAGGCATTATCATGAGCCTCGAGCACAAGAGTAGTGCAGGCATGGAGATCTTGGACGGAGTCTCGTCCCAATTGTTCCACCATATTGTAGTCACTTCTTGATAATCTTCGCATTTCTCCATTTCTTGTTTGAGGTGTCTTCAAGAACTTCCTTTGGTACTTGGTTGAGCAGATGAGTCACGGTTCTTTCTCTAGCCGGGATGTTGGTTGAGTAGCTGGAATGCGAGTCGAGTCGCAGTGTCTTTTGGAGGAGAGATTGCTGGAGAGAATACCTTTCCGGTTCTGGTCACCTTACTGGATCCGGTGATGTTGTCAATGTCGGGAATGGAAGCTTCAACTGTAAGATCTTCAATGGTCAGAGGGTCTTGCTTAACGCCATGATAGTAAACATCAGCTCCATAATTCCAAGGGATAGCCTTGTCGGAGGAATATGGAACTGGTCTGGGAGAAGTAATGATGAGAGGTGCCACTCTAGGCACAGGATCAGCGGAGGAAATCCTTATGGTGTTAACATCAGCATAGTCTTCTGGGAAATCGTCGCCCCATCCGGTTACTTTAACATCTTCGATAGGAATCTTGTAGCTTTCAGGAGCAGAATACTTCACCATGTAGTCATACTTTCCACTTGGCTGCCCCAAGGTATCCCACACAGATGGTTCAGTTTCATTCGCGTCTTCGATCTTCAGCTTAGACATATCTTCACACAGCTTCTACACAGGTGGTTTCAGGAATAGTATCTCGCGGTTATCCATCATGCACTGAACACGTCTTCTCAACCAAGCACAACCATCAGACGCAGATGGGCACCAACGACAATTCTCTGGGCATCCTGGATTGATACCAGCTTGCAACAAGTTCTTCTTAACAGCCATCAGAGGAATGGTCAAGTCATCTATGTTGAAAACATAAGTATCGTCACCAACAGCATTAGAACCTTTGTCATGGTTAGGCATAGGAGCGTTGATCACATTCGGAGTCTCAACGGGAGGGTCAAACTCAATCTGTTTAGCTTCAATCATATCTTGAATCTTGTTCTTCAGAGCCCAACAGTTGTCAGTGTCGTGCCCTGGGCTGTTGGAATGGTAAGCACATTTAGCATTAGGATTATATCTCGGGGAGGAAGTGTTGACATTCTGAGGAGGATCCCTCAAGGTAATCAGCTCGGCTTTCAACATGTGTTGCAAGGCTTGCGACATCGGCATGTTGATCTTCAGAACTGCCTTCGTGGCACGCTCGTTACGCTGCGTTGTCTCACCGAGGTTGTGCTTGATGTAGGATTGGAGATCACAACGGCCCCACAGATTGAGCGCAGTCTGTCTTGGCTCGGCTTTTCTGACCATACACAGCATTAGTTTCTTTCTTACCACCAAACGATTTCTTCGCAGCATTGGAAGATGAATCTACATGAATCTTCCCACTCTTGATACCAGCTTCGATACGCTCGCCTGTCAGTATCAGCTCGGTGAATCCGGCTGAAGAATTTCCAATCAGATGATTGAAGAATGGACCTGACAACGTTCCCATGAACATATCAACCAACTCCTGGACAAGGGCGGTTGAACTCGCCGCTAGGTCTCCACTTGAGCACTCTTTGAACTTCTCATCACGACCCATAGACATGCTTTGTAGTTGCATGCGAGTGGGTGTCAATTCAGCATTGTACTCATACTGTTTGTAGAAAGCATCAGCCAAGTCACTCCAAGTATGGATACGGTCATTCTCTAGCTGATAATACCACTCCAACTGAGTTCCGGACAAACTCTCTTGAAAATAGTGCATCCACAACTTTCTGTCATCAGTGTGGGGATTGATCTTCTGGACATAGGACTTCAAATGCAGCTTCGGACAAGAAATGCCATCATACTTGGCAAAGGTAGGAACTTTGAACTTAGGAGGAATCACAACACCAGGAACAAGACTCAGATCATCAAAATTCAGCCCGGACATTTTCAGATTTTCCACAGCATTCAGACGGTCTTCAAGTTTCTTGTACTTGTCATCTTCATCAGAGTACTGGCTATGATCGTATTGATCCTCTCTCTCTTTTTCAGGCTCACGCTGACTGCCTTCGCCATCACCCTTGTTACTCCCTTCATTCTTGACACTGTTGTCAGAGAATTCAATCCGACTGACTCTTTTAAGACCACCTTTGTAACGTCTGCCCATGTTGAGTAGACCCACAACCTTCTTTTTTATTGATGAGCTTCAGATCTTCTTGGCCTTGGACCAAACGGTGAACATCTGTTGAAACGAGCATTCGAACTCGAGATCTTTGATGGCCTGTTCGAGAGCCATTGCTAAAATAAATAGCAAGAGGATGAGAAAACCAATCTCCAATGTACATGTGATGCAATGTTATGCTATGCTATGCGATGTTTATGCGAATGCAATGCAATGTTTTCAAGGACCTCTAGGATTTAAATTTGTTAAACAAGCAATGAACAAACAAATATTAGTTTTCTTTATTATTTTTTTCTTTTTTTTTTAAGTACAAAAGATAGTTCAAAACAACAAAAGAAAACAATAAAAGCTTCTAGGTCTCCATGGGCGCTTCCTCTGGTGCCGAGGTAGGCGTTGATGTCGCGCTCCTCGTGAAGTAGCTTGGTCAACTCTAGCACTTTCTTCTCACTTGCGTAACACTGAGCTTCAAAGGTATCCCTTTCTTCTTTAAGCTGAATCCAGGATCTCTTCAAGTCTTCAAAATCAGTAGGCATGTTAGGATGAGAATGGTACGCCACCTATAGCAACAGGTTCCATAATTACTGGTAGAAGAAGCGAATGGCATCATGAGGTTTTGAGCTCGAGCTCGCACCCATTTGAGGTAAGGTTCCCAAGGAGTGGGGTTTTGGTGCCCCAAAGTCTTGGTATCAGTCTTCTTTACCCTGCCCCAAGCGTGTATAAACCTTCGTCGGTAATTCTGGAGATCGTGATTGTAGTCGAACACAACATCTTGGAGAAGCATATCATGCGGACCATCTCTTCGAGCAAAACCAAACTGACGTAGAGCTAGAGAAGGGTTGTAAGTAATACCTCCCCTTATACCAAGAAGCGGTACATTAGGGAATTCTCCACAACGCTCAATGAAGGTGAAGTCCTTTTGAGAGAAAAGACTCCAACGGATATCTGAATGAGAGAGTGACATCAGTCTTTGAGACCATTTCAACCTTTGTTCGTTCTTCAAAACTGATGGAGGAAGGTGCGAAATAAACCACCTTGAAAGTAACGGCATACAACACATGAGAGTGCCTTGTCTCTTAGTAGTACGAGTATGGAGAGAATGTAGGATGTCTCCAAGCAAAGTAGGCACTGGATTACGGGTAAGGAACAACTTGATGGCGTTGACATCTATGAATTGATCCGAGTTAGGGAATAGAACCAAACCATAAATTAGCAAGGCCACAATGTTTTCAAATGCATGGAAACTCATAACTTTGAGGAATTCTCGAGCTTTCTTTATTAGGAACTTAGAAAGTAAACCCTTAACTCCGCTTCTAGTTTCCCAATTGGCCTCAATGTCTGAGCGCTTAAGGTGTAAAGCTGATGCATTGTCTTCATACTTAGGAACCTTTTCCAAACCGGTAAATGGCATTTGGTCAAGAATAGGTATCCCAAGTAGTTTAGAGAACTCTTCCAAGGTAGGAACTAACTGATAATCTGGAAATGTAAAGCAATGGTGCTTTGGATCAAAGAACTGGAATAGGACATGCATCATATCTTCTTCAAAACCGGAGATAACCAAATCAAGTAGATAACCATGTCTTTTGATGAACTTGAGCATGGTCGGGAATTTCTGAAACCAATTCTTTGAGCTGAGAAGGTATACCCATGAAGTTGATTCGGATAGTCTTTCTAGAAGCCATAACACCTACAAAACAGAGCAAAGATAAATCCCTAGGTCCTTGAAATGGTTAGATATGATATGCAATGCTGATGATGTCATGATGTCATGTATAGCACACACAAACAAATCACACAATGAGCCTATGGTTTAAGGCTTGCATGAGGTCTAGGTGATTACCCCACCAAAAGTTTGAGTTGGTTCATCCGTCCCATAATAGTAACCGGTTCTAGGAATCTCACATCATTGATCTTTCTCGAGGCGCTTATTTCAATACGACTACCAAGTGGTCGACGAAAATGTCCCAAAAGTCCGATCTCAATGAGCGTAGCATCGAGTATCAACCAACCTCGGTCTACACAAAGCCGCCATCTCACTACCTTCTAATGGCCAAGATGGGTCAATTAAGGTTCTAAAAGTTTAGTTAGCGCTGATGACACCACGCAAGCCAAATACTATCCTCAACTTGGAAATGAGGAGCATCGGGACAACCAAAGTGTCACGCTAACGTAGCCATCATATTGACCGTTAAGTTATACGTCTAGCGGTCGCAATGATCTAATGCCACTTACCTAAAAGGAAACCGGATCCGTGTAGGATCCCAACAATATAATGCCCAAGCAACCCTTAAAAGTAAAGCAAGCAAGTCAAACAGAAAGCGGTAAAGGTGATCTATAAATCCTTAAGGCATTCTCTCTTTAGGGTGTCTCCCCGGCGAGTCGCCAGCCTGTAATACGGTGAACCGACTTTGTAGGATTTTTGTATCCAAAATGTGCGGATAGCAAGAGTCGCCACCGACTTTTATTTTTATCCAATTAAGGGAAGAGAAAAAGACCTTCGTTAGATTCTCGAGTAGGAGAATGGTTATGAAAAGGGAAGGTATTAGCACCCTTTCCATCCGTAGTTATCTACGGCTCTTAGTTGCTCTTAGATCACTTTGAAAAACTTGTGCTTCTGTGTTTGAAAACTGTTTTGAAAAGGCATTTCGCTTTGACTTTGTAATGATTCATGTATGAATGTATACAAAGTGTTGGAAATGTTTCGTTTTAAAAGAGTTTGAACTTTGAAAAAAGTGTGAGGTGTGAAAAGTATTTTGATAGAGCAAGCAACTAAAAGTCTTTATTACCTACTCAGCATTGGTCGTTTTCGTATTTTACTTTCCTTTAGAATGGCGCTATCCATACCATTAGTTAGTAGGTAGCTCCATTCGTTGGATGTAAGCGGGACAATCGAAGGGACATCGGATGGTCATAGAAGGCAACTTGTAGGAAGTATCCTAGCACATTCGAAGGGACTATCATCATTTTTCGTAGGCGACAATCGAGGGTCAAGATCATGTATTCGGAGGCGACATCGTGGGTCTATGATCTTTGTATCGAAGGGACTATGATGATTTGTTTGGAAGGCAACGGTGCTAGAGTACCTCTACGTTCGAGGGACATGACCATTTAAATTCGTAAAGGCAACGAGAGAGAATTACCCTAAGGGGTGCATGTGTGAAAAAGTGTGTTGAATTCAGATATTTTATCTTGAAGATTAGAGTGAGCTATTGTTGATTATTTATCTTGCCATACACGCCTAATTACTAGCAGTTATAGGGTGCGGAAATTAAAATGCGGAATGTAAAAGTGCGGAAAGGTAAATCCTACGCTATTACATGGCTTTGGGGCAGATACATAATTTAAAAGGCGGAAAAGTAAAAATCCTAATTAAACTATTACAACCCATATGCAATTACATTATTGAAAAATAAAATAAAAAACGGAAGAATCGTCTGAATCGGATGAACCTGTGAAACAAACGAGAAATCGGAAAATATGATGAAATTGAAATAAGAGAAAATGTTAGCAAAAATGCAAATTTTAATATGAGAAAATTAATGCATGCTGGAAATAAGATAAATATACTAAGATAGTTTTTTTGGAATTTTTAGATGTATTTTAGTAATTAAAAGCTAATTTAATATGATTTAAATGCTAAAATCAAAATAAAAATAAATATGCATGCAAAAGGATATTTTTTAATTTTATAAATTAAATAAAGATTTTATAAAACTACTGTAAAAAGAAAAATATTTTTTGGTAATTTTTTAATGCATAAATAAAATATAGAAAAGAATTAAAATATGATGAAAATATTAAAAAATATGAAAATATGGAAAATATTGAGTTTGTGAAAAGTGAAAAAAGGATTGTCTGAACCAGGAATCGAACTGGGGACATCCCTTTCAAACCTTGAAAACCAATATCTTGACCAACTGAGCCACTTGCGTTTGTGTTTGAAAACGAAGTGAGTGGGATACATGCACGCGTCACTCTCCGATTGCCTCGTCACCGCGGGAGACTTCATCTTCTTCGTTTTTAAAAATTCAAAAGCCTGCGTCGGCCTTCCTTCGACGCTATGTCCCTGGCTAATATCAAAAATGCAGCACACATAATATAAATACATTCTAAAGCCATGGTTCGATTGGAAACATCATTCCGAATGCAATGGTACTAGTCTCGAGGTCCAATTTTTCCTATTTCGTGAAACCCTAAAACGGCACAGGAAACCCTAGTTATGGTGTATCACGATTCAAGCCATGGAAATGCAATCAAATAACCCAGATCGCTTGCAAACTTCATTCTAATCACAAAAACAACAATGAAACATGTTAATAATGCATGAAAATTAAAATACGATTTTGGATTTTTCAAGAACAAACCAAACTCGGATTTTCTGATTCTGGATGGATTCGAGCAATGTGAAGGTCTGGATTCACTCTGGAGGTATCAAGGAATGCAATGGACACCTTAGAATCGATTGAAAACGGCTGGAACTAGGATTTCCGATTGCTTCAAGAACACGATTTTTGAGCTTTGAGAATAGGGTTTGTGAGTCAATTTTTCGTTCTCTCTTGATTGATATGCATTAGATATATATACTGGAAGGTTGTGGCATTGTTTTGGGAAAGATTTGATCAATAATCAATGATAATCAAATTTGATTTTTCATGGAAATCAAATTTTCAAAATTTGCTCAATTTCAATCCAATCTTGCCTTTTTTGCTTCAATTTCGAATTGGCTGGCATTTGTGAGTTAATTGGACATCAAGGAAAGAATAAAATCAATCTTTGCCATTAATTTCAATTTTATAATTTATTTTAAGATTTAATTTGCATTTAAATGAATAAATTACAAATTAAATAGAAAAATAAATCAAAAATTCGTGGCTTTGGGCTTGGATACTCCTAATTGCATGAGGAATAAGTTAGGATGAAGAAAAAGTAGGCCCATTTGCAAAAGATTTGATTTTTTGAAGTATCTCTCTTTGTGCATTCTTTCAAAATTCCCCAACTTGTGAATGGTGTATCTTGCTCAATTTTCCACATTTTTGAGTGTTCTTGGACTTTTTGGAAAGCTCTAGGAGTCCTCTAAACAATGTCTTTGGTTTCACTTCAATTGGA
Organism: Vicia sativa; assembly: GCA_021764765.1. Lineage (NCBI taxonomy): Eukaryota > Viridiplantae > Streptophyta > Magnoliopsida > Fabales > Fabaceae > Vicia > Vicia sativa. Next base: position 82,176,806 of record CM038796.1, on the reverse strand, counting down.
GTTACCATGCTCAATATATCCTCAAAACAAAAAGTTGACTTTTTGTTGACTTTGAAAATGACCTGTAATGTTTTGAGCTATACCTCTCAAATGAAGCATTTTTTGGACATTCTTGTGAGACATGAAGTTGTAGAGAATTGAATTTCCTTCAAAACAAGAGGTGGTGGAAAAATTTCTGAGAAAGCATGAGAAAGTTATGGTCAGTCAAAGTTCAGTTGACTTTTCACCTAGAAACCCTAATTTAGTAAGTTTGACTTTTGAGCAAATCTTGAGTTTTCTTGATGAATCATGATCAACCCTTGATCAAATGATGAATGTAACTTCAAAATGAGGATGTTGACCAAAAATCAGAAGTTTTGACTGTATGTTGACCACAGTTGACTTTTTGACCAATACAACTGATTTTCAACCATCTGAGCAATTGTCTGAGGAAACTTGACTTGTAAGGCTTGAAACTTGACATGGAGAATCTTTGAAGCATATGAGGAAGCATGAAAACCATTGGAGGTGTTAGAAGTCCATCTGGATCTGAGGAATGCCAAACCCTAGTTTGGGTTGATTGTATAGGAGAGAGTTTGTCTGATCAACTCTTGAGGAATCCTTGAGCATGGATGTATGGAATGTCTTGAGAAGATGGAGGGCAAATTTTGGGGTATGACACCCGTACGCGTATTCCTCACTCTCTCACTCTCATTCTCACAGACCCTCACGGTCTTCTCCATCCTTCTCTCGCCGCTCTCGTTTCCTCTCTCACCGCACCGGACCCTATCCCTCTCTCAGTCTCATAGCGGTCGGAAATCTCTCTCGCTCGCGATTTCAACGTCGCTCATCTCTCTCGTCGCCGCGATCGTCTCCCTGTTCTCTCTCTCACCGTCGCTCATCCCTCTCAAACTGTTTGCATGCTTGATCGATTTGAGCTTAATGTTTGTTTTGATTTGTTTTCAGTGATTGTTAGAAACCGAAGGAACGATGAACCCTAGGCCTGAGGCGATTCCTGACGTGAAAATACCTGCCTTGGAGACGCGTCAATGATGAAGGCTTGCTTCCCGACCTCGTTCCGGGTGAGACAGTTTCGATTCACTCTTCTTCTTTCTCAATTGTCAGAATAGGTTTTCTGAAAAAACGATTTCTGAAGGCGTTTGGTTTGGGGAAAATGATGAGTATATGCTTAGGTTTTGTTTAGATACGTTTTGTGTTTTTTGATTCTGGGATTTTGGTTATGTGATTAGAACAGATGCTACACCTTTTTTTTGTTGAAACAAAGTTGTTCTTTTTGTGTCGTGAGTCCTCCTGAACTGTCTGCCTTTGATATTTTTTGGTGTCCCTCCTTATATCTCTTGAACAGATCTGCCCTTATCTTAGCCTGTCCCTTCATCTCTCTGTCCCAGTTGCTTATGTTTGAGATTTAACACCATACTGTAATGATGTTTGCTCTGCTCTGAATTCTCCTGAGTTTTTGACTTTTGTGGCTTACACCATACTGCCTGCTCTGCTATGTCCTGCTCTGAATTCCTGATTTCTTGACTTTTGCTTGCTTATGGCCATGCTTTTGCTCTGCTCTGCTCTGAATTCTTGGCTTTTGCTTGCTTACTTCTTATCTTAATCATACTTGTTGTTGTTGCCTTTGTATGCTGGCTGTGAATTAATGTATATGCTGCTGCCTTGGGATATAAGCCATGAACTGATTTATGCTTGCTGTGGGAATTATTTGCCTCGATTTGCTTGCTGCCCGGGATTAAAACTGTTGCTTCATTTTTCTTGTTTGTGAACCGGGTTAGCCCGCGATTTGCAAGCAAGCTGTTATCGCCGATGATTAATCTTTAAGCAAGATTCTGAGGCTTAGCAATTAACCTGATTCCTGCCAACGACTAATGATGATTCTCTCGACAAAAAGAATAGTTCTTTGATAGTTTCTTGTATTTTGTTTCATGTTTATGTTTGCTAACCGCATTTCTTTCTTGTTTCATGTAACATGAATTGGCAAGCTTGAAAAGAAGATGGCGGAGGATGGATCAAAGATGGAAAGCTCGAAGATCGAATGGCGATGTTTTGAAGACACGGCTAGAAAGTAGTTTTAGGATTTAGGAATTTGTAGAACTTGTAACAATCTTGAATCATTATTGAGTAATTTTAATAGAACTTGAGTCGATACTTGCAAATGTCATACTTTGTATAGCTCACAACCTTGAATTGGTTCGAAACAAATATATTCAAACTTCCCTTTGTACCCTTGAATCTTGTAACAATCATTCCATGCTTGTAATAACATAACAATCCTTTGAAATTGGTTTGAATGTCATTTGAAGTGTTGATAAAATTGTTCTCATAATTTGAACTTTGAATGAAATAGCTTGACAACATTTCCACAACTTGTAAGAATTCTTGATTGAATTTGTAGTGTGTTTAGGAACATTTGGATGAAACTCACACTTGGATGGTATTTGAAATTCAACTTGCCAATGTTGATACAATTAAAGGTTAAGCTTTTGAAATTGAACTTTTGTAGCACAAAAAGATGATGGCATAACTTAGTTTAAATTTAAAACTTAAATAACTCTGATTCTTGAATGAATGGGTAATAGGCTTGGAAATGTTTGGATGAATTTGACCATATGGAATGGTTGAGATAAATCGGTATGAACTTTTGAATCCTTGAAATTGAAACAAAACTCTGATATTTGCCATTAAAAATAATGACATGAAGCCTGAGTTAAAATTAAAATCCGAGCTTTCTTTTCGACTGAGCCAAACGTCAAAGCCAACAAACTTCCTTTCCGTAGTCACCTTGAAACTCAAACAACGGATCCAAACCTTGTCAACCAGTGTCTTTGAAGTCATAATATTTGTCCTGATTTTTAACCAAAACTTCCATCGGTAGATAAAACATCAGCAAACATACGCGCACATGAGAGACTTTTAATCATAAACCAAATGATGATCTTGCTCAAAATTTTAACTGATGCAAACGAACACACGAGGACGCATCCGAGAATTACCAGTTATTCACATCCCTAAATCCCGCACCTTTTTTCAAAGAAATCCACAACAGTGATGATGACAAGCAGGACGAACGCCTGAGTGTACAATCTTAAAGCCCAGAGGATATCACAAAGGACCAAGAATCCCAACCTTGAGTGAATATGAGATCCCCTTATACCAATTGTCAACATAACTAAATTCCATATTTTTGAAAAGCTTGACAACCGAAATGAGCCACACAAATTATTAAAATAAACGGAGGGTAAATTTTGGGGTGCTACATCGTGCAGACAAGGTCACCACCTCCGTTACCAGAAAAATTGCCATGGTGGTACAAAGCGGACGTATCTTGCCCTTTTCATCAAGGGGCATTAGGCCACGATCTTGAGCATTTCATAGCATTAAAAGAAGAAGTACAAAGATTAGTGAAATCTAATCTTCTCTCTTTCAGAAATACAAATCCGAATGTGCAAGCAAATCCGCTTCCCACTCATAGTGGACATACTGTGAATTTAATCCTAAGAAGTACAGATCGGTATCTCGTCACAGATGTGAATCTGATCAAAGGAAACTTGGTGCATCTCCATGATGCGTATAGTTCCATGGGCGCTTTCACTAAGCACGATTACGCAGCTTACGACATCTGTTTCAAGAATCTTCGAGGATGTCCCACCATAAGAGCAGACATTCAACGATTGCTAGACATTGGTGACATACAAATCTACAGAAACAGAGATGACCACGACGTGAATACAGTAGGGCATTTTCCGCATGAGCTTTTAGTCTTAGATATCAACTCGGAAACTCCCGAAGTAAACGTCATTATTCAAGAGGATTATGTTCTGGTTGATGAAGACAATCTCTCTGGATCTGAAGAGTGGAGCACTTATTTAAACAGCCCAGAATATGTGTCTCAAGAAGAATTGTATCCTCCAACTGATCAATTCAAAGGAATATCTCTGCAGCAAAAAGAACATCCGCCTGTCCCTACTGAAGTTTGGGATACCTTGGGAGAACCAAGTGGAAAATTTGACTACATGGTGAAATATACTGCGCCAGAAAGCTCAAAAATCAGGATTGAAGATATCCAGCCCACCGGATGGGGTGATTCTTTTGAATATCCTAATCAACCAGAAGAGGAATATGCGCCTTCTCAATCTCATCAACAAATCGAGGTTCCCAACGAGGATTTCTGCTTTAACGCGCCAGCGGAATTTGCTAAACCAGATCTTGATTACCACTACATCAACATGATTACTGAAGATCAGGGATATGATTCGGAATACGAATTAGAAAGTATCGCTGACAATGAATCTCTTCATTCAGAAGATTGGAGGGTACATCCCCAGAATTCAACACAGAGGTCAACAGGAAGTTCACATGCTGTATCCTATACTTCCCGATCTGTTAATCAAGCTAAAGAGGATTGCTTTAGCAGCACAAAAGGCAAAGGCCATAGTCCGGAGTCTTCAAAGCCTTCTCGGCCAACAACCAAAGTCTACTCAAGGATTAAACCAAGCGGAAAATTACCTAAGTACCTAGATTTCCAAGGAGTTCGTCACTACTGGAAACCTGTTGAAGTTCGGACTAACGCTCCTAGTTCTAAGTAGTTTACTTTGCTTTTGTTTTGAACTCTCGCTTAGCCCAGAGCGAAGAGATGTTTTATAGGGCTTAGCTTTTAAATAATTTCTCTTTGTCTTGCCCAAGACAAATGAGTTTGTATTTTAGGGCCCTGTTTCATATTGTGAATCATAAATAAAACGCGTTGTTTTGATTCCACACATTGTGTTTATTTTCATTTTTACCCTTTTCTGGAAATGATAATCCTAAAAAACACAATAATAAAAATCTTCAAAAAAAAAAAATAATAATCTGCATACGCTTTCACAATTAACTTTTTCAAAAGAAGAGTTAATTAATCAAACATAAATCAAAAATGCAGATTAACAGATGGACAAATCCATTGAAAGCATTAACTCTATGCTCTCTCCCAACTTTGAAATCCGTGAAGTCGCTGAGGAGGAAGTTGAAGAAGAGATCCCATATGAGATTTCTAGACTACTTAAGCACGAGGAAAGAATCATTCAACCTCACAAAGAACCTCTAGAAGCAATCAACTTAGGTTCTGAGAAAGACAAGAAAGAAGTGAATATCGGAGCTTCACTAGACAGTAACGTCAAAAACAAGCTGATAGATCTCCTCAAAGAATACGTCGATGTGTTCGCTTGGTCTTACCAAGACATGCCAGGTTTAGATACCAGCATCGTGGAGCATCATTTGCCATTGAAGCCAGAATGTCCGCCAGTTAAGCAAAGACTGAGAAGAGTTCACCCTGAAATGGCTGATAAAATCAAAAAGGAAGTTCAAAACAGCTCGACGCAGTTTCCTCACTCGAATATCCTCAATGGCTAGCCAACATAGTGTCTGTCTCCAAGAAAGATGGAAAAGTCAGGATGTGTGTTGACTACCGAGACTTGAACAAAGCAAGTCCAAAAGACGATTTCACTACGATATCGACATGCTAGTGGATAGCACCGCAAAGTTCAACGCCTTTTCCTTCATGGACGGTTTCTCTGTTACAATCGATCGAATGGCTCAAGACATGGAGAAGACATCCTTCATCACGCCATGGGGCACTTTTGCTACAAAGTAATGCCGTTTGATTAAAGAATGGCGAACTTACCAAAGGGCAATGACTACTCTCTTTCATGACATGATGCACAAAGAGATTGAAGTCTACGTGGACGACATGATAGAAAAGTCGACATCAAGAAGAGCATATAGAATATCTCCAAGTTGTTTCAACGACTAAGGAAATATCACCGCTGAATCCTAACAAATGCACCTTTGGGGTAAGATCCGAAAACTCCTAGGTTTCATCGTCAACAAAGAGGTATTGAAGTTGACCGACAAAGTCAAGGCTATTCAAGAAATGCCTGCTCCACATACGGAAAAGCAAGTAAGAGGATTTCTGACGATTGAATTACATCTCCGATTTATCTCTCAAATGATCGCTACCGGGTCGATATTCAAGCTTCTCCAAAGATCAAAAGATTGTGTGGACAAGATTGCCAAAAAGCATTCGACAAGATCAAGGAATACCCGCCGTAACCACCAACCGATCCCTCCAACGAAGGAAGACCGTTAATCCTGTACCTTACCGTACTAGAAGAGTCCATGGGCTGCGTACTTGGACAGCAAGATGACACCGGTAAGAAGGAGCATGCCATCTATTACCTAAGTAAAAAGTTCACAGACTGTGAAACTCGTTACTCCATGCTCGAGAAAACCTGTTGTGCTTTGGTGTGGGCTTCAAAACGTCTCCCCCAATACATGATCAATCACACTACTTGGTTAATCTCCAAAATGGATCCAATCAAGTACGTCTTTGAAAAGCCTGCCTTAACAGGAAGGATTGCTCGATGGCGAGTTTATCTCGAATATGACATCCAGTACCGTGCCCAAAAAGCGGTCAAAGGAAGCATTCTCGCCGATCACTTGGCTTATCAGCCGCTCAACGAATACCAATCTCTCAAGTTTGACTTCCCTGACGAGGATGTAATTTACTTGAAGATGAAAGATTGTGACGAACCGCCACATGAAGAAGGTCCAGATCCAGAATCTAGATGGGGCTTAATTTTTGATGGAGCAGTTAACATCTTTGGCAACGGAATAGGGGCAGTTATCATCACTCCCGAGGGTTCTCATATCCCGTTTTCCGCCATATTGCTATTTGATTGCACCAACAACGTCGCAGAATACGAAGCTTGTATCATGGGTATTGAAGAAGCCATCGACTTGAGGATTAAGATCCTTGATATATATGGAGACTCAGCCCTTGTGATCAACCAAATCAAAGACAAGTATGAGACTCATCATCATGGTTTGATTCCATACAGAGATTATGCAAGACAGTTGTTGACTTTCTTCAACAAAGTTGAACTGCATCATATCCCTCGAGATCAGAATCGAATGGCAGACGCCTTGGCTACTCTATCTTCCATGTTCAAAGTCAACAATTGGAATGATATGCCTAAGATCCGACGACGCCTTGAAAGACTCCATACGTCTTAAGAACAGTCTTCGACAATAAACCGTGGTTTCACGACATCAAACGCTTCCTTCAAACACGAGAGTACCCGCCGGCATCGACAAGGATAAGAAAACTCTAAGGAGGCTTTCTAGAAACTTCTTCCTCAATGAGGATGTACTATACAAAAGAAATTTTGACATGGTTCTGCTCACATGCGTCGACAGGCAAGAAGCAGACACAATCATCCATGAAGTGCATGAAGGGTCCTTTGGAACTCATTCAAATGGGCATGCAATGTCCAGGAAAATCTTGAGAGCAGGATACTATTGGATAACAATGGAATCCGATTGCTGTATACACGTCAAGAGATGTCACAAGTTCCAGATCTACGCAGATAAGATCCATGTGCCTCCGACTCTACTCAACGTTCTCTCTTCTCTATGGCCTTTCTCCATGTGGGGTATTGACATGATCGGGATGATCGAACCAAAAGCGTCCAATGGACATCGCTTCATTTTAGTGGCTATTGATTACTTCACCAAATGGGTCGAAGTAGCATCTTACGCCAATGTTACCAGACAAGTGGTTGTGAGGTTCATCAAGAACAACCTCATTTGCCGATATGGAATTCCAAGTAAGATCATTATAGACAATGGATCTAACTTGAACAATAAGATGATGAAAGAACTGTGTGAGGAATTCAAGATTGAGCATCATAACTCATCTCCTTACCAGCCAAAAATGAACGGCGCCGTTGAAGCTGCCAACAAGAACATCAAAAGATCGTCGAAAATGGTCATCACCTACAAAGACTGGCACGAAATGCTGCCATTTGCTCTGCATGGGTATCGTACTCCAGTGTGCACTTCAACAGGGGCAACTCCCTTTTCTCTAGTGTACAAAGATGGAAGAAGCTCCCGTAGAGGTTGAGATTCCATTAATAAGAGTTCTCATGGAAACCAAGTTATCTCAAGCCGAATGGTGTCAAAGCAGATACGACCATCTGAACTTAATCGAAGAAAAACGTCTGACCGCTCTATGTCATGGACAACTATATCAAAGAAGGATGAAGAAAGCTTTCGATAAAAAGGTCTGACCTCGTGAATTCCGAGAAGGCGACCTCGTGCTTAAAAAGATTTTGTCCTTTCAACAAGATTCTAGGGGCAAATGGACTCCTAACTACGAAGGCCCATACATCGTCAAAAGAAACTTTTCAGGCGGTGCTATGACTCTCACAAACATGGACGGTCATGAACTCCCGCATCCTGTGAATGCTGATGCAGTCAAGAAATACTTTGTCTAAAAAACAAAAGAACAACTCGGTAAGTCGAAAACCCGAAAAGGGCGGCTTAGGCAAAATGAGCTCTCGGTGGACCTGAAAACCTGAAAAGGCGGTCCAGGCAAAAATTAGAGACAATAAATAGAAATTATCCTGATAGATTGAAAACCTGAAAAGGCAATCTAGGCAAAAATAAGGATACACAAATGACAAAGTAACTACAATCAGTCCATACTTCGTCAATCTGAAGAATCTTCCACCAACGGATCTTCAATCAAATCTTCTGAAGCAACAAGCACAGTTGGAATTCAAAGTTGTTAGGGATAATAGCGGTTATTTGCTTTCAATGTAGCCTTTCCCAATAAATTATCATTTCCAACTCTTATAAATAGTTCATGGAATCACGCCTTTGGCTGATTACCAGTCTATCAATAAATTTGAGCCTTGTGTCTTTTGTTTGCAATTCTTGCTTTATTCTATTTTTGCAAAATAACGCTTTTCATTGTGAAAATCACTTTTGAAACTAAATGTTTTAAATGAATTTTTACTTCAAAATGTTGAAACAAAAGCAAAATGCTCCTTTGAACTATAAACGCGGAAAGAACTTCAACAGTTCCTCCATAAGTGTTTTCCTCTCCTCAGCAGAGATCATCAAAGGACGGCATTCCGATCCGAAGAAAACCCCCCAGCCAGGTTGCCAATGAAATACCTTTCTCAGAAAGCATACAACTCAAATTCTTCATCATTGAACGTCTACGCCATTGTTGCAGATTTAACTGAGTATTTGTTCGAACTGTGACGCGGTCCTTTTCCCAAATACCTCTTTAGTGTTTTGTCAAGTATTGTTAGCATGCATATAACATTCATGACATTCATACATAACAGCATCATTCATGCATTTTTGCATTCCTCGAAATGTTTGCTTCCATATCACTGGTTTAAATCACAATTACTCATGTAGGTACGATTATATTCCCAGCAGATTATCCCCAAGCAGAGATACATCTTTTCTCTCATATTCCCCAGCTGAGGTCATTCCTCATTTGGAACAATGTCTTGATTAACTGTTTCTTTCCAGTTCATTCCTGGATAGAACCCTGTCTCTAATCAACAGAGCAATAAGCAATAGCCTCATCATTTGAGCCGCTTATTTCTTTTTCATTCCTAAACTTGTCATGAAAGTTTGTTCTTCTCGACAAGGTCGAATCACGACTGTACGAGAAATTCCCCAGCAGTTGTCTTTCTAAAAGAAAACCTGTGTCTTCCAATCAAAATGCCCGCATCTTCTCAAAAAAGAGATCCTCGGCAAGATTATATCCCAGAAAATAGAAACTCATTTGAGTTCTGTTTCTCTCACTGTCTGTTATTCACGAGGCTGAATACTCAGAAAATTTTTCAAAAAATTTTACCTTGTTATAGTTATCACTTTGCTGATAATTGGTAAATTCCTCAGAACTCCTTTGAGATCTATTTCCATCATTGTCTGTTATTCACGAGGCTGAATACTCAGAAATTTTTTCAAAGATTTACCTTGTTATAGTTATCACTTCGCTGATAATTGGTAATATCTTTATAATTCATTACCATAAACTATCACAAGGCTGATAATTGGTAATATCATTTTCATTTACCTTAAACATTGTCACAAGGCTGACAGAAGGTAATCTCTTTTGTTTCCCAAAGCAAAACAGATATTCGCATATTTTTGTGAATCTCTCTTTCCCCAGTGAGACATATTGCTTTTTTCTCAACAAACATGATTCTCTTTTCTTAAACAGATCGAGTCATCCTCACAAATTTTTTCCCATCATGTCATTTCTTTGATATTTCGCTGGGTGAATCTTGTTATAATCATTTTACATCATCCGCATTTTTTGGTATCTTAGGTCCAAAATTTGCGTATTCTGATATTTAAGTCTCTTTACACCTATCAAAACAAAGATATTCATCTTCATCTTTCAGGTTAAAGAAACTTAAATAGGAGCATCTGTCATACCCTAATTTTTGACCTAATATACCACCTTACATTTGCATCATTGCATCACTAACAGTTCAGAACAGAATTAATCAGGTGTAGCATTCACAGGTCAAAATTAGGGTTTCATCAAATTTTCATCTGATTCAAGAGGCAACCAATTAGGGTTTGAGTTTTACTCGCCTCATTTGATATATCTTGATCAAATCATCAACCTCTGATCATCAGATATCCAACTTTTCTCATTGATCAATCGAGGATCGACCAATTAGGGTTTTGGTCGAGTATGAGCATTCTCTGATTTTTTGATCAATGAATGACTTTTTTGGATAGAGATTGGTCATTATATCTTAGATACAACATCTTGACCTAATTTCTGGATTCAAAACATCATAGAAGTTCACAGACTTCATCAGTCAAAATTCTGAAACATCTGATGAAATTTCATCTACATAGAAAAGTCAAACTTTGACTTTTGGTCAACTTTTTCAAGACAAAACTTTTTCAATCATCAAAACACTTCAAATGATCCATCATGATCATAAAAAATCAAAGAATTTGAAAAGTCAATAAAAGTCAAAATTTCAACACTTAGAAAAAATTATAAGTGTAAAAATTTTGTATTTTTTCCAAACTTCATGCCATTTTTTCACATATTTCCATTTTGATTTGGAAAAAACTCAAAACATGAAAGTTGTAGCTCTTGAAACAAGCTTTCCAAAATGTCCAATAACTCTCAAATCCATGGAGTCTAGCTATACTTTTGAAATTGAAACATAAGGCTCCATAAACATGATTTTCAAAGTTCAAAACTTCACATTATAGGTCATTTTGTGATTTCTTCATCTAGAAGCAATGCCACCTTGACAAATGGAGTTTAGAGCTGATAAATATCAGCTAGAGATAATTGAGAAAAGATAAGATCAAATTGAGATTTTTACACATGGTTAAAAAAGGAAGCTTCCTTTTCCTTTTGCAAATGTCTTTCTTGCCCTTTAAGGCAACTTTGAATTACAAATGCCATGTACTTCTGCCTAACATTTCAGAACTTGTTGCCTATAAATATAGGTCTTGTTTACCATTCAAACCACACCAAAGCAATGCAAAGTTATGCTTTTTCTCTTCTTCCTTCAAAATCAAGAAACATAGTTCCAAATGGAGAGATCATGCATTTTTGAAAAATTGTGAATAAACATAGGATATTTGGTGTCAAACATGTTCTAATATTCATTTAAAACTTGTCTAGAACTTAAAAGCAACATAGAACAAGCTAAAATTCAGAATTTCACTTCATGTCACATAAGCTTGCAAAACTGCCTAAGCATTCGAATTTTTGGTTTGGTTCAAGAAATTGATGTTCCAATCATTCAAACATCATCTACAAACATCATAGGGATGATGCAGATCCATTACAACAATCTGTAATAACTTTAACATAGAAATCGAGCTTCCATTTTCAGTTGATGCAGGTGGACTTGGCTGGAGTAATTCAAGGTGATTCAAAGCAAGCAGACCATCCTCATACCTTCCACATAGACCGATGATGCTATAACAATCACAAAATCCGTTCTGGAAACACTCCAACACCTTCTTCGATCTCAGCTTGAACAGGTAGGAACTCAAACTTCAATCTCATGATTCCTTGCATTTAAATGAAAAAACTCTTGGCCAATTGTTTTCTGCACTTATCACGATCCTTAACCCTCAAACAATTTGAAAAATCATCAACCATACATCATTTAATTTAGAATTTCCAGTTCTAGGGTTCTTCACGTTTTCCAGAAATTCAATCGTGTTAGATTAAAAATAAATACAATTAACAACCATCATCATATTCCTTGTTAAATTTCGAGCAACTTTCATGTTTACTTCTGAAGCAACTCGATTTTCAAAAAAATCACTTAAATGAATTTTCAAAACAATGAAATCGCCACCTAATTTTATTTGTTCTTGAAAGAACGGGGAAATATAGATAAAACCCCACAAATGCGGATAAGGCGGTCTACAAGACCAAAAAGGATGGATTCGGGAGTCGGTTACGCAAGAGGAAGGTATTAGCACCTCTTATGTCCATCGAACTCGATGGGACCCATTTAGTTCAAAATGTGTTTGTGTGTGTGTAATCGCTAATTTCTAAGTCATGAATAAATAAAAAGAAAATGGATTGGTTTGTTATTATTTTGAGTTTGACACGGTTTCGAAACCGCGTGCCTACGTATTCCCTCGTGCAATGGGAAAGTCAAAACTCCGTAGTTCTTGTTGAAAATGTTTTGGATTGGTTGTGTTGATTTTAGTTGAAAATGTTTTTGATTTTTGATAATCGCATATGAGCGAAAAAAGATTTGAATGGGTTGAATTGATTTTTATGGTAGATGACAAGTACCAAAACGTCGGGATATCCTCTAACGATTCGATACTCGAGATTGGTGATTGAGGTCAACCGATCTTCTCTCATCCAAAATCTTTATTATGAAAGGAGTGAGGTGAAACAAAGTTCACTTTTATTAAGTGTTATGGAGTAAAGTATTTAAGTCATTGGGTTACCCTCTAATGGCCCAAATATTTACATTTTAATTAAATCGTTGGGCGAACCTCTAACAATTTAATTAAATACCATATCACTATGTTTTTTTTTGTTTTGTGTAGAAAAATTGATTTTTTGAAATAGCAAGTTCAATTAGTTATTTTTTGACTTGAAAGTGTATTGAAAATTGCGGCGTTGGACGTAGAGAAATGATGTTTCGGGTTATGATTAACCAAGTATATGGACTTGATTAACCTCGTGAGGATAGGTGCTCCTATCCCCAACCATGAGACCCTGGTGCATGGTGATTGGTATATGGACCAATTGTTTTTTCGGGTTATGATTAATCAAGGCAACGAGGGCCTTAATTAACCTCGTGAGGATGGCCATGCCCATCCCCAACCATGAGACCCTTAGAGACTTTGGTGTGGGTAACCAAAAATGAGAGAGCGGAGGCGTTGTTGTTTTTATATTAATTTGAGAGTGGAGTGTACAATCATGTAATAAACATACAAGCGGATAATGTAATGGCGGATAATAAAAGAAAATGAAATAACACACAATACAAACCGGAATTTAAATAACTATTAGTATAGTTTTTTTTACTTGATAAAAAATCAACTAACAATTTAATTGATAATTCAACAAATAAAAAACTATCATATACCAATTATTATTTAATACATCATTATATAAAAAACTTGCATAATATTGAATTTAAAGAGAGGTTTAGAAATGGGCCTGATTGGAGCTTTAATCTGGAGGGTGTGAACAGCAAATCTGAGCCCAAGCCCAAAACAAAGCTGCTGGATCTTGTGTGATTGCTTCCATGGATCATGTTGTGTTCTGCCATTCTGGATCGCTGGATCTGGACTTCAACAGATCTGATGGCTTTGATGCAGGAGGGTGCAAAATAGATATAGTAGACACACATACACCAGATTTCGAACAGACCACACAGGTGGTGACAAGTGTCACCACCTAAACTAACCATCATAACCAAACATTCTAATATCTTTTTACACTTATTTTATATTATAAACTAAGTAAAAAAATAATAATATTAATTCTAATTAGATAAATAATAATACTAATAAGAAAAAAAACAGAAATTAGTTTATTGTTATCATATTATTATATATTATATTTTTAAACTAAAACTAAATTAAATTAGTTTTATTAAAATTTCTATCACAACTCAAATATATAAAAACTAGATATATTAATAACTAATCCTAAGTTATATTAAATAAAATTAAAAAAAACAAAATCTATTATATTTTTTTAGACCCAAAAACTAAACCAGTTTTTTTTAACAAATAACAAGGTTAGTTTATGAGATAAATATTATATATGAAAAAAAAGAAATTAGAACTTACTATTAAAATTTAATTAAGTTAACACTAATAATCTGAAACAAACATAAGAACAAAACTCACACGATTAGAACAATCTCACTCTCTCTCTTCATCCTCACGAAGAAAGAAAAAACCCCTCACCGCCGTACTCATCTCTCTCTCTCGATCCCGTTGGAACTTGGCTTTGACGCTCACGATCCTCTCATCTCTGACCGTCGCCGCTCCGATCTCTCGCCGATTCCCTCATCGCGGCTCACCGTCGCTCACGGTGCTCACCGATTCGTCGCGATCTGGTTCGTTCATCGTCGCTCCTCACCGTTCGCTCAACCGCGACTTTCGTCGCCGATCTCTCATCTTTCTCACTCGACCCACTCTGTTCACTTTATTTGCATGCTATTTCTGTGAAACTGTTTGGTTTTTTTGCGTTTTACAGATTTGATACGGGAAGGAGATCGAGACCCTAGGCTCTAAATGCGACGCTAAGAGCGATGCTATGCAGAAAGCGAAAATCAGTGAGAGAAGGAGAAGGATGGAGACACAGAGTTCGCAACCTCCTCCTTCCTCTTCAAGACCGGTAATACCTTTCAGACTTCTTCTTTTTAGTGGCTATTTTCAGCTTTTCTGAAGGGGGAAATGATTGGGAAATGATGAGTTTGGGTTTGGTTTTGACTGTTTTGCCTTTCTGGGTTTATGTTCGTATGATGTTGTGCTTCTGGGTTGATGATGTTTCTGGCTTTTGTTCGAATGCTATTGGCTATGCTTCTGGGCTGATAATGAACATTGTTATGTTTCTGGGTTTTTTTTCGAATGATGTTTGGGATTAGGGTTTAAGGTGAACAGTGGCTGCCTTTCTTGATTACTGTGCATTTCCTTTTTATATTGCTCTGTTCTAGGGTTTTCTGATGTCAGACTTTGGGATAAGGGCCTTTTTGGAAATCGGAAATGGGCTTTGGTATTTGTTTTTTTGAGATGTTGGTCACAAAAGTTCTGTTATGCCAGCCTGTTTTCTGTACTGGACTGAGTTGCTCTTGTTTTTTTTTCTGTGATCTGTTGGGCTGCCATTGTATTATACTCTCTGATTTCAGGACAGACAGCCTTGTACTTGCAGCAGTGGCAATGATGGTTTCTGAGCCACACCCCCCTTTTGTGAACCAACATGTGTTGTGATTTGCAAAAGGGTGGGTTCTTGAACATGAATGATTAAACAAACTCAACATAAACTGATCCCAATCATTACCCCCTAATGATGAAATGAAAAACTGTTTTGAAACTTGCTAATGCTGTCCGTTTACTTCACTAACCAATTTCTTTTCTTTGTTTCATGAATGTGAGCTATGGCACAAGCTTGGAAAAGTGGTGAAGGAAGGTTGGTCAAGAAAGCATGGTTCGAAGATAGAGCAAGAAAACATAGAAGCCAAAGAACAACGAAACTCCAATAGAAAATAGGATTAGGATATAACACTTGTAGCATGATGTTAGAACTCAAAACTTGTAATCTAGGAACTCTTGTATTAGAAACCTTGAAATTTTGTAATATCACAAATTCAAAATGACATTGTGAATTGATGACTCATGTAGCATTTGTACAAACTAAAGTTAAGTGAATGTTGAATTCGAAGTTTGATTCTACCTTGTAAACGGGTGTCATTTTGAATTCGAATAAGACTTTTGAAACTTGAATGACAAAAAAGAAGTTGAATATTGAATGAACTTGTTTGGCTTTTGGATTAAAACTTGTATTTTAAGATTTGACAAATTGTAACATGTAACTTGATTCGTGTCCTTGTGCAATAAAACCTTTAGAGCAATCTTGGGATTTTATGAACATAAGCCTTGAGAAAATGCACCTAATTGAATTCTTGATTGTGTATAAAAGTTGGAAATTCATTATGCATCAAATATCCCAAAATTTATCATGAGCCAAAATTAAATTGGTTAAAATAAAACAAGTTGAAATATTGATTAACAAATGTATCCAATTCTACTTCAATCTACAATTCCAATCCGTAGTCTTGAATCAAACGAGTGGTAACATGGTTGTTGCATTTTTTAGAAATTGAACCCCCTAGTATATGAAACTTGAGAATTAAATTCTAAATGCGAAAATGGTTTGATGACTCAGAATTAAACAATACTTGAATTCTTTTGAATTTCCCGGCCATAAAGCTTTCATGTTGATCCGTTCATGTAAAAATCCCGAGCCTTTTGCTACTTGAGACAAAAATCGAAACTCTAAGTTTCAAATAAAACTCTTGATTAAAAATCTTAGTCAATCTTGACGATTACATGATTTTTTTTAAAGAATTGATCGATAGATTCCACTTGAAATTAATGGAATTATCACCGCATTTCCAAATCGAACCATATTCGGTAGTAGAGAAAGATTTGGAACCAAACGAATTCCATAAGGAAACTTCTAGTTTTTTTCAAAGAACGCTCGAATCTTGTGAGCGATGAACGCGACAGAAAAGATCTAAACATGTGGCAACTTGACATTCGTAAATCTTGTAAACAAGCCCTCTGGATGAATATTTCCACATACATCAACTATTGCCAAGAACGAACGAAGTTGACGAGCAAACCAAATGCACTAGAACTGGAATTGTTGATCAGTAATCGGATAACCATAATCCACACTTTTACATCTTGAACAATGAACTCGAAACAACAGCAAAAACCCAAACTCGCGATGAATTGATCTCTTGAGTCAGGAGGTAATGATATTCAATATAACAAAACCTTCGTAGTTCCATCAAGAACGAGACCACACTTTTCAACAATCCAACATCAAGCCCCGAAAACCGATAGATATGAACGGATAAGATTCAATATTAAACCTCGTCGTTTTCAATATCCTAGATTGGTTGAAAGCACCACGCCTTTTCGCTCAACGAATCTTTGGGAATCAACTTCAATCCGTAACCATAGAACCAGTGGTATGAATGCATGTGAGTGTCATGATAAATGCGAAGCCTAAACCAGATACGATCGAGACAGGAGGGCAAATTTTGGGGTGCAACAGTTGCCCCTATTTAATCGTCTTAAACCTGAAAGTGAAATTGGTGCTAGCCTTTCGAGCTTTCAGGGTAGAAGAAGATTAAATACTACAAGAACCCAAAAATTTGCGCTCCGAAGAACAAGTGGAAATATTTGTTTTCCGTACTTTCAATTTTTGATAATTTTCGATTTTCTATATTTTTTTGTGATGTTTTTTTTGAACAGTGGGATTTGGAATAAAAATTCTGGTATGTCTGGTAAGGATATTAGACATACACCGGAAAGAGATCGACCGAAGACGACTCTAACAAAGGTTGCGAAATATACATGCCTGGTAAGGATATTGGACACATAAAGATCGAATATACATGTTCGGTAAGGATGTTGAACACATATAGGGAGCATATGTCAGGTAAGGATATTAGACATACACTAGAAAGAGACCGACAGAAGACGACTCTAACAAAGGCTTCGAAATAAACATGCCCGGTGAGGATATTGGACACATAAAGATCGAATATACATGTTCGGTGAGGATATTGAACACATATAGGGAGCATACGTCAGGTAAGGATATTAGACATACACTGGAAAGAGACCGACCGAAGACGACTCTAACAAAGGTTTCGAAATAAACATGCCCGGTAAGGATATTGGACACATAAAGATCGAATATACATGTTCGGTAAGGATATTGAACACATATAGAGAGCATATGTCAGGTAAGGATATTAGACATACACCGGAAAGAGATCGACCGAAGACGACTCAAACAAAGGTTTCGAAATATACATGCCCGGTAAGGATATTGGACACATAAAGATCGAATATACATGTTCGGTAAGGATATTGAACACATATAGGGAGCATACGTCAGGTAAGGATATTAGACATACACTGGAAAGAGACCGACCGAAGACGACTCTAACAAAGGTTTCGAAATAAACATGCCCGGTAAGGATATTGGACACATAAAGATCGAATATACATATTCGGTAAGGATATTGAAAACATATAAAGAGCATACGTCAGGTAAGGATATTAGACATACACTGGAAAGAAACCGACCGAAGACGACTCTAACAAAGGTTTCGAAATAAACATGCCCGGTAAGGATATTGGACACATAAAGATCGAATATACATGTTCGGTAAGGATATTGAACACATATAGAGAGCATATGTCAGGTAAGGATATTAGACATACACCGGAAAGAGATCGACCGAAGACGACTCAAACAAAGGTTTCGAAATATACATGCCCGGTAAGGATATTGGACACATAAAGATCGAATATACATGTTCGGTAAGGATATTGAACACATATAGGAGCATACGGTAAGGATATTAGACATACATCGAAAGAGACCGATCAAGACGACTCTAACAAAGGTTTCAAATAAACATGCCCGGTAAGGATATTGGACACATAAAGATCGAATATACATGTTCGGTAAGGATATTGAACACATATAAAGAGCATACGTCGTAAGGATATTAGACATACTGAAAGAGACCGACCAAGACGACTCTAACAAAGGTTTCAAATAAACATGCCCGTAAGGAAATTGGACACATAAAGATCGAATATACATGTTCGGTAAGGATATTGAACACATAGAGAGCATATGTCGTAAGGATATTAGACATACACCGAAAGAGATCGATCAAGACGACTCAAACAAAGGTTTCAAATATACATGCCGGTAAGGATATTGGACACATAAAGATCGAATATACATGTTCGTAAGGATATTGAACACATATAGGAGCATACGTGTAAGGATATTAGACATACATCGAAAGAGACCGATCAAGACGACTCTAACAAAGGTTTCGAAATATACATGCCCGGTAAGGATATTGGACACATAAAGATCGAATATACATGTTCGGTAAGGATATTGAACACATATAAAGAGCATACGTCAGGTAAGGATATTAGACATACACTGGAAAGAGACCGACCGAAGACGACTCTAACAAAGGTTTCGAAATAAACATGCCCGGTAAGGATATTGGACACATAAAGATCGAATATACATGTTCGGTAAGGATATTGAACACATATAGAGAGCATATGTCAGGTAAGGATATTAGACATACGCAAGAAGGAGACCGACTGGAGCAGACTCACTGGGGAAAAGATATATGGAATGGTAAAATCGTCGATCGAAGACGAATTCACGGGGAAAGAGGCCAAACAAAGGGAATCTTAGCAAAGATTGCTAGGCTATGTTGGACTTTAAAAGGTTGCAAATGTGCAAGAAATACAATATCCCACAGGCCAAAGGCGAGGTGTAATTCTTCAAGAGTGGCAATTATATGAATTACCACACACCAAGTATGGATACTCAAACAATTGAGAAGCATGAAAGGTTAGACACCAACTCTTACTCGCACTCTAACGACAGAGGCAAACACGGGTAAGAATACCAAAAAGGATTTGCAAAAAGCAAGACGCTTGGTAAATATATTGAATTTGAATGATGTAGGAGACCGACACGGGGTCAAAAATGCAGATAACAACAACAACAAGAATTTCTTGAGGGAACTCTGACTGGGAATACCACTTGGGGATTTTTATGGATAAACTTCTCTTCAGAGACGCAAAAGGTACTCGAGGAAGACTTTAATCTGGCTTATGCTTAGATGCATGTTTGAGACTATTATTTTTTTGGCGTAATGCTCCATATCAATGGAGATGCTACGCCTTTTTGAGGATGCTATGCAATGCAATGATGCATGTTTTGATATTTAGTCTAGGACTAAGGGCAATTGTGAACTGCCGAGAAAGCATCAACCATCCATGAATTGAATATAATCATCTGGTCTTTATCAAAGAGATGATAGTCTGGACCCAGACAGGGGGATTGCAGAATAGAAGTATCAACTTTCAATGATTAACATCACGGGAAGTAACTTGAGATCAACATTCATCCGGGATGATGATCTTGTTATATAGTTCATGATTTCGATAGCTCTGGATTACAAGTTCTTGCAAAAGAGGGGTCAACAGCATCTTCTGGCACAAGTGAGCCCTTGAAAATGATCTTGCTGGTGTAAAACGTTCTTTGCGATCTTCCGCCGGCGAAAGAGTGATAACATCCAAGGGCACATAAGCCATAGATAACTCTTGTTGGAGAGAAAGAAACTTTGTCGGTGACCAAGGCTCAGCGTATCACGCTCTTTATTTAAAATCTTTGCATAACAAAATCAGAAACAGAGACATAACAATAATTTCCATGTTGATCAACTGTTTCATTCGTTAATGCTGTACCAAATTCGAGTAACTTCGGTTATGCCACGTGTCGTGGGGCATCGATGTTTTATATGCGAAGTTTATTAAAAATATCGGACGTTGTTTTGCATACAAAATAGTTAAAAACATGAAAATAAGATGAGATAAAATAATAGAAAACACAGTTTGATGAAAGTAATTTTATTGATTGATTAGCCCGTAAATGAGCATTTACATCAAGGAACAAATCCTGAAAAGAGGCAATTGCTTATACATCAAAGTTAAAAGAAAAGGTGACAATAAAATCATGGATTTTGTCGAAACCTGAATCCGCCATGCCCTTCACAACTTCAACATTCCTTAACATCGATCTATCAAAAATGCTCCGATTAGACTAACCCCCATCTCCGGATTATCAAGTTATTGTAAAATCGACCAAAACAGTGTGGTGCGATTAGTCGTCGCTTTGAATCCCTAATTTTGGCCTGGACCGCCCTTTCGGGTTTTCGATCCACCAGGATGCCCTTTTTTGCCCAAGCCGCCCTTTCAGGTTTTCGACTTGCCGGGTGTACAACCTTTTATATTTATCCCTAACTTTTGCTCGAACCTTTTGATTCGTCGGGATGCCCTTATTTTGCTTAGGCCAGTCAACCTAACGGGTCTCTTTTATGCGAAGTATTTTTTGACTACATCTGCATTGATCGGGTGAGGGAAATCTTCTCCGTCCATAGTCGCGAGCAACATAGCTCCTCCAGAGAAAACTTTCTTCACAACATACGGTCCTTCATAATTTGGAGCCCACTTGCCCCGAGCGTCCGTATTGTTGGGAGGCAAAATTCTCTTCAAGACAAGGTCACCACTTGGAAATTCGAGGACACACTTTCTTGTCGAAAGCCTTTTCATACGCTTCGTATAGCTGTCCATGACAAATAGTCACAATCTCTTCTCGTCGATGAGATTCAATTGATCAAGTCTGTTCTGAACCCATTCAGCTTCATCGAGTTGCACATCTGTTAAAATCCTTAAGGAAGGAATTTCAACTTCCACGGGTAGGACTGCTTCCATACCGTATACCAAGGAGAAGGAGTTGCCCCGCTGACGCGTATTGAAGTGCGATAGCCGTAAGGCAAATGGCAACATCTCGTGCCAATCCTTGTAAGTGACAACCATCTTCCGTACAATCTTCTTGATATTCTTGTTTGCCGCCTCCACAGCACCATTCATTTTGGACGATATGGGAAGAGTTATGATGTTTTATCTTGAAACCGACGACAACTCTTTCATCATTTTATTGTTGAGATTCGAGCCGTTATCGAATGATCTTCTCAGAACCCCATAACGACAAATGATATTATGCTTGATGAAACGGTGACCACTTGTCTAGTGACACGAGCATAAGATGTTGCCTCAACCCATTTGGTAAAGTAGTCAATGGCAACAAGGATGAATCGATGTCCATTAGAAGCGGTGGGCTTAATTTCTCCAATCATATCAATGTCCCACATCGCAAAAGGCCATGGAGAAGTCAAAACATTCAATGAAGAAGGTGGCACATGCACCTTATCACCGTAGATTTGACATTTGTAATGTGTTTTAGCATGGTTGTAGGGTCATTCTCCACGGTGGACCAATAATAACCTGCTCTCAAGATCTTCTTGGCCATGGTGTGTCCACTAGAATGCGTCCCGAAGGAACCTTCATGAATTTCTTCTATAATCTTATTTGCTTCGTGTCTATCCACACATCTGAGCAAAACAGAGTCATAGTTCCTTTTGTACAACACACCCCCATTGAGGAAAAATTTAGCCGAGTACTTGCGCAGGCCTTCTTATCAACGATGGAAGCATCACCGGGTATTCTTTCGCCTCGAGATACCTTTTGATGTCATAGAACCAAGGTTTTTCATCGCTTCACCTTCTACTTCATAGCGTAACGCACTCATCCAATTTCATTATAGTGATAGACGGGCATCATTCACCCATCGACCTTAAACATGGATGACAGAGTAGCCAAAGCATCCGCCAAATTGTTCTCCTCCTTGGGATGTGATCAAAAGTGATCTCGTCGAAATAAGGGATCAACTTCAAGACATGATCTCGTATGGAATCAAATTCGGTGGCGGGTCTCCCAATCTCCATTGATTTGACTAATTACCAAAGCAGAATCTCCGTATACCGCTAAGATCTTGATTCTCAGATCAATGGCTACTTCAATTCCAAAAATACAAGCTTCGTACTCGGCCACATTATTGGTGCAATCGAAACAGATTCTGGCAGTGAATGGAATATGGAAACCGGTCGGAGAAGTGATAACGGCGCTAACACCATTTCCTAATGCGTTTGAGGCTCCATCGAACGCCATCGTCCACCGTGAACCAGGCTCAGGTCCCTCTTCAGGGCCAGGAATGTTACAGTCTCTGATATACATGATGTCCTCATCAGGGAACTCAAACTTCATTGGCTGATAGTCATCTTCTAATGGTTGCTGAGCGAGATAGTCCGCCACCACACTACCTTTGATGGCCTTCTGAGTAGTGTATTGTATATCATATTCCGTCAGGATCATTTGCCAACAGGCTATCCTTCCCGTGAGAGCCGGTTTTCAAAGATATACTTTATCGGGTCCGCTTTGGAGATCGGAGAGTGTGAGTCAACATGTACTGTCTGAGTCGTTTTGCTGCCCATGCGAGTGCACAACAAGTCTTTTCCAATAACGAATACCTCGATTCACATTCTGTGAATTTCTTGCTCAAATAGTATATGGCGTGCTCTTTTCTGCCCGTCTCATCATGTTGACCGAGCACACAACCCATGGAATTCTCCAACACGGTCAAGTACATAATCAATGGTCTACCTTCCACCGGGGGTGAGAGAATTGGAGGCTCTTGTAGGTACCTCTTTATACTGTCGAATGCCGTCTGACAATCGTCGTTCCACCTGGTCGTTGGATTCTTTCATAACAGCTTGAAAATGGGCTCACAGGTAGCTGTGAGATGAGAAATAAACCTAGCAATGTAATTCAGTCTTCCCAAAAACCTCGCACTTCCTTTTCTCGTCCTTGGCTCGCATCTCTTGTATCGCTTTTATCTTAGCAGGTCAACCTCAACTTTCTTCGCTCACAATAAAGCCTAAAGTTTCCCGATCTCACCCCAAAGGTGCACTTACTGGGTTCAACCTCACCGAACTTTCTCAACCTTTCGAACAATTTCAACAAGTGAACTGTGTGTTCTTCTGTTCTGGGACTTGGCAATCATATCATCCACGTAGACTTCAACTTTATGCATCATATCATGAAAGAGAGTAACCATAGCTACTGATATGTTGCCCCTCTTCTTCAAACCAAAGGGCATCACTTTGTAGCGAAAGTTCCCACTGTAATGAAAGTAGTTTTCCATATCATTGGGTGCCATCTTAATCTAGTTGTAGCGAGAAACCATCCATGAAGGAGAATACTTTAGCTTGAGCAGATTATCGACCAAAATGTCGATGTGCGAGAGGGAAGTCATCCTTAGGGCTAGCTCTATTCATATCCCTATAATCAACACACATCCTTACCTTGCCGCCTTTATTCTAGATCGTATAATGTTTGGAACCCATGGGGATAAGAAACAACTTTTAGGAAACCCGCTTCCATCCGCTTCGAACCTCTTCTTTGATTTTTCTTGACATTTGGATGTTCGCAAGCTTCGCTTTACCGGTGGCCTTCTTTGAGGGCAATTCATGCATGACGATGTCGATCTAACCCGGCATATCTTCATAAGACCAAGCAAATATGTCCACGTACTCATGTAGCATTTCGACAAGCTTTTGCTTAACTCCATCTTCCAATGCTGCCCCAATCTTGACCTCCTTTCGAGCATCCTCGGTTCCTAGATTGATCACTTCTAGAGCCTCGTGCGGCCGGATGACCTTTTCTTCTTGCCTCAACATCCTGCTAATTCTTCGTAACTCACGTCCTCTCGGCTTCCTCTTCACTTGATAAATCGGTTCGTCGAATCATAATGAGCCACCGGAATCATCGTTGACAAAATCCGGTCCGTCAAGGATCGATCGCGTTGTTGGTAATTTTATTTTTATTATTATTTTTAATTAAGTTTTTTTTAATAATAAAATAAAAAGAAAAGACAAAAGGTTTGTATAAAAGAAAGTAAAATTTGATATTGTCACCTTTAAAAGAATAAGTTAAGAAAAACAAAGAGAGAAAATTTGAATGCAAAAAGGACGCCCTTATTAATGATTAACTTGAAAGTTAAAACATGGTGGCCCTACAAAGATGATCACTACGCCTTGGGCATAACGTAGGAATTATGGCATGACATAAAAAGAAAATTACTCTTCAAACAGTAACCACAAAGAACGTCTTCAACGAACCAATTTGAAAGCTCACGCCCGAACAATGGGTAGATCCAATTGTCCACATCACCCACCGCCGCTTCACCATCAATAGCATCAACATCTTCAACTGGATTCCACCTTTGACAAACTTGACAGAGGAGACACCCTTTGCTCACCGGGTGGAGATCGAGACCTTCATTCCGGAGCAAAACCCAAACCCTCTTATCCGTCTGGTAGGAAGCTCTAGCACTCTTCCCCACCCTTCGTGATGTCCCGACTTGACAATAGCCCGAGCTCGCCAGGATGCCATGGAGACTTCACCTTTTGCAAAGGGATCTTATCGATCGACACGCCTCGAAAGCTTGGCATGGAGTTTCGTGGATTTCTCCTCCACTTCAACATATCGAAAGTTGCTCGATGACCGACGACATAATCTTCACCATAAATGGTGACCACCTTCCCATTAATTAAGAACTTGACTTTTGGTGCAAAGTGGATGTCACAACACCAGCCCCATGAATCCAGGCGCCCAAGCAAACAACAAGAAGAGGGATTAATATCCATGACGAAAAAGTTGCATCAAAACCCGAGGGCCTACCTTAATAGGCAAATCCACCTCGCCAAACACCGACCTTTTGACCCATCAAATGCCTTAACTATCGATCACCGGGTCTCAAAGACAACCCCTTCATAGTCCAACTTCACGAGAGTAGACTTGAAGAACATTGAGGATGATCCGTGTCAACCAAAGACACAGACAAAGTAGTTCTCGCTATTTCCACGTAGACGGTGGCGCTTTGTTATGCTTCCTTCCTCGAGGTAAATCAAAGTCAGAAACCGAGACCATTACTTGCCGAGATGTGTTCACGATACCTCCAAACCGTTAACCGAGATCTCTTGGGAACGAAAGACGCTCCCAACAGCTGCATCGAGAGCTATGTGGGGCTCGAATCCTCAACAAAGCTAAGATAGAAATCTTGGCGGGCGTCGCCAAGCTGGTCGATTATCTTGTAATCGCTTCTTTATATACCTCATCAATTCTTCAACATCTTTGGTCATCTCGGGGCTCGTAATGTGTTCGAATCTTGGTGCTGACTCACCCCAATCATGACTCCTTTCCCTTTTGCTTTAGCCTTGGCCAAAGCTTCAGGACTTTTCTCAACTAGATTGGGTGGAGAGAAAATTCGTCCACTTCGGGTAATCCGACTTTCTTCAGCAATATCAAGCACTACAGGCTCATTTCCTTCAATTTTCTTTTCATCAGACTTTCCTTCTTCAAAGGTCTTCACATTCAATTTCTTGCCGTCACGGTAGTACTCAGACCCATAATTCCACGGGATGGCTTTTTCGCTAGTGTAGGGTACCGGACCCGGCAAAGTGATGATCACAGGAGGTTTCTTAGTCACAGGGATCGTAACGGGAATCCTTCTAGAAGTGACAGGGATAGTAACCACGTCAACCTCATCTTGACCATTCTGCACATCAAACACTTTATGGATTAATTGAAGAGTCCCATCAGTAATCAAACGCTGAATCTCGTTTCTCAAATCATCACAACCTTCAGCTTGGATCAAACATCGTTTACAACCATCATCACAACCAGGGAAATCTCCCTTCAACAACAATTGCTTCTTTATCCACCACAACGGGTGGTCAGAACATTAACATCCATTATCGTGTTCACACTTCCATCTTCGCAAATTGCATTAATGCTTTCCACCATGAGGAGGTAAAGGGTGCTGAATGACATTAGGGGTGGAGGAGGTCCAAAGTTGATTGCCTCTGTGTCAAGCAGTGTTCGAACGTTGTATTTGAAGGCGATAAGCTCAATAGAATGCCCCGGCATTGGAGTGGTAAAGGCAACGAGCATTCGCATTAAAGTACTTTGGCAGGTTATCTGGGTCAATCTTCAAACTACGTAGCTCAATCATATTCAAACTTTGCAAATGAGCAAATACATCTGCATAAGACATTGGCAATGGATCAAACTTCCTCACGGGTCTTGGTGGTGGTTGTCTTGGAACAACATCTTGTTTTGGAACACTAGCGGGAATAGTTACAGCAGCAATCTGGCGACTGAATTCTCGACGCTTCTCTTTTCCTTTTCGCTCATACAGCGCGCTTGACTCACCTTCCTTCTTCTTCTGGTAACCACCAAAAGACTTCTTGGCGCCACCAACTTGATTCTTGTCAGTACCAACATCTTGAATCTTTCCTAACTTGATCCCCATCTCAACTCTTTCACCAAACATCACCATGTCAGCGAAAGTACTGGTCAGACTGCAAGAGGCATAGTATGGCCCATCTAGTGTGCCTGTAAACATTTCCACCATCTCTCGTTCCACCATAGGGGGTTGAACTTTAGCCACCTCGCGCCACCTTGCTGCATTCTTGAAAGATTCAGTTTTCTTCTGAGCTAAGTTGTGCAACTGGGTTCTAGTAGGTGCCATATCAGTGTTAAAGCCATAGTGTTGAACAAAAGCTATAACCAACTCTCTCCAAGTTCGCACTTGGGAGCTATCAAGGCCCATATACCAATCCAATGGCCCATCACTCAAACTATCTTGAAAGAAATGCATCAAGAGCTTCTCATCCTTCGTAAGGCACATCCTCCTATAGTAATACCTCAAATGAGTTTTAGGACAAGAGTTGCCCTTGTACTTGAAAGCTCGATTTTGAATTTTGGAGGAATCTTCACCTTGAACCAATCCCAAGTTGGACATGTCGAAACCCAAAACATCCCGATTCTCAAAGGCTTGCATGCGCCTCGAGCATCTTCAACTTCGATCACTTGGTTGGCTCCTCTACATTGGAAACCAATCTTCAAAGTTGTCTTCATCATGCTGAGGAACCGGAATTTGAATAGTCCTTCGCTCATGGAGGAACCAACACAGCTCGGCTACCGGTGATGAGTAGGGTAGGTGGAGGAGGAACCACAAAGATGATCCATTTGGGCAGCCTGATTCTCTCGTAAGATCAGAATACTGCGTTAACTTCCAAGCTAATTTCAGACAAAGCATTCCCGTGAGGGGGAGGAACAACCGCGGCTTCTTCAGTAGTGGCTGCAGCGGGCCTCACAACCCGAGCTCTCAACTCCTCTTGTTGCAGAGCCATGTTTTGAATTATTTCCATCAATTGCCCTATACGAGTATCCATTCTTGTCCTAGGGCGGCCATGTCACTTCCATCTTCTCCATCAATTTCTTCAAGTTACTTTTGTCGGTAACGATGAACGACGAAACGTAGTCTCGCTCAGGAGAAGAAAATCAACCGTAAGTAAGATGACTGATCTCAATACCCTGTTATGTATGATATGCTATGGGAGTATGCATGCATGCCCATGATATGTTTTCGTACATTTTATTTTCAGGGACTCTTTGAAGACTCGTTAGTTAACAATAAACATTAGAGAAAACCGATTAAACCGCAATTCAACGAAATCTCATAGAAACTCAAAGTGTTAGTTGTGACTACAAGGTCGCTCAAGCTCAATCGAGCAATAAGATTCATATCGGAATTTAAATCATTACATTAATAATTAGATTCAAATATTCAAATAAGATAAGTGGCTAAAAACTAGAAATGCTGTCCGCGACGAGGCTTCAAATCTCTAGTTTCCGCCTTGAACCTGTTCACCACATCTTGACAGAGGAAGAGGAAATCACTCACAGCAGGAGGTATCGGGTTGCCTTCGAGGTCTTCTAGGGCCGACCTGAGCCTCCAAGGTACGTCAACAATCAAATGGTTACACATGTCAACCATTCCACTGTACTTCCAATAGAAATGCCCATTCGCTCTTCTAGAAAGGACACCATTCATCCTTTTCATCTAATGACGATTCAGCTTTTGGATCTCATCAATCCAACCTTGGCATTGATCTCTAAGGCCTTCGTAAGCATCCCTATTGCTATCTCTTTCTTCCCTTGTAATATTCAGCTCTTGAACTTTTTCAGCTAATTCAATTACTTCCAATTCTCGGGCGATGCAGACTTCTTCTTTTGCAGTTATCTCATTTTCTAGCATTTTATTGGTTCGTACTAGAGAAGCTTCTAGTTTTGAAATCTTTGCTTCGAGACGTGCTTTCAATGCTCTCTTTTCTTCAACGGCCTTTTCTTCATCTAGATAAGCCTGGCCCCTTTGATGCTGAATAGTCTTCAATTGTCGACGGAGGTCCCTTGCCCCACTTGCAGCACTCCTCAAGTCTTCAGAACATCTCATCAGGAGCTCTTCATCCTCTTCATTTTGTCTTCTTCTTCCCTCTAATTCTTCTTTACCTCCTTGAGGTTAGCCTCCAAATTTTCACCGAGAAAATGCGAGAATTAGAGCTTTGTAGCTCCAATCTTCCTCCTCCATCTTTCTCGATAATTTCAAGCCTCATATTCTCCTCTATTGGCACATGAGTGATTATGTGTTCGGATGATCAAAGGGTACCTCCACAAAGTAAGGCACTTGATTTCTTGACTCTCTATCACCCATCGCGATAAGATCTTCCATCAATTCCGCCTCTTGATTAACTCTCGGCTTTCCTATGGATTTGACCCCAAGCTCTTCGGATCTTCAATACTTCATTGCGGTCCTTTTACCAAGTTCGTACAATGAAGCTTTCCAAGTGCTCGTGCCTTGGTTCATTCTCCATTGGATACCCCAATTGTCTTGTTGCAAGTCTTGGGTTATAATTGATGCAACCCATAGACCCAATCAAAGGAACATTAGAATATCCACCACGTGAGTGATAACATCAACGAATCCCCAACCCGGAGAATGCCACATCACACCATCCTGTTAGTGAAGCCAATTTTGAGACCAAGATAAGTTTC
Organism: Vicia sativa; assembly: GCA_021764765.1. NCBI lineage: Eukaryota > Viridiplantae > Streptophyta > Magnoliopsida > Fabales > Fabaceae > Vicia > Vicia sativa. The sequence continues at coordinate 82,147,271 of CM038796.1, read as the reverse complement.
TCAGATCCTCTCCCACGGTCCGCTTTGAGGAATATGAGAGGTCAACCATAAATAAAGAAGGAGAACAACACGTAACCACCCTCGCTTCTTGATTTCTCTCATGGAGATGGTAAAGAACATCACCAACAAAGGCAGAATGTGGTTCTTTGACATGAATATGCCAATAGCAGACGGGCTCAAGTAACCAATTTCATTAGTTGGGAACAAAACCACCCCAAAGATGAGCAAAGCAAGAATGGAGCTGAAAGTCGGCCAATCATCTTGAACACTCAAACTTAACAACTTATCTTCCAAGTTTTTCCTAAGAATACCTTTGTCTGTAATCCAAGGTGCCACCTCCTTACAGAAGAAACAAGGCAGCAGCTACCTTAGCCTTATCCAGTCTTGCCCTATGTTGAGGATAGGAGTGTCGTCCTTCAAAGGCCAATTAAGGATTCTCTCGAACTCTTCAATTGTAGGAACGAGCTGAAAGTCTTGGAATGTGAAGCATCGAAGAGGAGGATCATAGTACTTTGCCAGAGCAATCAAAGCTTCCATGTCCACATTGGTAGTCAAAAGATCTAGGATGTTCCCAAACCTTTTCCCAAAATAAGCTCTACCGACAAAGGAATTCTTTCACTTTGAGTTATCGCCTCCCAACTTCGCCTCTTTGAATTTGAGACATGGAACGATCTTCACAGTTGATTCATTCTTCCTTGCCGCCATCGCACCAACAAAATCTATAAGGTTCCTCGAAAATAAAAGTTATATGCTAAATGGTTTTGTGCAAATGTATGCAATGCATGTTGCAAATTAAATAGAACTCGTTCATAGGATCGGCCGTCATGGTTTCGACGCTCACCCAACAATTCCCTGTAAGGCTAATCTTATGTTTTTGGCTAAATGTTTCGGTCTCAGATCCCTTTTACAAACACTATCATCGCGAGAGGCCTACGTGGCGATAGTATTTGTAAAAGTATACCCCAAGAAACGGTTTAACGGGATGCTCTAAATCCAACATTTGAGCTTTGGTCTCTTAGACAACATGAACAGACTTAGAGTTATAGGTCATTTGTCCAAAGATTGATGTCCCGCTAACGGGCCAACAACCTCCTTAAAACAACCAACTCTAAGCGGAGTCTTCGCCGGCCAACAAGACAATGGAGTCAAGTGGACCTAGGCTACGCAACCCTCTATTCCTAAAAGGTGACCTAGAAGCTCAGTGGGCTTATCTATGTATCAATGCCCATGAATTCCCAACACAATAATATATCAACAAAATAATATATAAAGCATAGAGGAAAATAAGCAAATAAACAATAGATAAGTACAAAGAAGAAAGCGATAAACAAACACACAAACATGCTAAGAACTAAACTAGGTTGACTCGCTTAGTCAAAAAGTCAATTAAAAAGTCCCTGAAGTCGCCAATCAAGCAACTCGATTTTCAAAAATCACTTAAATGAATTTTCAAAACAATGAAATCGCCACCTAATTTTATTTGTTCTAGAAAGAACGGGGAAATATAGATAAAACCCCACAAATGCGGATAAGGCGGTCTACAAGACCAAAAAGGATGGATTCGGGAGTCGGTTACGCAAGAGGAAGGTATTAGCACCTCTTATGTCCATCGATTGATGGGACCCATTTAGTTCAAAATGGGTGTGTGTAATCGCTAATTTCTAAGTCATGAATAAATATAAAGAAAATGGATTGGTTTGTTATTATTTTGAGTTTGACACGGTTTCAAACCGCGGCCTACGTATTCCTCGCAATGGGAAAGTCAAAACTCCGTAGTTCTTGTTGAAAATGTTTTGGATTGGTTGTGTTGATTTTAGTTGAAAATGTTTTGATTTTGATAGTCGATATGAGCGAAAAAGATTTGAATGGGTTGAATTGATTTTTATGGTAGATGACAAGTACCAAAACGCCGGATATCCTCTAACGATTCGATACTCGAGATTGGTGATTGAGGTCAACCGATCTTCTCTCATCCAAAATCTTTATTATGAAAGGAGTGAGGTGAAACAAAGTTCACTTTTATTAGTGTTATGGAGTAAAATATTTAAGTCATTGTTACCTCTAATGGCCCAAATATTTACATTTTAATTAAATCGCTTAACCTCTAACAATTTAATTAAATACCATATCACTATGTTCTTTTTGTTTTGTGTAGAAAAATTGATTTTTGAAATAGCAAGTTCAATTAGTTATTTTTGACTTGAAAGTGTATTGAAAATTGCGTTGGACGAGAGAAATGATGTTTGGTTATGATTAACCAAGTATATGGACTTGATTAACCTCGTGAGGATAGGTGCTCCTATCCCCAACCATGAGACCCCTGGTGCATGGTGATTGGTATATGGACCAATTGTTTTTCGGGTTATGATTAATCAAGGCAACGAGGGCCTTAATTAACCTCGTGAGGATGGCCATGCCCATCCCCAACCATGAGACCCTTAGAGCATTTTGTGTGGGTAACCAAAATGAGAGAGCGGAGGTTGTTGTCTTTATATTAATTTGAGAGTGGAGTGTACAATCGTAATAAACATACAAGCGGATAATGTAATGGCGGATAATAAAAGAAAATGAAATAACACACAATACAAACTGAATTTAAATAACTATTAGTATAGATTTTTTTTTACTTGATAAAAAATCAACTAACAATTTAATTGATAATTCAACAAATAAAAAACTATCATATACCAATTATTATTTAATACATCATTATATAAAAAAAACTTGCATAATATTGAATTTAAAGAGAGGTTTAGAAATGGGTCCGATTGAGCTTTAACTGAGGGTGTGAATAAAGAAATCGAGCCCAAGCCCAAAATAAAGTTGGATCTTGTGTGATTGCTTCCATGGATCATGTTGTGTTCTGCCATTCTGGATCGCTGGATCTGGACTTCAACAGATCTGATGGCTTTGATGCAGGAGGGTGCAAAATAGATATAGTAGACACACATACACCGATTTAACAGACACAGTGGTGACAAGTGTCACCACCTAAACTAACCATCATAACCAAACATTCTAATATCTTTTTACACTTATTTTATATTATAAACTAAGTAAAAATAATAATATTAATTTAATTAGATAAATAATAATACTAATAAGAAAAAAACAGAAATTAGTTTATTGTTATCATATTATTATATATTATATTTTAAACTAAAACTAAATTAAATTAGTTTTATTAAAATTTCTATCACAACTCAAATATATAAAAACTAGACATATTAATAACTAATCCTAAGTTATATTAAATAAAATAAAATAAAAAATAAAAATCTATTATATTTTTTAGACCCAAAAACTAAACCGTTTTTTAACAAATAACAAGGTTAGTTTATGAGATAAATATTATATATAAAAAAAAAAGAAATTAGAACTTACTATTAAAATTTAATTAAGTTAACACTAATAATCTGAAACAAACATAAGAACAAAACTCACACGATTAGAACCATCCCACTCTCTCTCTCGGTTCATCCTCACGAAGAAAAACCCTCACCGCATTTCATTTCTCTCTCGATCCCGTTGGAACTTGGCTTTGACGCCACGATCCTCTCATCTCGACCGCCGCGCCCGATCTCGCCGATTCCTCATCGCGCTCACCGTCGCCACGGTGCTCACCGATTCGTCGCGATCGGTTCGTTCATCGTCGCTCCTCACCGTCGCTCAACCGCGACTTTCGTCGCCGATCTCTCATCTTTCTCACTCGACCCACTCTGTTCACTTTATTTGCATGCTATTTCTGTGAAACTGTTTGGTTTTTTTGCGTTTTACAGATTTGATACGGGAAGGAGATCGAGACCCTAGGCTCTAAATGCGACGCTAAGAGCGATGCTATGCGTAAAGCAAAATCGGAGAGAAGGAGAAGGATGGCTATTAGAGTTCAGAACCTCCTCCTTCCTCTTCAAGACCGGTAATACCTTTCAGACTTCTTCTTTTTAGTGGCTATTTTCGGCTTTTCTGAAGGGGGAAATGATGAGTTTGGGTTTGGTTTTGACTGTTTTGCCTTTCTGGGTTTATGTTCGTATGATGTTGTGCCTCTGGGTTGATGATGTTTCTGGCTTTTGTTCGAATGCTATTGGCTATGCTTCTGGGCTGATAATGAACATTGTTATGTTTCTGGGTTTTTTTTCGAATGATGTTTGGGATTAGGGTTTAAGGTGAACAGTGGCTGCCTTTCTTGATTACTGTGCATTTCCTTTTTATATTTCTCTGTTCTAGGGTTTTCTGATGTCAGACTTTGGGATAAGGGCCTTTTTGGAAATCGGAAATGGGCTTTGGTATTTGTTTTTTGAGATGTTGGTCACAAAATTTGTTATGCCACTGTTTTTGTCGGACCGAGTTGCTTTTTTTTTTTCTCGTGATCTGGGCTGCCATTGTATTATACTCTCTCGACGTGATGCATACCTTGTACTTGCAGCAGTGGCAATGATGGTTTCTGAGCCACACCCCCCTTTTGTGAACCAACATGTGTTGTGATTTGCAAAAGGGTGGGTTCTTGAACATGAATGATTAAACAAACTCAACATAAACTGATCCCAATCATTACCCCTAATGATGAAATGAAAACTGCTTTGAAACTTGCTAATGCTGTCCGCTTACTTCACTAACCAATTTCTTTTCTTTGTTTCATGGATGTGAGCTATGGCACAAGCTTGGAAAAGTGGTGAAGGAAGGTTGGTCAAGAAAGCATGGTTCGAAGATAGAGCAAGAAAACATAGAAGCCAAAGAACAACGAAACTCCAATAGAAAATAGGATTAGGATATAACACTTGTAGCATGATGTTAGAACTCAAAACTTGTAATCTAGGAACTCTTGTATTAGAAACCTTGAAATTTTGTAATATCACAAATTCAAAATGACATTGTGAATTGATGACTCATGTAGCATTTGTACAAACTAAAATTAAGTGAATGTTGAATTCGAAGTTTGATTCTACCTTGTAAACGGGTTTCATTTTGAATTGAATAAGACTTTTGAAACTTGAATGACAAAAAGAAGTTGAATATTGAATGAACTTGTTTGGCTTTTGGATTAAAACTTGTATTTTAAGATTTGACAAATTGTAACATGTAACTTGATTCGTGTCCTTGTGCAATAAAACCTTTAGAGCAATCTTGGAAATCTTGGGATTTTATGAACATAAGCCTTGAGAAAAATGCACCTAATTGAATTCTTGATTGTGTATAAAAGTTGGAAATTCATTATGCATCAAATATCCCAAAAATTTATCATGAGCCAAAATTAAATTGGTTAAAATAAAACAAGTTGAAATATTGATTAACAAATGTATCCAATTCTACTTCAATCTACAATTCTAATCCGTAGTCTTGAATCAAACGAGTGGTAACATGGTTGTTGCATTTTTTAGAAATTGAACCCCTAGTATATGAAACTTGAGAATTAAATTCTAAATGCGAAAATGGTTTGATGACTCGTAATTAAACAATACTTGAATTCTTTTGAATTTCCGCCATAAAGCTTTCATGTTGATCCGCTCATGTAAAAATCCCGAGCCTTTTGCTACTTGAGACAAAAATCGAAACTCTAAGTTTCAAATAAAACTCTTGATTAAAATCTTAGTCAATCTTGACGATTTCATGATTTTTTTAAGAATTGATCGATAGATTCCACTTGAAATTAATGGAATTATCACCGCATTTCCAAATCGAACCATATTCGTAGTAGAGAAAGATTTGGAACCAAACGAATTCCATAAGGAAACTTCTAGTTTTTTCAAAGAACCGAATCTTGTGAGCGATGAACGCGACAGAAAAGATCTAAACATGTGGCAACTTGACATTCAGTAAATCTTGTAAACAAGCCCTCGGATGAATATTTCCACATACATCAACTATTGCCAAGAACGAACGAAGTTGACGAGCAAACCAAATGCACTAGAACCGAATTGTTGATCAAGAATCGGATAACCATAATCCACACTTTTACATCTTGAACAATGAACTCGAAACAACAGAAAACCCAAACTCGCGATGAATTGATCTCTTGAGTCGAGGTAATGATATTCAATATAACAAAACCTTCGTAGTTCCATCAAGAACGAGACCACACATTTCAACAATCAAACATCAAGCCCCGAAAACCGATAGATATGAACGGATAAGATTCAATATTAAACCTCGTCGTTTTCAATATCCTAGATTGGTCTAAAGCACCACGCCTTTTCTGCTCAACGGCGAATCTTTGGGAATCAACTCCAATCCGTAACCATAGAACCAGTGGTATGAATGCATGTGAGTGTCATGATAAATGCGAAGCCTAAACCAGATACGATCGAGACAGGAGGGCAAATTTTGGGGTGCAACAACTTCGTCCAATTTCATCAAGAAACAAGCAAGTTACGAAATCTGAGAATTGATGAAGATGAAGAACAGTTCGCGCGTGTTCTTGAGTTTTTTCAAATTTAAATTTTCTAATATTTTATTAACACGTGTTTTGATCCAAATACACAAAAGCGCTCTTGTCCCTGGTTGCCAGCCGTAGTCCTCTTTGCCACATAGCCACCCACAGGTCCTGGGTTCAAAACTCCTCATTTTGAGGTGATTTTTTGTACACTTGTCAATAAATGTATCTATTTTATGATAGTGCAAAATTTTCGAAAAAACTTTCATCCGATTATGTTTTAATCGGCCGAAAACGACACTTTGACATTTTTCAAAACACCTTTAAAGGATGGAAGTCCTCCTCCTTGCCTATTTCACTACACTTGTTCACCCATCTTGTTGATCTAAAGTTGTCTGATTGTCCAAGGCTGGAGTCTTTTCCTATGGCAGGTTTGCCTTCCAAGTTTGAGCGCCTTGTAATACGCAATTGCCCAAAATTAATTGCTTCCAGAGAGGAGTGGGGTTTATTCCAACTCAATTCTCTGAATGATTTCCGTGTCAGTGATGCTTTGAAAACGTGGAGTCCTTCCCCGAAGAGAATCTACTGCCACCAACTCTGAAGTTTCTTCTGTTGTCAGATTGTTCAAAGCTAAGAATAATAAACTGCAAGGGTTTTCTCCACCTCAAATCTCTCATACAATTATCTATTGTTAACTTCCCTAGTCTTGAGCACTTGCCAGAGGAGTGGGGTTCCGTTTCGTATTTGCTGATTAGTGATTGTCCATTAGTTAAGGAGAAGTACAAAAAGGAGGGAGGAGAGCGTTGGCATACAATTAGTCACATCCCTTATGTGGAGATTGACGGTATTCAGCAGCATTAGATTAACTGAATTGAGAGGTACAAATGACATGTTTGTCACAGGCAAGTACAATTCATGTGTTCACTTTTCTTTGCTAGTAATTGTGATATTTTTCATAATGATATAACACTCTGTATGTATTTGATGTTCAACATTGGCAAGTCTACGTGAGCCTCAAAGATGTTGTATTTCCTGCTACCAAGATGAAGCACCACTTCTTTGCTAATCTTTTCAATCTACTGTTTGTATATATACCTTCCTAGTTCACACACTGGAAGTTATTACTCTAATTTTAGTTAAATCCAACTCAGTTTTCTGAAAGTGCTTAGACTTGGTGATAAGTTTGAAAGTGTGTAATCCTTCCCAGATGAGAATCTGCTGCTTCTAGAGAGACCATACTTTGCACAACACTTCCATCCGAAGAAGTATGAGAAATATATTAATGTCAGACATCTGCATTTTATATGCTTTCAGATGTAACATTATTGAACCATTCTGCAACGCACTACTCAGACATCCTTTTCAACCTCTGACTCTTTGTCCCATTTTATCTTCAGTTTTTTTCAATTTACTATTTAATGAAATTCAATAAAACAAGATTTTCATAACAAAAAATCCTTGTTTTCTCTCGGTCTGTGAATAGGTTTATATATCTGCTTCACTAGAATATCAATGTAGGATGAGTTCATATATAAGTCATTGCAATCTAATAATTCATATCAGAACGAAATGTTAGAACATAAACAATCACACAAACACAATTGTTAAACAATGGAGGGTTTGGATATGTGGAGAAAGAGATAGTGAGAGAGAAGAGAGTCAGAGAGACACAATTATGATTCTATTAGATTAAGACCTGCGCGATGCGCTGTAGGTTTTTTTTTATATTGAATTTTAAATATATAAGAGTTAATTGTGACAAAATATAATTATTAATTTTATATTATAAACAACTTTTGTGAAATAGTATAATAGAGATAAAAATATAAATTAATCACATAGACAAATATATATTTTATTTGAAAACAAAATACATGTGTGTAAAATTGAAATATTTATCCGTAATTTAGGTTTGGAAAATTTACATATCTATAAAGTGGTTTTTATTTTATTCTCATGTTCTTTTTGTTTTGCTATAATTTCAAGAAGACAACAAATATTTTATCATATTCAATTTTAATATGTCTTTTTTTTTTAAATATGAGAGAATATTTTTAATTTAAGTGAACATACATAAATGTATTAATGATTGATTTATTAGATCAATTTGTTCAAATTGATATCTTTTATTCTGTTTTTGCAAGGGTTCGAACCTGGGACCTCCAATATGTAGGAGTATATGATAAAATGAATTTTGAGACGTGACACATAAGACTATATAATGATGTGGCAAATTTGGAGTTATATTTGATGATATGTCTAATATACATCTATAAAAATCAAAGTACCTGGATATTACCACAATACACCAGCTGCTAAAATTCCTATTTGGTCTATTCTATTAGGGTAAAATTGTAAACTCCTTAAATGCTTGCACCACATTCATTTGAATCTGATGTGGCACTCCCACAACTTTTCACCACTTTTTCATTTATTTATTTTTACCAATAAATCCCACAATTAGTTGCCCATTTATTAATTTCTTTTTTTACCATATTCACCCTAATTGAAACTTAATCATATCCAAGCAATTGATATTTCTGGGAATACCAATCGTGTTTTCCTTCCCCATGCCTATTCATTCTCTCTCTGAATCAATATTCCAATTTGCAATGGAAAACCAACCGTTCTTCTCTCTTCCTTCAATTCTTCCCCCCAAACCTTCTCATCGTCAATCTCCTCACTGTTCTCTTATTATTGTCTGGAGCTTCTAAGGCTTTGTCGACGAGCACGGCTAAAATTTATGTTGCGCATTCCACCAGCCCACTCCTCATCGTCTTCCTCATCGCTATCACCACCTAACATAGGTCCAGGTTTCCGAACTTGAACTTTTCTGGGAGTGGGTGTTTGTCGCTTCCGTTTTATATTTGTTGTATAGAGTGAATAATCCATTGTGTCGTCCTTCAATGCATTCTTAAACTCCTGATATCTTTGAATGAATTCTTGTGGATTTGCAGGCAAACCGAATCGAGATTCACCAATATTAAATGGAATACTGTCTTGAGAAAACCTCACCGATTTTGGCGGTTCACTTGGAGAATAAGCTCGACATCTAGCATCATCGAGACCGTATATGATTTTAGGTGTCTCTTTAGCTTTAAAAGAAGTTGCAACGCAATCGCAGATAAACAATCCTGCACTTTCTCCGCATCCTCTTTTGAGAAGGAAAAGGTATCTGCAATACCGCAGATGTGGCTTTACTTTTGACCTACCATTATGTGATAAAGGACAATCGGCAATTAGTGATTTGTTCCATTTAAATCCACGTAAGTCGCCTCATCGAGGAAGATGGTGAGTGGATGCACCTACCATTGCTAACCCGAATACAAGGGACCATGGAAGCCAAAGGTTTGTGTGGAAACGTTGATTGACGGTATATTACAATATGTTTAGGGTGGATTTCTTTACTAACTCGTGTTTACGCCCCTCGCAAAATTAAGAACCCTAACTACGAGGGAAAGTGGAAGGGTGCACCATTGATTGACAACCTGTGTTTACTTTCATCCTTGCATTAAGCTAATATGTAATTGTTTGTTATGGTGTATTATTCTTAACATTTGAAGTATATATATTTGCGGACTTCAAGGATGACCCGACCTATATGTGTTCAAGTGAAGTATGTTGGTATTGAATTGGGTGTAAAGGGTTCATTATGTTTGCTTTACATACTTTCATTTGAGCCTTAATTATCCAATTTCGACCAGAACCTTCTTAACTTGACAGTGAAACTGGAGCATTGTTTGACAATGTTGTTATTATCGATGATCCCGAGTATGCCAAGCGACTAGCGGAAGAAACATGGGGCAAACAAGGATGTAAGTTGATTCGATTAACCATACCTATTTGCCTTATTGAAATTTTCCGAATGAATGTTAATCTCTTTGGTGAAAACATGTTCTTGCAGTCGAGAAGGCAAGATTTGAAGAAGTTGAGAAGAAGAAAGAAGAGGAGGTAAATTCTCATTCGAGAACATTTCAAGCTTCTATTCGAAAATCTTCGTTGTCTCGATTTGACAACAAGATTCTTGAGGGAATGTTTATAATTTTAAGTATTTTGTAGCCGCTAATATGGATCATATAGACCAACCAGACAGCTTCAAATTGAACTTGCAAAATTCCACACCGTTTCGTGGTTAGTGCCGATCTTATAACATGCCCCTTACTCATTTGTATCTTTCCTGAAATTTGACATCGACTACCGATTGGTAATTATCATTTCGATTGTTATTTGCTATAAAATGTCATATTTGGACTTGATTGCTGAAATCGACAGGGTAAGTATCTACTGCAACTTTGACTTTTATTTCCTTCATGTCAACTATCACAATATAAACTACATATTACCTGTCTTAATGTCAACTGAATTGTCAACTGAATTTTCTGTTTTTAGGAATCAGAGCCAACAATTGTACCTAAAGTAATTGGTGGCTTTGTTGATCAAACATTCCTTTTCAAAATCTGTTGCAAGGTTGATACATATGTGCTTTTTTTATGCAGATGTATGTTGTTGATAGTTTGGACCATGAGAGAATTGGGAAAGCAAAGCAAGAATTTTGTTTGATTCAAAGGTATTATAAAATTTATATGTCGTGCTTATACACTTATCGATTTCAAAATATGTTGTTACACCTTATCGATTTCAAAATACTGTTAACCCTTACCGATTTTAAAATATCGCTTCTATAATTTGTTATTCAGAATTATTCTCGCTTCGCTTGATGCGACTTGAGGTCGCAAACACTTCTTCCAACCGAAAGACATCAAACAATAATTCTTCAGGCTCGAAGTTTTCATCTAAAGAAAACATCGTGTATGACTTAAGATATTTGTATGGATATTCGCTTAACTCTTAGATGATGCGTAATCATGTTCTCGTGGAAACATGACTCGTAACCAAGATTTATTACTTTGTTGTGTGTTTTTCATTCTTCAAATTGATATATTCTTTATTATTTTTTGCATTTCCACCTACAATGCTAAGTTGTTTCCCATGTGTATAATTGTTCAATTTTCTTCTGCTTTTCTATGTGTTTCACTTAGAAGGAATTTCTTAGATAGAGAATAGCATGACTATTATAGAACAACTTACAAGGAATTTCAAACAAAATTTGATAGGCATGCCATTCTTTTCTTAGCGATAAAAAATACTATGAAGTGGTTTAACTAATTTTCATAAGGCAAAAGGACAACTTGAGGAAGGGTATTCATCTTTAGAAAAATAGATACATAAATCTTGATTGTTTTGGTGATATCATGTCTTCTATACATAAATGTTAGCAAAGATACTATAAAACCTCATCACACGTGTCGTGGATAGTTTTTATTACAAGAAATAGTTTCTATTTTTTTCCATCTGCATTACAACTTTTATCTCCTACTATATTTGGAATCTTGATTAAGAGTGGCATGAATATGAATATTCCAAATTTCATGCTTCTCACATGCAATCCTAACATGAATATGAGTATCGTTTGTTTCTTTATTTTGTTTCTTTATTAATTTTAATGGTCATATATTTCCTTATATGATACACATAACGATTAATAATCCAAAACTTTAAAAGGTATATTATGTTATGTTGTGTAAACAAAATGTTACATTAAACAAATAGTATTATTTCATTTTACCTATTTTATTTTTGAATTGCCTTTATCAAATTTCTCGTGTTATTGTAGCAACTATTTGAAGTTTCAAATCAACAAGAAAGTGGAGGATTTAATGGATTTGAAGCTTTTTGGTATACTTTTTACAAGGATGTTTAATTTAGAAAGTTTTAAATAGGTGTGCGTGTTTAGATTATATTTTTTAAAATGCTTTGGTTAGTTTTTCATTTAATGTAGTCATTTATAATAGAGATTGAACAACATAAATGATAGATATTTGCTCTTGGAAAGAAAAACCAAAACCAAAAGAATGATTCGACATCATTTTACTTGAGGCACTTAAAACAAGAAAAGTCTATCTATTAGAACAAATTTTTTTTTATAAACGGGGATAAGTTACAATTATTTTCATAAATGGAAAATTAAAATTTGATAAATGATAATATTATTTTCATAAATGGAAAATTAAAATTTGATAAATGATTTTATAAATTGGGATAAATTACAATTATTTTTATAAATGGATTTTATAAATTATATATTATGTGAATATTAACAAATTAAAGTATGAATTCAAACTTATAAATGAGTGTTTAGCATATGTAAATCCAAAGAAGCTCCATGCGATAACACAAAGTTAAATATTTAGTTTATCATTATAAAAATATATGAATACAAATTATTTTGTAATTATTTAGATCCTTATATGAAGTCAAATATATTTTAAAATTATTTAGATTTTTATAAAAAGTTAATAAAAGAAAACAAAATCAATTGAAATTTTGTATGGAGGTATTAATATGAAAATATGAAAAAATTAAATCAAAACTTTACAAATATATCTTTTGAATGGAGGTATTAATATTATTTAGTTTTATTATATATAGAAATTATTTTGAATGGTAACATTAATACATTTTATTTTTATGCATGATTTGATTTCAAAATTTATGATCAATATATCTTTTGAATGGAGACATTATTTTCATTTATTTTTATTATACTTATATGAAAATTATTTTGAATGGTGACATAAATATGTTTAATTTTTATGTATGATTTGATTCTATAAAATATTATGATCAATAAAATTTAAATTCTCTTTAATATTATAGGTTTGATAATGTTTCATATTGTAGCAATATTATATACATTAGAATATATAAAGATATGAAAAAATTAAATCAAAACTTTACAAATATATCTTTTGAATGAAGGTATTAATATTATTTAATTTTAATATATATAGAAATTATTTTGAATGGTCACATTAATACATTTTATTTTTATGCATGATTTGATTTCAAAAATTTATGATCAATAAATTTTGAATGGAATTATAATTTAACCAATAAAATTTTCTACCGACTTCTAAATATATTTGTGTATATTTTTAAAAGGTTACATTTATATTCTTGAAAAATTAACGTAGTTTAAAAGATGTATTGTTAACTATAAATATATTGTTAATAAAATTAACAAAAAGTATATTATAAATATATAAAAGGTGACGAAATACGAACTCTAATGTTTATCTTAAATATTTAATTTATCATTCTAAAATGTAAGAATAAATATTATTTTGTAATTATTTAGATCCTTATTTGACCTAAAATAAATTATTTCAATTTTTATAAAAGGTTAATAAAACAAAACAAAATCAATTGAGATTTGATAATTTTTTAACTTTATGAAATAATTAAAATATATCATAATCTTTTCAAATTAACTTTATAATTGTAATCATGATAAAAATATTGAATAGTAATCATGAAAATTTAATGATAAATGTTAATCATAAAAAATTATGATAAAATAAAAAAATTATTGATATAATCATTTTAATAAATTGAATAATTTATAATTGATTTTATAAAGGTGAATAAAAATCATGTATTTTAAAGAAATATATTTTACAAAGGTGAATAAAATTCATGTATTTTAAAGAAATATTTATTTAACTAATCATTTACTCAATTATATGTATAGTAACTTTATTAAAGAGTTAATTGATCAATTAATTCAATTAAATTATTTTCAAAATATTAGTTGATCCATCAAATATCAATTTAATGTAAATAATGGAAATAAAATATATAATATTGGTATAATTTTAAATAGTATTTAGAAAGTAATTTAAGAAAAAACTATATGATTTTGAATGTTATTGATATATTTTTTTTAAAAAATGAAAGTCATGTCATATCCACAAACATTTGTATATGATCTTTTACTATATCGGTTTCTCTTGATTTAATTGAATATATGTTTTTGAATATATTGTAGGATATAATTTTTTGGCATACCGGTTTGTTAACTCATCTGGATTCACGGGTAGATGTGAACATATCTATGAGATATCAATTGTACTGATATTAATAACTCATCTAGATTCACGGGTAGATGTGAATGTATCTATGAGATATCAACTGCATCGAGTTTGTTAAGTCATCTAGATTCACGTAAATATGAACGTATTTATGAGATATCAACTGCATCGGGTTTGTTAACTCATCTAGATTCACGTAAATGTGAATGTATTTATGAGATATCAACTGATCGGGTTTGTTAACTCATCGGATTCACGATATTTATGAGATATCAATAGAGTGTTCATTTTAATGTCAATCTTTTAAATTTGTTTTATCGTTGTTTTATATAGTTGAAGTTAGAGAATCGAATGTACGATTTATTATAAGTACGTATAAATACTTAAAAGTTTGTGTATATTATTAGTTTATATTAAAAACTATAAGAATGTTAACCGATTGAAAAATGAATTCAAACTTTACAAATAATGATTTAGTAGACATGTATAAATGAGAATAAACTACATATATTGGAAGTACATTCGATTTTTTTAATTGTTGTCTTATATAATTGAAAATACGCTGTCATACTTAAAAATATATGAATATTCTATTACATGACAAAGTTAGTTCCATGTTATATGAAATTGACTGCCTCGCATGAAAGACGGGTTATTTACTAGTTAGTGTTATAATTGATGATGTGTTGTTATAATATTTGATACATTGGATTTAATATATTATATAGATATAGATATATGGATATAAATATAGATATAAATAGATAGAAGATTCATTCTACTTCACAAACATACCACCATTGTATTTATACAACAATTGGGATATAAAAGCATCAAATCAAAAGCTAGAAAGTTATTAAAAAAAACTCGGGGTTATATACGATTAACACAAACCTCGAAATCGACATACAATTGTTATAAAACATAATTAACTATCAATTGTAATTGGTTACTGCTATGAATCGACACACCAACCACAAAAACACTTTCTACAACTTATTTGACCATTTTTATGTATGTAATCGGATACACCCCGTGTTAACCGATTACACGACTTGAATTACTAAAACTTATAAGGCATTGTGTACTTGGAAATTTGGTAAACAATACAAGTTTGAATTCACTCAAGGATTAAACTCAAAAATCCTAGACATATTGTGCAAAGGTTCATATGTTTGAAATTGTGTAACATCAAGTCGAAATAACGCAATGTTCGTAAAAGAACTTAAAATGCAGAAATTACTTGAATGCAATAGAAGACTTGAAAGGGTAAAGAATGAATTCATAAAATAGAACACAAAACATACATTTCTCGTGACTCGCTTCTCTTGACACTTGGTACTTTGAGTTTTTAAAATTTATGTAAAATTGTCAATTCTAAAACTATAAACAAATAATGCTCATATACTAGTCCTAATGTAACTGCCAACAACGGTCGACGCAGCAAAACATGCCACGTTTCCAATACCATGCAATCTTTGTCTTCACCAGCTTTACACTTGTTGTCGAGTAATTGTCTGATCTTATCCACTATTGAATACGTTTGACTGAGCATTTAAACATTTTGTTGGACACTTGAAATTTCACTAAGTCCAAAACATACCCTTGACCTTCACTAATGAATATTCGAACAAAATTAGTATTTTCCTTCAACAGTACCAACTACTAATTGACCTTGAAACTTATGGTCGACCTTGGACCACTTTGACCTAGAGTTGACAACTATTTTTCAACCTTCGGATGTTGATCCGCCAACAAAGCATAAAATGTCAACCATTTTCGACAAGGAACAATACAATCAAACTAGTATTCCACCAATCTATGTAAAAGAGAACATTCCTGGGTATAGATCGCATTCCTACTCTTTTGTCGAAGCACATCCTTACACAATTTAACCAATCCCCTCTTTTAGGTACAATCGAAATTGAATTAAAATTTACAAGAGAAACCTCCTAGTTCAATACCTTCACTTTCCAACAAAACTTAGTCACCCATCGATTGATCAACCCCACCTGAGTCAAGCATTGCTTCCGTTCAACCAATCAACAAACCAACTGACAAAAATGTTGATCATCTCAAAGAAAACATTTATGAGCCTCAAGTCGGTACTAATCAATTGTCTCCTCCAACGAATTGGTGATTTTGAAGACAATTTTGAAGACATTATTGCCTCAGTTCAAAACAACTTGGACCACAATAAAACATCTTATGAAATTCTCGACAAGAAGGAGGGAAAAGAGGGCATTGAGACCCACAAAATACAACCCATTGTCGACCGTCATTACTCACATGAATAAACTTGATAATTACTACATATTTACCATCACAATTATGCAATTGTTTGACCAAATTTTGTCCACCTTTTGGCCTACCATAATATTTGCATGAACACTTACACACTATATCTTTTTTGATTCCGATTAAATCAAATTTATACAACAGAAGTTAATTATTTATTAAAAAATATAGGCAAAATCACCTCCAGGATCCTTTAGATTATTTTATTATAACTTCCAAAAAAGATTATGTGGCACTAACGCCATTGATGTGTCAGTTAATGTTGCTGAGATCGAATTTTTTATATTAATTTTTATTTAGTTTGCAATTAATTAATACAATTTTTTAAAAATTGAATGGACCTTGGGCCCCATAGTCTTGAACTATGTCTCCAACTTACAATTAGATACTAATGTATGTTTGTGTCAATTATATAAACACTAAAATCAAGTGTAAAGAAAACGATGTGGGACATGGTAAGTAGAGGCAATTGCCATATTTAAGGACCAATGGTACTTGGATTCAGGAGGCTCAACACACATGTCTGAAAGGAAAGATTGATTTGTCAACTTAAAACCCTCAATCAAGAACATTGTAACATTTGCAAATGACAATTGTTTTGGATTGGACCAGCATTTGACCCACAGCTATTAAGGCTCAGTCCAATGGGCATTAAGAACCAAGGCCCATCTTCCCATAACCGCTAGGGATTTTCCCACGTGCATATTAGGGCCACGTGGTCTACTTACTTAATCACCGTGTCCTCCGAGAATAACGGGTCAATCGCCTTATATCTCAAGTCGCTAACGTGGAGGAGACCACATGTTGGACTCCTTACTCGTAAATTGGAAGAAACGAGTACTAGTTGAATAGATAAACGAATAACCACTAGTTATTATAGATAATCTTTGAAGAAAAATTCTTAAATGAGAGTTAATTAGTACAGTTACACACTTGAATAGAAAATCGTAGTTCCACAAAAATAGGCAAAAGACACGGTTTCACCAAGTTTTCAAGAGCTTGGTTCTCCCCCCAACCAACATAGCCAACACAATTAATAGAAATTTGTAACATAATTGCCACAGACTGAACAAAGATAGTTTTACTAACATAATGTTGAAGTGCTCCTTCAAGGAAATCTAAAGTAAGCCATTCTTTGGAGAAAATAGGTGGGGAGTGTAATAACAATTGCAAGAATTCTTAGTTAACTACTATCGTGTTTTCTACTCCCGAAGGGTTATCATCTAAAATGAGAAGTAGTCAGTGTTGTGTGTAATTCATTGTTGTCTAGTTAGTTACTTGCCAATCAAGTAAGTTGTTATGTTAGTTTCAAAGTTTTTATAATTGCCCATGATTGTTAGTAGTTACTTGATATAATTGCCCATGATTGTTAGTAGTTACTTGAGAAGCTTGCTCTACAAGTTATCAATAAACCCAATGATTGTATATATTTGATGGTAATATACTTTGATTCTCATTATCTCAATTCCCAACACCACTCCTTTATTCCCAACAAATTGATATAACAGAATATGATTTGAATTACTAATATGCAATCAGGTAACATGGCAAATTCAAATCCAGCCTCAAATGGTCAAATCTATGTAAACATTTCAATATCCAAAGGAGATGATTATGATCGTTGGTGTGCACAAGCACAAATGCAAGTTATATTCAGACTTCTAAGTATGCTTGAAATGTGAATGTTGATGTTCATGCATTGCCTGAAAATGAGATCGAGGAGCAAAGAATTCTCCATCGTTAGTTGCAAAAGAAGGATAAAAAAAGGATGCAAAAGGTTTGTTCATGATCCATCAATGTGTTGATTTAAACATTGTTTAGAAGATCATTTTGAAGATCATTGATGATAAGTCAGGAAAAGGAGTTTGGGATGCTATGTAGAGAAAATTTATGGTGGTGATGATAAATTGAAGGAAGTAAAATTGTGAGTATTAAGACTGCATTATGAGATGTTATAGATAACTGATCAGGATAAACTGTTGACTTCTTTACAAAGTGAAGTTGATTAATCAAATGAAACCATGTGAAGACGTATGAAGTTTGAAGATTTCCAAAGATTTTGAAAGTTCATTAATTGATGATCAAACAAAGAGCTTAGAGAAAGTGATTGAGCAAGTCATTCAAGCAAAATACAAGAAAACGAGTAATGATAAAAGGAACAAGAAATTACAAAAATGGTAAAAAGAAGTTCAACAATAAAAACATCCATTATCACAACTGTTGGAAGTTTAAACATTTTGCTGGTGATGAATGCTATGCAAGCAAATATTCAAGGGTAATTGAAAAAAGTGGAGTGCAATTTGCCTACTGATTATTAATTTAGCAAGTATGTTAAATCTTGGTTAAGTAATAAATTTAAAGTTGGTATCTATAAAAATTACTCAATTTTAACTAAATAAATCTATTGTACTAAAGATATTAAATTGGGGGGTTTACAGACGAGTTTGTTAAAAAAAAGGTAAGAAATTAAAATAGGTTAAAGTTAATCAGGAGTTTTAGGGGGAATCGATGTTGAAATAATATTCGATTAGATTGAAAACGACGAATCTTTACTATGAATTCTCTTGAAGAAATGGAATTTCAGATATATTTTAAACTTCTACATTGTATATAATACTTTCAACTAAGTGTTTGACATAAAAAAAAAAAAAAGATTGAAAACTGAATCAAGAATGACTAGTTGTAAGTCATCAATTCATAAAACAATTTTCGAAATTTGATCTACGAGTAACACATCAGCAGTAGATATTCTCGTGTGTTCTAACATTACTCATGGCGAATAACACAAAAACATCTCAAAGTTTAAGGCAAACAACATCAATGAATAACAATCACAGCTAAAATTTAAGAAACCTCTCTTGAACTCACCTGATATGAGTAATGGGTGTGAACATCAATTGATCACATGAAACAAGATTGTGTAGGATGAGTCTGGCAATTCAGAATTATATAATGTCAGCATTGCAACATGAACACGGTGAGAATAGAAAGGTAAATATAATAATTTCGATGTGGTATAAATGAAACCGAGGAGTGCTAACAAGTAAAACACAGACTTTCATTCTCTTTTCAACATCATTTATTTACACATGAAACCTTGAGTGGATCCCACTAAATAGCATGGAACCACTCCTTAACAATGAGTCCCACATGCAATATTATCCAATAATTGGGTGTTGAAAAGAAACTATTGCTAATATTAACTAGGGCGACAAAACAATTTCGTATCTGTCTTTGGAAGTTGGGAAATAGAACGAAATAATAAACAAAATCCCAATATGTACCCTGCTAGCACAAATGCCAGAGAAATTCAGGCTGCTCCATTTAAGCAAACAATTTTAAATCCATCACGGAAGGTTGTGCACAATGTTTGTCACAAGTAAACATTCCTAAACTGAAACTCTCCATAGTTGTTCTCACAGAAAATAATCCACAAGTATGACTAGGAATGTTCCTTTGAGTCATAATCACCTCCTGGACTGCCCTGCTATATACTTTTAAGAATAGCTTTTAAATAACTAACTGTTTGGCTCTTTTCTTTCCCGTCGTGATTACATTCTACCGAAGTCCACTTTCTTTTCAAATTTATTTTCTTCACCTTTCTCATATGTAGGACTGGGAACTTATGTTTAAATACTCATAAACATTCGCCGTCAATATACTCCTAGTGTCATCTTAGCCAACTTTGAAACATTGTGCACTAAGTTTACGACAATCACTCGAGGTTTACTTGTTTATAGTTTATACCATTTCTACAAGCTGCTTTTCCATATTGGTACAAATTAACATAGACGTATGGCTGCGAGAGGGCTTTACATGGAATTAAATTCTTAGGCTTTTTGTGATATAATGACATCCAATGTACTCTCCTCCAAATTTTGCAAGTGTTACCCCTTAGCTTATACAAGGTAATATTGTGGACATCTCACCCTCTCCAGATTCCAAAAATGGTCAGTGCTTTCTGCATATGCCACCCTTTAATACTTGCAATCAAAATCTCCATTTCTTACAACTACTATCTAGTTTCAGTGTGACATGGACAAGTATCAGGAAATTTGTGACTAGGCCGTGATACGTAATGAACATCTTTGGAAAACTAAAATAATACAACTTGATGTATATACATCACGAGGAGTAACATTTGATGTATGTTAATTATAGAACAGTATGGTAGTAGTACGATATAATTTTTCAGTTAACATTTGATGTATGTTTATTCTATTTCTTTGACATAATATTTTTATTCCTATTATGCATTAATTGGATATATTAGTATATAAATGTTGTATTTTTTATTCATATTACATAGATTAGTATATAAATGTTGTATTTTTTACTAGATTCTAATCCGTTTTTGACTTTTGCAGAAACAATGATGAGACTTCACACACAAACACTCTACTTGCTGCAATATGTAGAGCAACCCCCCGGTTTTGTGATAGAGAACGAAGAGGGAAGAGTCTACAAGTTAAGGAAAACACTTTATGGTTTGAAACAAGCACCTAGAACTTGGAACAAACGCATAGATACTTTTCTCATTGAGGTTAACTTCAAGAAGTGTGTGTCCGAACATGGTGTTTATGTGAAGTCGGATGCAAGCAAATGTGTGATTATACTTTTCTTATATGTGGACGATCTTTTAATTACGGGCAGCAATGAGGAGTTTATTTTCAAGTTCAAAGGTGAACTAATGGAAGAATTTGAGATGAGCGATCTTGGTATCATGACATACTTCATTGGCATAGAGTTTCACAAGTCAAAGTTGGGACTTCTCATGCACCAAAGAAACTATGCTTGTGAGATATTGAAGAGGTGTGATATGGAGCATTGCAATGCTGCTAGTTCACCTATGAAACCAAGGTTGCAGTTGTCCAAGAATGAGGATGAGAGTGACATTAATCCAACTCAATATAGAAGGTTGATTGGATCATTACGTTACTTATGCAATACGCGACTAGATTTGGCATTTAGTGTCGGTATTGTGAGTATATTCATGGAGAGACCAAAGATGTCTCATTTGACAGCGGTCAAGAGGATCCTTCGTTACATCAAAGGTAATCTTGGTTGCAGAGTTCTCTTTCCCGTGGCTGATGTGGGCAGCATTTGTGAGTTACTCGGTTATACGGATTCCAATTGGTGCAGGGATAAAGATGATCGAAAGTCTACGGCCGGTTATGTCTTTATGTTCGGAGGAGCTCCTATCTCTTGGTGCTCTAAAAAGGAACTCGTGGTGGCACTCTTTTCTTGTGAGGCCGAGTATATCGCAACATCTATGTGTGCATGTCAAGCCGTGTGGCTAATGAATCTACTTGAGGAGTTGGACAACATTGAGGTAAAAGCTGTCACACTCTTTGTTGACAACCTCTCGGCTATTAATCTTGCAAAGAATCCCATAGCACATGGGAGAAGCAAGCATATTGAGATGAGGTTCCATTACTTGAGGGAGCTGGTGTGTGAAGGACAACTGAAGCTAGCTCATTGTCGAAGCGAAGAACAACTTGCGGATTTGTTAACGAAGAAGGCGATAACAAATGAAGTGTTCAAGAGGCTTGTGAAGAAATTGAGCTTGAGGAATGTGGAGCACTTGACTTAAGGTGATGTGTTGAATGTAGTGAAAGTCAAGTGTAAGTTAAAAGCTTCAAAAGCTGTTTTAGAAAATAGCTTATTTGAAAAAGTTGTTCTGGTGCAATGTAGAAAAACAAAATTTCGAAGGAGAAATTGATTTCTCCAAATGGAAAAACCAATTTTCAGCGCGAATTTTATTTTTCTGCAACAAGTTTATTCTATTTTTTTGTTATGTTTTGTTGTTTTGATGTGTCATTTATCACTCACTATCATAATGGCTATTTAATAAATTGGTAGTAAATGATTTTAAGACCAATAATTTTTGTGACAGAAAAAACTTAGCCAACATTCTCATTTAAATAAATAATTTTATAACAGATCATTTTTAATAAATATTTTTTATAATTTTGATTTTAAAAGAAAATAATATATAAGAAAATTTTTGCTTCAAAATGAAATTAATAATATTTTTGAAGTTCGTTTTAGTGTATAAAAGGTGATGCAAAAATAAATTTATGTTTTACTAAACCTTTTCCTTAATATAAAATATAATAATTTATATTTACATCTATATTTTATTATTACCTTAACTTACTTTTAATTTTCATATTTTAATTGTACATGTTATATTTATACATGCATAAGAAAATATTTTAAAAATGAACTACTGAATTAAATGTTTAATCTTCTAAATATATGTTTAGTATTTTAAAAAAGAACAACTTTTAGTTTTTAGTTTCTCAATTTTATTTTTAAAATATTGTTAATTTATATTTAAGATACATTAAATGGAAATAGAAAATAACATTTTTAAGAAAAATTGAGATATTTTTCTATTAAAAATATATATCTGAAACAAATGTGTCCCATATCGAACCCGTGTGATCATAAGAATTTGTTATTAGTTTTAACAAAATAAAATATATGCACTCGTGCATCGTATGGTCCTAATCTAGTTAAACTATCAAAACCAAGTAATGTTACTAAAAGCCGGACTTCCATTAAGTGGATTTCTTAACTCACTCCATAACCTTCTCACGCACTATGAATATCCAAAATGCTCCCGAAAACCACAAGTATACTTTCGGTTAGCACCTTATATCATGCAAATCACGTTAAAAGGGTTGAATGTAAATCGAAGTATATTTCCGGTTTTAAACTATATGTAATTTTAAATAAAACGTGTATGTGAAACCAAATTTGAAATAAATTTTAATATCATATTATTTAATTTTAAACCAGAATATATTTCCGATTTTCATCCAAATATTTTAAAATATAATGTAACAAAATATATTTTCGATTTTTAGAGCATTTTTGAAATTTTGTGTGGGTTAAGAAATCCAATTCATTAATTAGCCGGAACTTCGTTGAATCTCTTCACCAAAAGCCAACCTTTAAGTCCATGACCTCTTCACCAAAAGCCATCATTTATTGATTTGAGGAATTTGAATTTGATCACCTCTTCACCAAAAGCTGAAAGCCAGCCTCTATTAAATAGAAGGAACTTTGAAGTAGAATCTCTTGTCCAAAAGCCAACCAACCTTTCGTTGATTTAGAGCTACCCAAAGGCCATTAAAATTTTAGATATTGATCTATTTGGACCAAAAGAATTGCAAATCAATGGCAATGAAGTAATTGTAAAAATTAAATAAACTATAGTAAATGACATGGATAAAATTCTTAAGACACGAGGATGAGTCACATTTTGTGTTTACTATCTTCTATAATGTAGTCCAAATGAAAAAGAGTTTAGAATAATAAAAGTCAAGTGATCATGGTTTGAATTTTAAAACAAAGACTTTGAAAATTTCTTTAATAAAATGGTATTTCTCATGATTTTTCGTGTCCTAGAACCCACAACAAAATGGAGTTGAGAACGTAAAAATGTAACTTTACAAGAAATGGCCGTAACCATGATCAATGAGACTAATATTGCTAAACATTTTGGGCAAACGTAGTGAACACGGGTGTTACATCCGTATAGAATCTATAAGACCTATTCTAGAAAAGACTCCTTATGAATTGTGGAAGATAGGAAGCCCAACATTTCTTATTTCCATCCTTTTGGATGTACTTGTTTTATTCTGAATACCAAAGGTTATCTGAATAAATTTTATTCTAAGGCACAAAAGTGTTTAATGTTAGGATATTTTAAATGCTTAAAAGGCTACAGAGTATATAATACTAAAACACGTATTGTAGAAGAATCCATTAATGTTAGACTTGATGATAAGTTTGGCACTCAAAAGTCAAAGCAAAAAGACTCTCTTCCAGGAATAGAAATTCAATTTACAGGATCAGAAGATGGTCCTAACAGAAGTTCCGAAGAAGCAACCAAAGACAGAAGTTATGAAGAAGCAACTAAAGACAAAACTGGCTGTAAGTGCGTACAAAGAATCAAAGATAAAACTTCTGAAGAACTCATCTAGAGAAAGTCATCCAGAAGCAGCTTAGCTCATCCTGAAGAAATTATTCTGGGAAAGAAAGATTATCCAATCAAAACTAGATCTACATTCGTAAACTCAAGAATCTCTCATGGTCTCGTATCCTGTTGAACCAACTTCAGAGATGAAGCTCTTAAAGATAATAATTGGATCATTACAATGCAAGAAGAGCTAAATCAATTCACCAGAAATGACATATGGGATCTTGTACCCAAACCAAAAGGTTTCAACATTATTGGAACCAAGTGGGTCTTCAGAAACAAGCTGAGTGAACAAGGAGAATTAGTCGAAAAAGCTCGATGGTAGCACAAGGTTATAGTCAGCAAGAAGGAATAGACTATACAGAAACCTTTACTCCAGTCGCCAAGTTAGAATCTATCAGACTTTTAATTTCATATGTTGTTAATCACAATATCACACTTTATCAGATGGATGTAAAAAGTGCATTCTTAAATGGTTACATTGATGAAGAAGTTTATGTCCATCAACCCCATGGTTTTGAAAACTCAAAACATCCAGAATTTGTTTACAAACTCAAAAAATATTTGTATGGTCTTAAACGAGCTCCTAGAGCTTGGTATGAAACACTAAGTAATTCATTATTAAAAATATTTTACTAGAGGGAAAGTGGACACAACCTTATTCTCGAAGAAATTTAAAATGATATTCGATATGTCAAATTTATGTTGATGACATAATCTTTGGTTCTACTAAATCCTCCTCAAGAGTTTGCTAAATCTATGCAAAAGAGTTTGAAATGAGTCTCATGGACAAACTCAAATTCTTTCTGAATTCAAATACATCATACCGAGAAGCAACTTACATACATTAGAGTAAGTATGTTAAAGAACTTCAAGAAATTTGACATGTCGATAGCAAACCTCTAAACCCCTATGCATCCCACGTGTATTTTGGAGAAGGAAGAGGTAAGAAGAAAGTAGATCGAATATCTACAGAGGTATGATTGGCTCTCTTAAATTTAACTACCTCAAGACCGATATTTTATACGGTGTCTCTTCATGTGTTCCAATCGATCCTAGAGAAACTCACTTAATCGTTGTTGCTTAATTCTCAAGTATCCGAAGGTACTACTAATCTTGGACTATGTTATAGAAAATCCATAGAATACAAACTTGTAGGATAACGTGATGTCGACTTTGGCCGGAGACATAATAGAAAGGAAAATAACTTCCGAAGCTTCCAGCTCGGGAGAAAATTGATATCTTGGTCCAAAGAAAGACAATCCACAATTGCACTATCAACCTGTAGAGTAATATATAGCAGCAAATGGATGTAGTACTGGATGTTCGGATGAAAAGTCAACTTGAGGACTTTCAAATATGCGAGAGTAACATTCCTATCATCTATGATAACACTTCTGCTATTTGTTTATCTAAAAATTCTATTTTGCATTCTAGAGCTAAGCATATAGAAATCAAACATCATTTCATTAGGAAATATATTCATAAGGGGTTTTTTCTTTAAAATTTATTGATATACACCATCAATGGGATGATATATATACAAAACCCCATGCTGAAGATAGGTTCAATTTCATTCTAAAATATCTCAGTATAAAATTATGCCCAGAATGAAAAGATTATTTTTGCTTAACTGGTAGAATACTATTTTCTGTGAACCTCTGATCAATTGTCCTTCAGAAGTGAGAAGGGTAAATTAATCTGAATCTATCAAAATATCTAATGATAACTCAATTCAAGATAGAAGCATGCAGCTCACCGTAACAACACCCGCCAATCTTAATTGTTAAAACACTTTGAAGATGAACACATGTTCAAACTCTAATAGAGAGAAACATTTAAGTTTCTAACTTGAGGCGCAGGTCACTTTGGTAACTGTTCATCATATCTTCTGCTACCTCCCTTACAAGCAATCATCATGTTTTATTACTTTCTGCATTAAAATATTTTAAATTTCATGATTTCAAGAAATTATTCCTCTTTAAACTCTCATCTCTTCAAATTCATTTGTCATCTTCCGCTAAATTTCGCTTTGATTTATGACAAAAAGGGAGAAATTAAGATATTTTGAACATCATAGTTACCGATAGACTAAGTCTCAAACATTTTAAACATTTTAATATCACCTTGATTTCATTTGTGTCTAAAGATAAAATAGGAAATCAATCGGGAACCGCTATCATACTGACGAAACTTCGAGAAGTACAATGTTATCTAAATTTATATGAATAATAAATCTGGGAGACCTCTCCTTGTCAAAATATTTGGTTTTGTATCATCAAAAGGAGAGATTGTTAGAACACATTTTGGTTCTAAACCAATCTTAGATGTTTTGATGATAACAAGTACCACCGATGACTATCATGTTCGACTATAATAAACAAATATTTTGTATGAAACATTGTTGGAATCTAAGGTTGTTTAAAAGTATGAAGATAAAGTTCTAACCTTGAAAAGAAAAGAAGTTTTGATCTTATCCAATGTTCTGATCATAGTAGAAGAAATGTAAGTTCGATGAAAGAAGAAGAACAAAATTACGTATGAAAGGAGAAGAATAGAAGTTCGATGAAAGAAGAAATGTAAGTTCCGATGAAAGAAGAAGAATAGAAGTTCGATGAAATAAGAATAGAAGTTTTGATGTAAGAAGAAGAATAGAAGTTCGATGAAAGAATGAGTTCCGATGAAAGAAGAAGAACAAAAGTTCGATGAAAGAAGAAGAACAAAAGTTCTAATGAAAGAAGAAGAACAAAAGTTATGATGAAAGTAGAAGAATGAAGTTCGATGTCCGTTAGAAGACTCGAAAGTTCAAATAAAGAAGACTCGATCCAAGAGAAGTTTTGACGAAGAAGAGTGTAAAGCAAAGCAACGATCTAAAAGATCTCGATGAAGATTTCAACGGTTAACTTCCAACAGATCTCGCTTTTATTGAAAGAAAAATCAACTCAAATTACCATCATCTATACATCTATATATATATGATTCATCTATACAAAAGAAAATTTCGCTCATTAGTTCATAAATGCTAAAATATTCTTGTGTAAAAACGACAATGTGATATATAGCTTTCTGAAGCATTATTAAACACATTTTTGTAATTTTCGAGAATTGTATTCCTCGAGAAACCAAGTCAGTGGTGTTCTTGAGAAGACTAAAACAGTTGTTTTAGTGAATTTTTAATTCCTTGATAAACCAAGTTGTGGTGTTCTTGAGAAGACTAAGTTAGTGGTCTTAGTGGTTTGTAATGAAGTTCTGATTAGTGGATTAAGACCTCGTTGAGAGAGGTAAATCACCTTGACGGCTAGACTGGAGTAGTTTGAGTTCAAATGAACCAGCATAAAAATAATCGTGTCTATTTTTATTTTATTTCAAAACACCAATTCAAACCCCCGTTTCTTGTGTTTTTCATCCTTCATGTTCCACTTGAGTACTTAAGTCGTCTTAGCCTTAGAAGAGTAATGACACTGTAGCAGAACTTGTCTTAGAAGATGACTGTTAACGCTAATAAAAAATATTCGATTACAAACAAAAAATAACATGGCCACCTAATTTTATTTATTCCTAAAGAGAAAAGGGAAAATATAGATAAAACCCATGAAATGAAAATGAAATAAAATGGTCTTCGGGACCATGAGATGTGGGTTCGAGAGTCGGTTATGCAAGGAAGGTATTAGCACCTTCACATCCATCGACTCGATAGACCCATTTAGTTCTAAGTGTTTGTGTGTTTAAAAGTAAATTTGCAATCTTTTATTATCTGCGAAAATAGAAATGAAAAAGAAACATGTTTTAATTTTTTGAAAGTGTGCTCGCCAAGATGTTAGAATCTCGTGCCTACGTATTCCCCAAGTGCGATGGGAAAGTCGAGTTACGTAGTTCTCGCTTAGAACATTTGTTGGTTGGTTGATTTTATTTATGAAAATAGGATCTTAATCGACATGGACGATAAGACATCACTAGTGCAATTTATGTGAGCGATGTGAGTTTGAAAAGGGTTGGGCAAGGTGTGATGAGTTATAATTGATTTTAATTGTGGGTCAAATGTACCAAACAATAGGACTAACGCTTACGATTCAAATACTAGAAAGTAGAGGAGCTAATGCTCGAGGAGTCGTATCACCCAAAAGGTTTTCTCATGAAAAGTGAAGTGAAACAAAGTTCACAAGAGTTAGAGTCTTTAAACAATTGGTCTAGCGTCCAACGATTTAAAGACTTGAGTTCATTTGGCACAAGTTTTCAAACATTGGCCTAACGTCCAATGATTTAAAACATGGAATTTATTGTGAAAGCGCTTTTGAAAAAATCACTAGACGTTGGATCGAGGTTTGAAAATTTATTATGAAAGATCTTAAAGATGAGAAGAGAAATATTTGGGCTATGATTAACCAAGAAAGCTTGATTAATCTCGAGAGAATAGACAAGTGTCTACTCCCTACCATGAGGCCCTTATTGAATGATAATTTGGCATGTGGACCAAGGCGATAATGGAAATGAAATGGATAAATATATACAAGTATGAAATAAAGAGATTAAATGAATTAAAAGCCTATACAAGGTGGCTTACACAAATGATAAGACAAATTTATATTGTGTAGGTGCATGCATTTAAATAAATTTAATCGACTAATTAAACGAAATTTAATCAAGTAATTAGTTTAGTAAAATTAATTAGATGGACTAATAAATTTTGAATAACCTAATTAGATAATTAAATAATGTTTAACTAATCAATCAAAGTCTCATTGTAAGCCCAAGAGGAAGCGTGGTGTGTGCACAAATGTGTGGCCATTGCGACGCTTCTAAGCTTTGTCGACTCAAGGTAAAAATGGCTCGCACGAGTATTAGTTTGAAATGTTTGGTTTTGTGCTTGTGATGGATAGTAATGGAATAAAACAATAAATTATTTACTAAACTATTACATCATGTGGGAAATGGGGGTACAAATTTATAAATGGGGTGACAAAAATATACAAATGAAATAGAAATAGTTTAACTTAAATAAAATAAATTATTAAGCAAACTTAAAGAGAGAACAAAAACCTAAATATCTATAAATAAAAAAGTTTTGAAATTTTATATTATTAAAAAAAATATTTAAAACTAATTAGGATTATCTTAACTAACTAATTAACTAAAATTATTAATTAATTAAACAAAAATTAAATTAAATTAAAACAAAAAGAGTTAGAAAAGTAAAAATGGGGTGTGAGCAAGATTGGGCCGATTGATTAAGAGTAATGAACCTAATATCACTAATGGGAAGCTTGTAAGAAGCTTGTAAAAATATCAATAACCCTAGGGGTCCAACTAGCCGCACCATCTCCTTGTTTCTACGCCTCATTCAACTAGAACCAACTCCTCCATTTCTCCGCCTCACTCTTGCGATCTTCGTCCCGCTTCGAGTTGATGTTTCAGATTATTTTTTTCATCTTGCACGTTGCTTTGATGTTTCGAGGATAGAGGTGGAAAGTGAGTATGGACGAAAAAAGGAAGTTAAGTTGTTGTTTAGGTTTTGTGAAGGTTTTGAGTTTGGTTTTTAACAAAGATGGTTGTTGTTAAGGTCAAGAGTTTGAGGTTCTGGAACTGTGATGTTGAATGTATCGGAGGTTGTGAGTTTGATGATAATGGGAGTTTTGTGGTTAAGTTACAGAGGGAATTGAGGGATGGAGAGGTTGTTGTTTGGTGAGTTTGTGAAGATAAGGTTGGAGTGAAGCTTCGTTATGGTTGTTGAAGGTGAAATAGAGAATTTTGAGTAAAGGATGGAAAGAGTAAAAGGGGGTTAGTCCTGGAAGGTTGAGGTTGAGAGGTTTGTTAAGGAGATTTGGGGACGGTTTGAATGGAACAAGTTTGGTGAGGAGGTGTTGGTTCTATATGGTTAGGAGGTTGAAGGTGAGTTCGTGTGGTGAGAGGTTACGATGGTGAAAGAGGTAAGAGAGTATGGATGGAGGTATGGTTGTTCGGATGGAGAAAGTTGTTGTTTGTTTCTAAAATGAAGTAAGTGTGACGGTTTAAAGGTGAGGTTAAGAATGGAATTTTAGAGAAATGGATAATGTCAAGGACAAGTGAAAACTTAGAGAGGAAGAATTGAGAGGTTGTACAAGGTAGTGGAAATGAGTGATTTATGGTGTGAAATTGTTGTACTATTGTGAGGCAAGTGGGTGGAAGGAAAGAAAATTTGGTAGTGGAGGTAGTGGGATACGATGGAGTTGTAGTTGCACAAATGTGAGTTGTACATGTACTAATTTTTTTTGTATTTTATGCAGGTAGTACAAGATGGTGGGAGGAGGTGGTAGTGGTAAACCATGACGATGGGAAATAAACAAACAGAACAATTTTTTGTTTTGTATTTACTACTTAAAAAAAATAAAGGACTATTGCTACTATAATATCTAAAAAAATTGTACTATCTATATGTATATTATTTAAACTAAAATATTTCTACTAAAAAATAAAATGAAACTAATTAAAACAAAATGAATGACAAAAATAATGTGATTGGATAATTATGGACAATTTGGAATTTTGAATAAAAATTATTCAAAATTAAAAAGAACAATTATTCTATATGTAAAACAATTATTTGACATTACAGTTCGACCATCGTAAGTTCTCGCCATCGTTGTGGGCCAAAAGTTCGCCATCGGTTGTGGCCGCCAAAAGTTCGCCATCATCGAAGTTTCGACCGCCAAGTTCGATCACATAAGTTATAACCGCCGAAGTTCTAGCCGCCGGTCCGACCATCGGTTCGACCATCGAAGTTCTCGACCATCGAAGTTCCGGCCATCGTAAGCACAGCACTTAGCAAGCTTCTGATAGCTAGCACTTAGCAAGCTTCTGATAGCTTAGCACTTAGCAAGCTTCTGATAGCTAGCACTTAGCAAGCTTCTGATAGCTTAGCACTTAGAAAACTTCTGATAGCTAGCACTTAGCAAGCTTTTGATAGCTTAACACTTAGCAAGCTTCTGATAGCTAGCACTTACCAAGCTTCTGATAGCTAGCACTTAGCAAACTTCTGATACTAAACTATGATTTATCTAAAAAAGGAAATTAATGCTAATGTGAAAGAAAATACTATAATTGTCTTAAATGAAAGATTAAAAATATAAAATTTCAAAAAAAAAAAAAATCTAAGTTAATTGTTAATGAAATAAAAATAGAAAATATTTTCATTGAGGAAAGATTTTATTTAGTTCAAAACTCTAATAAAAAAATGCAAAAATCAAGCATGAAATAACATAATTATTATTAAAAACAAAACATTTTTATTTAGAAAATACAAAATTCCTTTTAATTCTTATTTAGTAAAACCTCATCAAATAATTAGAATTAGTCAAATATTAAAATAAAAATTAAAGTGAGAAAGGATGCAAATGCAAATACGATTAAGACGACTTCGATGTAAAACGTATTTAACTACAAATTTATAATGTAAAGTTAAATGCTAACTTAACTTTTCAGGTTTTCAGGTTGCCGGGTGTACATTTTTTGTATATATCCTTAACTTTTGCCCGAACCTCTTTGATTCATCAGGATGCCCTTATTTTTGCCTAGGTCCGCCGACCTAGCGGGTCTCATTTATGCGTAGTATTTTTGACTATGTCCGCTCATGTGGTGTGGAAGTCTTCGCCATCCATGGTGCTAAGTATCATAGCTCCACCGAAAATACTATCTTGACTACAAATGGTCCCTCGTAAGGGGAGTCCATTTTCCGGGATCACCTTGTGGAAGAATGATGCGCTTGAATACTAGATCACCGACTTGGTAGACTCTGCTTGACTTTCTTGTTAAGCGCCCGATCATTCGCTCGATAGATTTGTCCATGGCGTATGGATGCGAGTCGCTTCTCATCAATCAAGTTGATCCGGTCGAGGCGAGTCTAAATCCATCTGCTCGCTTAACTCTCGGCCCCGAGGACTCGTTGAGGGTATCTCGAACCTCAATGGTAGGATCGCCCATACCGTATACAAGGGAGAAAGGGTTGCCTCAGAGATGTTCGTATCAGAGGCGATAACCATGAAGAGAAATGGTAACATATCATGCCAATCTTTGTGTTACCGCATCTTCTCAGATAATCTTCTTAATGTTCTTGTTGGCGGCTTCCATCGCGCCATTCATCTTAGGTCGATATGGAGAAGAGTTGTGATGCGTGATCTTGAGCGGCGCAGTTCGGTTATCATCTTGTTGTTGAGATTAGAACCGTTATCCGTGATAATCCTTTCTGGAGTGCCATACCGATGATAAGATTATGCTTGATGAATCGAGCCACAACATTCTTGGTAACGATGCGAATGAGGTCGCTTCACCCATTGGTAAAATAGTCAATTGCCACAAGGATGAAACGATGTCCGCTGGAAGCGTGGGCTTGATTTCTCCGATCATGTCAATGCCCCACATCGCGAAGGCCAAGGAGCAACAGATATTCAACGCATCGAGGTACGTGCACTTTATATGCATATATCCGCATTTGTGACAAGATCGAGCATAGCGGTGACAATCACCTCCATGGTGGACCAATAATAACTCGTTTTCAAAATCTTCTTAGTCATGGTATGCCCACCGGAGTGGGTACCAAATACTTGTAATTCTTCCATGATCCGCTTGTCGCTTCTCGTCTACACATGAGTAAGCACAAGTCGATTGCGCTTTGTATAAGATGTTGTTGCCGAGGAAGAATTTGATGCAAATCTTCTCAAGAACTTCTTATTGTTGATAGATGCCTCGCTGGATATTCTTGAGTCTCAAGATACCTCTTCACGTCGTAGAACCAAGGTTTCTCTTCCGTATCAAGTTCATAATAAAGATGGGTTCGTTGAACTTTTCAATGATGACTGGGGAGCCTCGTTGTCCCATCCGACCTTGAACATAGATGACATAGTATCCAATGGCCCGCCAATTGATTCTCTTCGTGGAATATGATCAAAAGTAATTTCTTCAAGTAGGGATCAGCCTCATAACATGCTCTCGATATGGAATGAGATTCGGATGTTTCAGATCCCACTCGCCTTAACTGACCGATCACTAAAGTCGAGTCTCCGTGACACTTGTAAGAACTTGATTCTTAAGTCAATAGCAGTTTTAATACCCATGATGCACGCTCAGATGGCCATGTTGTTATTATTGAAACAAAGTCCGGTGAATGGCGTGTGTCCGCCTGTAGAGATGTAATGATGGCGCCAATGCCATTGCAAGCGCTTTGAGGCTCCATCAAAGACCATGGTCCATCGGGATCCTTGTTCGTGGCCTTCGTCCGTCCCGGTTCTTCACAATCAGAACTAACAAAACATCTTCATCTCGAAACTCGAATCGCATAGATCGGTAGTCATCTACGGCTTGATGAGCGAAATGATCGGCACTACACTTCCTTTGATCGCTCGAGAAGTATACGATGTCATATTCGGTCAAGATCATTTTCCATCTTGCTATTCTTCCGAGAGAGCTGGTTTCTCAAATATGTATTTTATCGGATCCATCTTGAGATCAACAAGGTGGTATGAGTCAACATATACTGCCTTAGTCGGCGAAAGCAGCCCAAGTTAAAGCATGTAAGTTTTCTCGAGTGAGTATCTTGTTTCATGGTAAACTTTTGCTAAGGTAGTATATTGCATACTCTTTTGACCGACTCGCCATGTTGCCCCAATACACACCCCATTGAGTTCTCTAACACTAAGTACATGATAAGAGGTCTTCCTTCGCAGCGGCATCGTGGATAGGAGGATTCGTAGGTACTCCTTGATTTTGTCAAAGAGATATGGCAATCGCTATTCCATTCCACTACTTGATCTTTCTTCAAGAATTTGAAGATTGGCTCACGTAGCGTTAGATGTGCAATGAATCGCAATGTAGTTCAATCGTCCCAAGAAACCTCCGACTTCCTTCTCAAGGGAGTCGGCATCTCTTGAATAGCTTTGACCTTGGCGGGGTCAACTTTAATACATTTACCACTAACAACAAACCCTAGGAGTTTACCGGATCTGACTCCAAAGGTGCACTTGTTGGGATTAAGTCTCGCTTTGTACTTCTTCAACCTAACAAACAGTCGCAAATGATCGAGATGTTCTTCCTCACCGGATCGAGCTATCATGTCGCCGACGAGACCTCTATCTCGTGATGAATCATGTCATGAAATAATGCCACCATGGCACGCCGATAAGTGGCGTCATGCTTTTCATCCGAACGACATGACTTTGTAGCAGAATGTGCCCCACTGTGTAACAAAAGTAGTCTTCTCCATGTCTTCCGGAGCCATTTTGATCTGATTGTAACCAGAGAAACCATCCATGAAGGATAAAACCTTGTGTTGAGCGGTGTTGTCGACCAGAACATCAATATGAGGAAGTGGAAAATCGTCTGACTTGCTTTGTTCGATCTCTATAATTCACACACATTCGCATTTTACCATCCTTCTTAGGTACGGTACCACGCTTGCAACCCATCGTGGATAAGAAGTAACTAGAAACCGACATTGAACTACTTCATGACTTCGACTTTGATCTTCTCGACATCTCGTGACGCATGCAACGAACCTTCTATTTCATCGAGAAACCTTCCTTGTTTGTAATCTGTACCACAATGTCAATGTCTAGACTGCATGTCTTCGTATGTCCAAGCAAAACCTCGATATAGTCTCGTAGCATCCGAACCAATCTTTCTTTGACACCGCCTCAAGACCCGCTCCTATCTTGATCTCTTTCCCTGCTCTTCATCACTGCATTCACAACCTCAACTCGGCTCTTCATGTGATTGTATAACTCGTTCTTCTTGCTGTAGCAGTCTGACAAGTTCCCCTGGCACTTCACAATCTTCCTCACCTTCGTCTTCGTCTTGGTAGATCGGATTATCAAGTCATATTTAGCAATAACATAGTCATATCAACTAGATTCGAGTAATTCATAGTTGTATCATGGTGTGTGTAAGAAACACATAGCTTTTTTAAGGGGTGATAAATTAAAGAGAAAGAATTAAACGCAAAAAGTCCAACGATTTTATTGAATAAAAATATGCAAATGATAGATAATAACCCTCACAAACATGCCATGATGCCCCGGGAAAGGCACTAGGCTTTAAAGTTTATTGTTCAAAGTATAGAAAACGAAAAGCAAAACAGAAAACAAAAGCAATTACTCCTGTCTAAAGGAGATTGGTATGACTTCTTCAGTCTTCCAATTGCTGAGTCCGTTGTTGGAGTCGAGAATATCCATTTGTCGATGTCAAGTCACATCGCCTTAGATAGTATGGACTCCATTCTCGGCTGATGCGAAAGGAAGTTGGTCGGACGTCATGGCGTAGCATCTTTTGACCCTTGATGGTGAAGCCTAAACCAGTCTTGTCATATTTGAAAGGAAGATTAGGGAGCTGACCCCAAATAGCACTACCTCTTTCTTCAACTGCAGCTTGAGCATCTTTCAGAGAGGCCATCCTAGGCGGAACTTGTGTAACTTCAGAAGTAGCAGCAGAGTCGACATGCATGACTCTTGGAACTGTTTCGAAAGCTTGACAGGGAGTCTCAAATAATTCGCCTTCTATCTCGAGGTATCAGAATGACTGCAGATGACTGGCCATGTATTCCTCTTCACCATATACCGTAACAACCTTCCCCTTCACCGGGTACTTCAGCTTCTAATGCAAGGTAGAGGTAAAGTCCCTGCCCCATGTATCCAAGGGCGTCCAAGTAGGCAAGAGTAACCTGGACGGATGTCCATGACAAAGAAAATGGAGTCGAAAGTCTGGGAACCGACTTTAACAGGCAGAATGAGCTCTCCAAGTACTGTTCGCTTAGAACCATCAAAAGCTCTCACAATAATGTCACTGGGCTTCAGAACCAATCCTTCAACATCAAGTCGGTCAAAAGCACTCTTTGGTAGAATATTCAGAGCGTAACCGATTCACCAAAACATGAGACAGCGTAATGCCCTTGCATTCGACAGAGACGTGCAAGGCTTTGTTGTGTTTCCTTCCGGCAAAAGTCAAATCAACATCAAAGAAGCCTAGGCCGTTGTTGGCAGCCAGGCTAGCAATACAAACTTCAAATTGATTAGTAGTTGTGTCTTGCGGTATGTGAGCATTCTTCAGAAACTTCACCAAGGCCTTAGCATGAGCCTCAGAGCATAAGAGCAGAGCAAGCATGGATATCTTGGACGGAGTCTGTCCTAGCTGTTCCACAACATTGTAGTCACTCTTCTTGATAATCTTCAGAATTTCCTCCATTTCTTGTTTGGAGGCATCTTCAGGAACTTCCTTTGGTACTTCCTCGAGCGTGATGAGTTATCGGTTCTTTCCTCTCGTCTCGAACGGGTTGAATAACCGGAATGCGAGTTGGAGTCGCAGTTGTCTTTGGGAGGAGAGATCTCGGAGAAAATACTTTTCCGCTCGTCACCTTTCTTGATCCGTGATGTTGTCGAGTCGAATAGAAGCTTCAATCGAAGGTCCTCAATGGTCGAGGGTCTTATTTGACGCCATGATAGTAAACATCACCCATAATTCCAAGGGATAGCTTTGTTAGAGGAATATGGAACCGGTCCGGAGAAGTAATGATGATAGGTGCCACTCTAGGCATGTGGATCGCAGAGGAAATCCTTATTGTGTTAACATCAACATAGTCTTCTGGGAACTCATCTCCCCATCCGGTGGCTTTGACATCTTCAATAGGAATCTTGTAGCTCTCAGAAACAGTGGAATACTTCACCATGTAATCAAACCTTCCACTTGGCGCACAAGGTATCACAAACTGCATAGTCACCACATCTTCGATCTTCAGTTTCTTAGACATGTCTTCACACAGATTCTCAACAGGGGATGGTTTCAGAAATAGCACTTCGCGGTTATCCATCATACACTGAATACGTCTTCTCAACCAAGCACAACCATCAAGCGCAGATGGGCACCAACGCCAATTCTCTGGGCATCCTGGATTGACACCGGCTTGCAGCAAATTCTTCTTAACAGTCATAAAAGGAATGGTCAAGTCATCTATATTAAAAACATAAGCATTCTTGTCAATAGCATTGGAACTTTTTTCATGGTTAGGCATTGGTGCGTTGATCACATTCAGAGTCTCAACAGGAGGATCAAACTCAATCTCTTTAGCTTCAATCATGTCTTGGATCTTGTTCTTCAGAGCCCAACAATCATCGCTATGTCTCGGGTGTTGGAGTGGTAAGCACACTTTGCATTAGGATTGTACCTGAGAGGCAGATTGATGTTCGAGGAGGATCCTCAAGGTAATCACCGCTTTCAAAGATGTGTTGCAAGGCTTGCGACAATGGCATGTTGATCGTGAACCGCCTTCGTGGCGCGACTCGTTACGCCGCTGTTTGGCCGAGGTCAGCCGATGTAGGATCGAGATCACAACCCCCATAGATTGAGCACGGTCGGTCTTGCCTCGGCTTTTCTCGACCATACACAACATTGGCTTCTTTCTTTCCACCAAAAGATCTCTTCGCAAAGATTTGATGATGACTCCACCGAATCTTTCCGCCTTGATACCTTTCAATACGTTTCCTATAAGTATCACCGTGAATCCGGTCAAGAGTTTCCAATCGATGATTGAAGAACGGCCTGTTGTTCCCATAAACATATCAACCAACTCCCTATTGGACAAGGGTGGTTGAACTCACCGCTAGATCTCTCCATTTCGAGCATACTTTTGAACTTCTCATCATGACCCATAGACATGCTCAGAGTTGCATGCGAGTGGGTGCCAATTCAGATTGTACTCATACTATCTCAGAAAGCATCTTCTAAGTCACCCAAGTACGGATATTGTCACTCTAATCGATAATACCACTCCAACCGAGTTCCGATAAACTCTCTTGAAATAATGCATCCACAACTTTCTCATCAGGGGTTGATCTTCCGAACATAGGACTTCAAATGCACTTGGACAAGAAACGCCATCATACTTGGCAAAAGTAGGAACTTTGAACTCATGAGGAATCACCACACCAGAACAAGACTCGATAATCAAAATTCAGCCCGGACATTTTCAGATATTCCGCAAGATTCGATTTCAAGTTGCTTGTACTTGTCATCTTCGTAAAAGTATTGCTCATTCTCATAGTTGTCTTCTTTGTTCTCGTGCTCACTGGTCTTCTTCATTTCCCTTGACACTTCCTCGCCTTGACACTCTCTCGAGAGTTCTATCCGCTACCACTTTAGGACCACCTTTGTAACGCCTACCCATGTTGAGAACACCAACGACCCTCTTCTTCCTATTGATGAGCTTCTTCAGATCTTCTTGGCCTTGGACCAAGCTGGTGAACATCTCCTGAACCGAGTATTCGAGCTCAAGATCTTTGACCTG
This sequence comes from Vicia sativa, assembly GCA_021764765.1. Lineage (NCBI taxonomy): Eukaryota > Viridiplantae > Streptophyta > Magnoliopsida > Fabales > Fabaceae > Vicia > Vicia sativa. The sequence goes on along the minus strand of CM038796.1, from coordinate 82,108,386 downwards.
CTCAAGAGCCATTTTGCTAAAATAAATAGCTAGAAAATGAGAAAACCAATCTTCAATGTACCTATTATGCAATGTTATGTTATGGTATGCGATGTTTATGCAAATGCAATGCAATGTTTTCAAGGACCTTAGGAATTTAAATTTGTTAAACAAGCACGAACAAACTTTTAGTAGCTTCTTTCTTTTTTTTATCTTTTGAGTACAAGAAATAGTTCGAAAAATAAAAACAAAAGAACAAAAATCCTAAAGCTCTAGGTCTCCCATGGGCGCTCTTGGTGTCGAGGTAGGCTGATGTTCTCTCCTCGTGAAGTAGCTTTGTCAACTCTAGTACCTTCTTCTCGCTTGCATAACACCGAGCTTCGAACGATCCCTTTCTTCTTGTGAATTCGTGATCTCTTCAAGTCTTCAAAATCAGAGGCATGTCGGGATGGAGAATCAGATAGGTATGTCACCCAACAGGTAAGACAGCGTGAATGGCATCATGAGGTTTTGAGCTCGAGCTCGCACCCATTCGAGGTAAGGTTCCCAAGGAATGGATTTTTGGTGCCCCAAAGTCTTGGTATCGCTTCTTTACCATGCCCCATGCGTGTATAAACCTTCGCGGTAATTTTGGAGATTGTGGTTGTAGTCGAACACAATATCTTGGAGAAGCATATTGTGATACGTGAACTCGACTTTGTAGGATTTTTGTATCCAAATGCGGATAGCAAGAGTCGCCACCGACTTTTATTTTTATCCAATTAAGGGAAGGTAAAAGTAATGAAAAGACCTTCGTTAGATTCTCGAGTTCGGAGAATGGTTATGAAAAGGGAAGGCACCCCTTTCCATCCGCAGCTTATTCTACGGCTCTTAGTTGCTCTAGATCACTTTTTAAAATTGCTTTCGTGTGTTTGACAAAATGTTTTGAAAAGGCATTTCGCTTTGACTTTGTAATGACTCATGTAGGAGTGTATACAAAGTGTTCGAAATGTTTCGCTTTGAAAAGAGTTTTGAACTTTGAAAAAGTGTGTGGTGTGAAAAGCATTTGATAGAGCGAGCAACTAAAAGACTTATTACCCACCGATTTGGTCGTTGCATTTATCGCCTTTAGAATAGCGCTAGCCGTATCATTAGTTAGGTGTAGCTCCATTCGTTGGATGTAAGCGAGACATCGAAGGGACATCGGATGGTCATCGAAGGCAACTTGTAGGAAGTATCCTAGCACATTCGGGACTATCATCATTTTCGAGGACAATCGAGGTCAAGATCATGTATTCGAGGCTTACATCGTGGGTCTATGATCTTTGTATCAAGGGACTATGATGATTTGTTTGAAGGCAACGGTGCTAGAATACCTCTACGCTCGAGGGACATGACCATTTGAAATCGAAAGGCATCGAGAGAATTACCCTAAGGGTGTGTGAAAGAAGTGTGTTGAATTCGTAATATATTATCTTGAAGATTAGTGTGAGCTATGTCCAATTATTATCTTGCCATACACGCCTAATTACTAGCAGTTTATAGGGTGCGGAAAGTAAAATGGAATGTAAAGGAATGTAAAGAAAGATAAACCTACGCTATTACATGGCTTTGGGGCGTATACATAATTTAAACTTATGAAAATAAAACCTAATTTAAACTATTACATCCCATAGACAATTACACTATTGGAAAAAAATAGAATGATAAATGATAAAGAGAAAATCGTCTAATCGGATCAACAAAAAGAAGAAATCTGAAAATGCAATATGAATCGAACAAGAGAAAAATGTTAGAAAAAATGCAAATTTTAATATGAGAAAATTAATACATGCTGGAAATAAGATAAATAAGCTAAAATAATTTTTGGGATTTTTTGGAAAAGATTTAATAATTAAAATGCAATTAAAAGTGAATTAAATGAAAAAATATAAATAAAAATAAATATGCATGCAAAAATATATTTTTAAATTTATTAAATTAAATAAAGATTTTTAGAATATAAATGTGAAAATAAAATATTTTTTTGGTAATTTTTAAATGCAGAATAAAATATAGAAAAGAATTAAAATTGAATGGAAATATTGAAAATAAAAGAAAATATGAAAATATGAGGAAATTGCAAACTTGTAAAAAGAATGTCATGGCCAGGGGATCGAACTGGGGACATGTTAAGGACCAATTTGTAGTTATTTTGTACATTATTTTGTGGTCCTTAACAATGTCTTTGTATTTAATTTGTATATTTATTCTAGTATATTGCTTTAATTAGGTTTTTATCTAGTTTTGTTTAATATATGTATTATTTGACTTTAGTTACTCTTAATTGTAGGAATTTATTAACTAATTCTCCCAAGCTTGGATTCAAGGGTACTTGAAGAGCTTTAGGATGATTCTTTGAAGATAATTTTGGAAGAGGGAAGCATGGGCCATGGTCAAGAGATGATCACACAAGAGATGATCACACAACAGCAAGATGATGCTACCGACTTAACTCACGGTCTAAATTCAGAAAAAGGACAGCCCATGCTTTCACCTTTGAGCCACCAACCCATCACTTCACCGACCTTTTGGCTTGTAAAGGAAGCAAGAAAACATAGACCATCATTATCTTTCATCTTTGTAAAATCTAGGGCAAGTTTAGGAAGAAAACCATAGCTTTTCTCTTGATTTTTCTCATGTTCACATCTCTACCAACAATCTTGAGAGCAAGGCAACCATGGAAATGAGTAGCTAAGCTCCTTTTGTGTCAAGATTAGAGGTAGTTGATCTATATAGTATGTATTTATTTTAATCCATTTGTGTATGAACATGGTTGATGATTAATATAGTTGAATATCTTTGTTCTTCATCTTTATGCTTTGAGTTTTGCTTGAAAAGAATATTTCAAAGTGACCTAGGATATTCATCCTCTCACAAACAAATGCTAGGAATAGATTTGTGTGTTAGAGTTTACAAAATATTGAACTTAATGATTATCATGCTAATAGTTGTAGTGAGGAATCATGCAATGATTAACATGATAACACTCACAATCTTGGTGGGAAATCTACAAGATTGAGAGGATATGTATTTGTAGAAATCATCTATTATGTTCATCACTTGATTAAAATGAATATGTATGAAACTAGATCAATGAAACTAATCTTGACATGCCTTCTTACTTGAAAACAATCTCAAACTCTCTTTAATCCAAATCATAACTCTTTGAAAGAATTGATTTAGTTGTTGTTTGGAAACTCATGGTTCTAGTAGAGTAGATAACAAACCCTTTGGTTACATCATCTTAAAACATACTTTTCTATTGAAAGACTATAACATGCACCAATCCCTGTGGAATCGATAATCAAAATACTTTGTTCACGGAAAATCCTACAACAAAATGGCGCTGCCGGGATTGGCGCTTGATGTTGTTAGTATAGCAATAGTTGTGTGTTTTAAGACTTTTTCCACTAATCTCTTTGTTTCTTTTGTGTGGCTAGACTTTTCGTGAATTAGTTTATGCGGGAAGTATTCCTCGACCAACCCTTTCGATCCCGAAATTGAAAGGACGGCTAGGAGACTTAATAGTAGTGCTAAAAGAAGAAAAGACAAGCTAGGCAAAGGCAAGAAAGAGGAGAAAGAGGAGAAGCATCTACTTCTTCAACACCACCCGTGTTTGGAGAAGTTACCACTATGGAGGAGAATCAACCACCACCACCACCACCACCACCGCCGTGTGTCAATAGCCCTCGCCATAATGCTCAATTTGCCCGACAAGCAAATGCAAGGGTTATGAAATGAAAACGGGCTTGCTTCAACTTTATGCAAGTCCATTTCATGGCCACGACCATGAAGACCCTTACACTCACCTTACCAAGTTTTATGAGATCGAGCGGCGGGTGCTCCGAAGACCAAGAAGAACAATATTTCCAAAGGCTTTTCCTCATTCTCTAGTGGGAAGGCAAAAGATTGGTATCTTGATCAATTGCAAGAGACAATGACTAATTGGAACGCTTTGGAGGAAAAGTTTCTTGAACGCTTTTTCCTCAATCACGCTTCATGGAGGCTAAGACGGCTATCTCGGTATTTTCGCAAGGAGTAAACGAGCCTTCAATCGGGCATGGAAAGATATAAGTCTATGCTAAGGAAGTGTCCGAGCCATGGTTTTGACGAGCTTACACAAATTCATATTTTCCGAAATGGTCTCCAACCTCAACACAAATTGTTGTTGGATGCCACGCGGAGGTTCTTTGATGGCAAAAACACCGTATGAAGCAATCCAAATAATTGAGAAGATGGGTAGGAATGATCATCAAACTCAACATGATCAAGGAGGTGTACAAGTGAAAACGGAGTTTTAGAAATTGGTTCGAGTCATGAAGCACTTGTGCGCAAAACAAATTGTTTGTAAACAAGTTGAAGAATTGACAAAACAAATGGCTAAACTCCTCAACAAATCATGGAGTTACAAGGAGCATCACATAAGCAAGCTCACCAAATAGCTTGTTGTGAATTGTGCAAAGGAGATCATAAACCGGCTTTGTCCTCCGGAGAATGAGGAAGCTAACTATGTGGCCAACCAAGGCCAAGGGTACCAACAACGAGCTCCTTACCCTTATCAAAATCAAAACCAAGGTTACCAACAAAGGGGTAATCAAGGTTATCAAGGAGGGTGGAGGCAAGATAACAATAACCAAGGAAGGCAAAATCCATATCAAACACAAAATCAAAATCAAACACAACAACAAAATCAAAGTCAACAACAAAACCAACCTCAAAGTCAAGTGAGATCTTCCAACATTCAAGACACTCTAGCTCAATTTATGCAAGCCTCAATGGCTAATCAAAAGAGCACGGAGGCATCTATCAAGAACTTGAAACTCAAGTGGACAACTAGCTAAGCAACTTTCCGAACAAAGTGCTTCGACATCATTTTCCCAACCACGCAAACAAATCCTAAGGAGCATTGCAAAGCCATAACAACAAGAAGTGGTAGAGTTTGTGATGAGAAAAGGAAGGTAGTTGAAAGAAAAAAGTAGTGGAGAAGGATGAAGAAGAAATAGTGGAGGAAGAGGTAGTTGAAAAGATGAAGAGGATGGAGTTGAAAACATGATAATGTTGATGTGGAGGATGATTTAGTTGAAAATGAGGTGTTAGTTGAAATGAAAAGGACAATGGTGTAGTTGAAAAGGAGAGAATAGATGAGAAAAGAAAAGAATGAAGAAAGGAAAAGAGAAGGAAGTAACTTATCCATTGAGAAGTTTGCCATATCCTCACCTTCCTCTAAAAGGATGATGCAAAGCACTATGCTAGGTTTATGGATATTTTCAAGCAATTGCAAATAAATATTCCATTTACCAAGCATTAGAGCAAATGCCAAAATATGCAAAATTCATGAAGGATATCTTGACGAAAAGAAGAGGTATACGGATCAAGAAACCATAATGGTGGATGCTAGTTGTAGTGCAATAATTCAACGCACCATTCAAGAAAGAAAGTGATCCGGCGTGTAACTTTGCCCGCACTATTGGGGATGTGTATGTCGGAAAAGGATTAATTGATTTGGGGTCAAGCATCAACTTGATTCCATTATCCATTGTGAAGAGATTGGGGAGATTGAATTAAAGTCCACGAAAATGACATTGCAATTAGCGGACAAGTCTATTACTCGTCGCAAGACGACGTAGCTTTAGATTTGTTGGTAAAAGTGGACAAATTTTTTTCCGTGGACTTTGTAGTCATAGACATGGAGGAAGATGTTGATGCCCTTTAATTCTTGGAAGACCATTCATGAAGACGGCAAGGATGATGATTGATATAGATGATGGCCTAATGAAGGTGAGAGTACAAGATGAAGAGATTTGCTTTAATCTTTTTGAAGCAATGAAGCATCCCATGGATAAGAAAGATTGTTTTAAGATTGACGTTATTGAGGAAGCAACTCAAGAAGTGAATGATGATGATGATAGTCGAGATATTGAGGAGTGTTTGAAGGAGGGAGATTTCAAAGGAAATGCACCTTGGGAGGAAGAAGAGGAAAGTTTGAAGAAAGATCTAAAAGATGACGACCAAAAACTTGAGTTGAAAGAGCTACCGCCTCATTTAAAGTATGTTTTTGAGGAGGGAGGTAAAAGCCCGTAATCATTAGCAATACATTGTCGGAGAATGAGGAGGAGAGCTTAATTGAAGTTTTGAAATCGAACAAAATGCGATTGGTTGGTCTTAGCCGATTTGAAAGGCATAAGCCCGGCTTATTGTATGCACAACATTATGATGGAGGATGAGTACAAACCGGTAGCCCAACCTCAACGGCGATTGAATCCGTGATGAAGGAGGTAGTTCGCAAAGAAGTAGTGAAGATGCTTGAAGCGGGATGATTTACCCAATTTTATACGTGGGTGAGCCCGGCTCATGTGGTTCCTAAGAAAGGAGGATTGACGGTTGTATCTAATGATAAGGATGAGCTAGTGCAAACAAGAAAAGTGACGGGTGGAGAATGTGTATTGATTATCGAGGCTTAACAAAGCGACGAGAAAAGATCATTTTCCTCTTCCGCTCATGGACCAAATGTTAGAAAGGCTCATGGACAACAATACTATTGTTTCTTGGATGGTTATTCGGATATAATCAAATATCGTGAATCCGAAGATCATGAGAAAACGCGCTCACATGTCCATTTGAATTTTCGCAGATAGGCGATGCCTTTCGGCTTGTGCCCGCAACATTCCAAAGGTGCATGCAAGCTATATTCACGATTTGATTGAAAAGACAATTGAAGTTTTATGGATGACTTTTCCGCTTTTGAGCTTCATTTGATTTATGTTTGAAAATTTGGACACCGCCTCAAGAGGTGTGCAAACCAACTTGGTCTTGAATTGGGAGAAATGCAACTTTATGGTGACCGAGGGAATTGTCCTTGGCCACAAGATATCTTCAAGAGGAATCGAGGTTGACAAAGCAAAATTGATGTTATCAAGACGCTTCCCCACCTACCAATGTCAAAGGCATTCGGAGCTTTTTGGTCATGCGGATTCTATCAAGATTCATCAAGGACTTCTCCAAAATAGCCAAACCTTTGAGCAACTTGCTCAACAAAGATAAGTCTTTCTTGTTTGATAATGATTGTTTGTTAGCTTTTGAAAAATTAAAGGAGAATTTGATAAATGCACCCATAATCACCGCACCTAATTGGAAACTTGATTTTGAACTAATGTGATGCTAGTGATTATGCGGTGGAGTCAGATAGGCCAAAGGAAGAACAAAATCTTCCATGCTATACATTATGCGAGCAAAGTTTTGAATGATGCTCAAATAAACTATGCAACAACCGAAAAGAGTTGCTCGCAATTGTATATGCATTGGAAAAGTTTCGCCCTTACCTAATTGGTTCCAAGGTTGTAGTTTTCACGGATCATTCGACGATAAAATATCTGCTACCAAACCGGACTCTAAACAAAGGCTAATCCGATGGATTCTTCTTTGCAAGAATTCGATTTAGAGGTCCGTGATAAAAAGGTTCGAAAATTTGGTAGCGGATCATTTGTCTCGCTTAGTGAACGAAAAATTACGGACAAGGAAAAAGAGGTGAGGAGGAATTCTGATGAGAAGTTATTTGTAATCCAAGAGCGACCGTGGTTTGCCGACATGGCAAATTACAAGGCCCGGATTAATGCCTAAGATTTGACTTGGAATGAGAAGAGAAAATTTTAGCCGATACGAAGTATTATGTGTGGGATGAACCTTACATTTTAGGTTGAGTAGTGATGGATTGCTAAGAAGGTGTGTGAGTGATGAAGAGGCCAAAACATTCTTTGGCATTGTCACAATTCTTGTGGGGACACTATAATGGAATGCGGACGCCACCAAAGTCCTACAATCGGGTTTTATTGGCCTTCGCTATTCAAAGATGCGTGTGCTCACGCTAAATCATGTGACAAATGTCAAAGAAGTGGTGGATAGGAAAAGAGATGAAATGCCATTGACCAATATGTTGGAAGTGGAGGTATTTGATTGTTGGGGATTGATTTTGTCGGTCCTTTTCCATCTTCGCTTTCAAATGAATATATCCTTGTAGCTGTGGATTACGTGTCAAAGTGGGTAGAGGCCATTGCGCTTAAGGCCGACGCCAAACTGTATCAAATTTTGAAAAGAAACATTTTTCTCGCTTGGTGTGCCTAGGTGCTCATTAGTGATGGTGGGTCGCACTTTTGCAATACATTGTTACAAAAACTTTTGAAACAATTTGGTGTAAAACATAAGGTGACGACCCCTATCACCCTCAAGCAAATGGCCAAGCCGAGGTGTCTAATAGAGAAATCAAAAGATTTTAGAAAAACTGCTTCGGTTCTCGAAAAGATTGGTCGCAAAATTAGATGAAGCTTTGTGGGCGACGAACAGCCTATAAAGCTCCTATTGACTAACCCCGCTTCAGTTGTGTATGGAAAACTTGTCACCTCCCTAGAGATGGAGCACAAAGCATTGGGCCCTCCGATTCTTAAATTTCGATCCATCCTTGGCGGGAGAAAGCGAAAATACAACTTGTTCATTTGGACGAATGCGTGACGAGGCTTATCATTCAAACCGAGGTATAAAGCAAAGGTTAAGGTTTCTCATGATAAGAAGATAAAGATCAAGGAATTTAGGCCGGGACAAAAGGTTCTCTTGTTCAACTCCCGGATGAGGCTTTTTCCGGGAAAACTCAAAACAAAGTGGTCCGGTCCGTTTTTAATCAAAGAAGTCAAGGAATATGGTGCAATTGTCTTGCAAGATCTTGCACGAACAAAAGAATGGACGGTGAATGGGCAGCGATTGAAACGGTACGCTACGGAGAGGTGAGCCGCAACATAGCCGATCCTTCTTTGATGATCAATGATCATCATGAACCGCCGAGCTCTCACCGACGTTAAACAAAGCGCTGTTGGGAGGCACCCCAACATTGTAAGTATTCTTCCTTGAACTCATTTACACTTGCCCGCATGTTAATTTTGCTTTTTTAAAATTTCGATCGCAGCCACAGCATTTTGACCCATCTCAGAACTTTCGCACAATATGATAGGGATCAAGGCCAACATGGTCGGGATTTTAAAAATAATATTTTGAAAAAAATCAGATTTTGGAGGCCCAAATCGTGGCCTAGTTAGTTTTATAAAGGGTTAGGTTATTTTAAACCCTTTTTCCTATTTTCTTCATCATTCTTCATCCTCTCAAAATCCCAAAATCCCCAACCAAAATCTCAATCTTTGCGAATTTCTTTGTCAAATCAATCCCCAAGGCATCCTAGTAAGTATTCTATGTTTTCCCTTTCTCAATTTCGCCTACATTGCATGTTTAGGTTAGATTTTGAAAACCTAGGGTTAGGAATTTTCGAATTTTTTCTTAGATTTAGGATGTTTTTGTGTTAGAGAAGTAATAGGATGTTATTTTCGCTGCCCTAGGAAGTAATTGTGTGGAGAAAATTTTGTAAGAATTTTTCAATCGCGCTTATCGCGCCAACATGGCTCGTGATTTTGAAAATTCTTCCTTGTGTTTTTAGTGTTTCCGATTAGTTGTAATGCTTTGGTAGGTTGGTTTGCTTTGTCGCTTGCTTGATTCATTGCTAATGGACACCTCGTGTCACTTTCCGCTGATTTTGTGTTGAAATTTTGATGGCACCTAAGCGACAAAGACTTTCCTCTGGGCCGGGCCCTCGGCCCGCCGCGCTCGATGTCAGGCGATTCTTGGGCCTGCTCAGAGGCTCGCTACAAAGAGCTCGAGGAGCGCAACATTCGACCGAGCGCACCATCGCCTCCGAGCAAGGGCACTACCACACCCCTCATGTCATCCTCGGATAACTACGGGTTGGAAGTTCTTTGTACCCCTCAAACAAAGGTGAATGTGGAGCTTGTTCGCGAAGTTCTATGCTAATGCTATCCCGCCGAGGGATGTGCGTTTAGGTTTGCTTCAGCTTGTTCGAGGCAAGTCCGCTTCTTCTCTTGCTCAAGAATCAGCTCGGGCATCAACCGACAGCCCCAGAGGACCAATTGATGTCTACCATGAGCACTGCTCGTGGTAATTGGGATTACAACATGTCAAGAATAAGCTCGCTTGTCCGGCATTCTTATGAAACGAATCGGCTGGTCAACCTTGAAATTCAACAGACCACGAAAACTAGCGCCAGAGTGATGATGTGTGACTCTATACAATCGAAACCTAGGAGCCACACATCTTCGATACCCATGGAGACGGCAGTTTGATTGCTTACATGCTCGATGAGGAGCAAATTGATTTTGGCCGATCGCGAATGAGTCAAGAGGGTTACGCCGAGTTATACCTCTGTGGGGAGCGATAAAGTGTGCTCTCACTTATCCCGCTTGATTATGGGTTTGCTGAAGAGAGCGAAGGTGGCTTTTCCTGCAGTAGGACACCTTACCATTGATGGCGTTGTTGATGATCACTACTGTGATCGCTTTTGTAGGGTCCTTGATAATACTGCTGCCCAGGCTGTACCAGTTGCAGCGGCACTTCCTCAAGCTAGTCCATCAGAAGAATGGAATGACAGATGCATCTCTCATCGAGAGCATTTATGTTTATGCATGAGAGCATGGAGCACCTTGCTCTACAGATTAGAGAGCCCGGAGTGAACCATTTCACTCGCACGGGTGAGCAGCTCAGAGCATATGCTGGTTGGCCCGGGGTCGGGCCAAATGCTGAGGAGGAGGTGGGAGATGAGGATGATGGTGAAGAGAGTTCTGTTCGGTTCCGGCTCGACTGGGTGGATTGAGATTCGATTCTAGACCACGATTGATTTTCTCCTATTTCGCTTTTATTTTACTTTCAAAGATTCTAGTCTAGATTTTACTTTTGCAATTTAGTTTTAAACTTTGGATTTTGTTGGTTGCCATCCAATTTTGGGATTGGCTTGTAATTCCAATTAATTTTTGTAGGCATGAAGCCTAAATACTTTTTTAAGTTTTAAACACCATTTGGGGTGTCTTTTTATTTTAAGTTTAGTTTTTTTATTTTGTTCTATTTTATTTTATTTTTAGATTATAGTATTTAGTTTGAATTTACTTCTTGTGGTTTGTCCGGATTGTTCAAATGGTTCTTCAAAGCTAGTAAGCGTGTTTCACCAAAGTGATGGTGATGATAAAATTTTGATTCATTCCACAAAGAAGGTACACATTTTATCGCTTTATAGAAACATAATATGTCTATGAAATTTGTTCTTTATGCAAGATATTTCGCATGTACAAAATTTTGTGTTCACATTCAAATCATTAGGACATAAACCATATATGTGAGAAGCTTCCACTTTTACCACATATTGAGTGTCTAATAGTTGTGTTAACTGTGTGATTCATGCTTAATCTTTACTTGTTTGTGATAACTTGAAACTAAGAAATGATCAAGGCAATTTTTGTGCATTATGAGGAAAACCACCAATTCTAAAAAGGGCTCCAATTACCCGTGAGAGAGTGAATCCTTGTGAACCCTTTTGAGCTTCAATAGTATTTGTAGGATGAATGTATCAAATCGACTAATTGTTAAGTAGGCCACTTAATAGTTGTTGATAATCTTTGAAAAATTCAATGATAATTCATTCTATAAATTTTCTTGTTTGTGAATACCAACCTTTTGTTAATCAACCCTGAAGAGCATGATTTTGAATAAAAAGGATTGATATAAATGAAGTTGGGGAGGTGGATCAAAAGAACCTAGAATTGATGGCACAATGATCCTAAGAAAGAAAAGAATAGAGAAAAGAAAAATACAAAAGAAGAAAGAAATTTGTTTATGAAAAGATACAAAAGAAAAAGAAAAGAAAGAGAGGATCATTGTGTAGAAAAGAAAAGAGGTTGTGAATAATAAGATGGGAATTAGTTGTGAAATGCTCTTCATATCCTTTTACCCGATTCGCTTCAATGGCTTTGTACTTAAATATCCCTTGTTTCTAACCTAAGCCAAGTTACAACCTTTGAAAGTCCTTAGTGATCTTTGTTTCCATTTTATCATTTAACTTGTTTCATGAACACATGAATTATTCGATGTGCATAATTATTAGTGAGAGTGTTTAGTCCTTTGTGAATATGCATTTTGTTCTTCATGAACTTTGAAGAAATGATTAGGTGATTCAAGTGTGAACATATCTTTTATTTTGTTATATGTTTTGATATGTTGTGTTTAGAACTTAATTCATGTCCATGTTGTGTTTAGAAGAAGCGATTGATGTGTGCTTTTTCCTGGTATGTCGAGTTTGAACCATTACTCTTGTGTGAGTTTGCATGCTTGCATTTTGTTCCTTCTAGCTTTGTAAGATTATTGACTTTTGTTTGAGGACAAACAAAAAGTAAGTTAGAGAGTTGTTATGACCAATTTGTAGTTATTTTGTACATTATTTTGTGGTCCTTAACAATGTCTTTGTATTTAATTTGTATATTTATTTTAGTATATTGCTTTAATTAGGTTTTTATCTAGTTTTGTTTAATATATGTATTATTTGACTTTAGTTACTCTTAATTGTAGGAATTTATTAACTAATTCTCCCAAGCTTGGATTCAAGGGTACTTGAAGAGCTTTAGGATGATTCTTTTGAAGATAATTTTGAAGAGGGAAGCATGTTAAGTCGCGATGGTGCAAGATGATGCACAAAGGTGCCAAGATGACAAGGCACCGACTTATTACATGGTTCATGAAATTCAAAAAGGACAGCCCATGCTTTCACCTTTGAGCCACCAACCCATCACTTCACCGACCTTTTGGCTTGTAAAGGAAGCAAGAAAACATAGCCCATCATTATCTTTCATCTTTGTAAAATCTAGGGCAAGTTTAGGAAGAAAACCATAGCTTTTCTCTTGATTTTTCTCATGTTCACCATCTCTACCAACAATCTTGAGAGCAAGGCAACCATGGAAATGAGTAGCTAAGCTCCTTTTGTGTCAAGATTAGAGGTAGTTGATCTATATAGTATGTATTTATTTTAATCCATTTGTGTATGAACATGGTTGATGATTAATATAGTTGAATATCTTTGTTCTTCATCTTTATGCTTTGAGTTTTGCTTGGAAAAGAATATTTCAAAGTGACCTAGGATATTCATCCTCTCACAAACAAATGCTAGGAATAGATTTGTGTGATAGAGTTTACAAAATATTGAACTTAATGATTATCATGCTAATAGTTGTAGTGAGGAATCATGCAATGATTAACATGATAACACTCACAATCTTGGTGGGAAATCTACAAGATTGAGAGGATATGTATTTGTAGAAATCATCTATTATGTTCATCACTTGATTAAAATGAATATGTATGAAACTAGATCAATGAAACTAATCTTGACATGCCTTCTTACTTGAAAACAATCTCAAACTCTCTTTAATCCAAATCATAACTCTTTGAAAGAATTGATTTAGTTGTTGTTTGAAACTCATGGTTCTAGTAGAGTAGATAACAAACCTTTGGTTACATCATCTTAAAACATACTTTTCTATTGAAAGACTATAACATGCACCAACTCGTGGAATCGATAATCAAAATACTTTGTTCACTAAAATCCTACAACAGATACCACTCAAACTCGAAAGCCAACACGACTAACCGAGCCAACGCAAGACCATCTTGGAAATTGAGTGTGGAATACACGCTGTTTCGCCATTGCCTCCTCCTTCGCGCCGCACTTCGCTCTTTCGCTTTGAATTTTCAAAAGCTTGCGTCGGCTTTTCTTCGACGCTAAAGGCCCCGCCACATGGAAAATCAACACAAGTAATATAAATGCATTGTAAATACATGGTTCGATTCCTGCATCGCCCGAGTTCATTGGTCATGGTCTCATGGTCCAATTTTTCCTAATAAGCCAAGCCCTAAATCGAGCTCAAGAACCCTAGTTATGGCATATTACGTTTCAGGCCATGGAAATGCAATTAACCTGCCTAGATCGCTTGCAAACTTTGTTCTAAGCATGAAACAAACATCAAAACTTGTTAATAATGCATGAATAATGAAACACGATTTTGAAAAAAGTATGAACAAACCGATTCGTGATTCCTTGATTCTGGATGGTTTTGAGTGATATAAGAGTCTGGATCGACTCTAAAGACCTCAAGGAATGCAATGGAATCCTCAAAATCGGTTGTGGATGGCTGGAACTAGGATTGCTAGTTGCTTGCAGGTCACGATTTTTTGAGTTTGGATTAGGGTTTCTAGAGCAATTTTTTCGTTCTCTCTTGATAGGTATGCATCAAGTATATATGTTGGATGGATTTGGGATTGAATTTGGAAAGAATTAATCAATATTCAATGGAAATCAAATTTGATATTCTCATGAAATCAAATTTTCAAATTTTGTCCAATTTCAATCCAATCTTGCCAAATTTGATCTAATTTCGAAATTGCTGGCATTTATGGGTTGATTGGATCACAAGAAAGCAATAAAAATCAATCTTCCAATTAATTTTGATTTTATAATTTATTTTAAGATTTAATTTGCATTTAAATGAATAAATTACAAATTAAATAGAAAAATAAATCAAAATTCGTGGCATTGGCTTGGACATTCCTAATTGCATGAGGAACAAGTTAGATGAAGAAAAAGTAGGCCCATTTGCAAAAGATTTGATTTTTGAAGTATCTCTCTTTGTGCATTCTTCCAAAATCGCCCAACTTGTGAATGGTGTAACTTGCTCAATTTTCCACATTTTGAGTGTTCTTGGACTTTTGGAAAGCTCTAAGAGTCCTCTAAACAATGTCTTTGGTCTCATATCAATTGGAGTTACCATGCTCAATATATCTTCAAAACAAAATGTTGACTTTTGTTGGCTTTGAAAATGACCAGAATGTTTTGAGCTATACCTCTCAAATGAAGCATTTTTGACATTCTTGTGAGACATGAAGTTGTAGAGAATTGAATTTCCTTCAAAATGAGCTTTTTGGAAAATTTCGAGAAAGTTATGATCACCAAAGTTCATTGACTTTTCACCTAGAAACCCTAATTTAGAAAGTTTGACTTTGAGCAAATCTTGAGTTTTCTTGATGAATCATGATCAACCCTTGATCAAATGATGAATGTTACTTCAAAATGAAGATGTTGACCAAAAGCGTAAGTTTTGATCAGATGTTGACCATGCTGACTTTTGTCCAATACACCGATTTTCAACCATCCGAGCAATCGTCCGAGGAAACTTGACTCATGAGGCTTGAAACTTGACATGGAGAATCTCTGAAGCATATGAGGAGGCATGAAGGCCATTGGAGATGTTGCAAATCCATCTTGACTTGAGAGATACCAAACCCTAGTTTGGGTTGATTGTCTAGGAGAGAGTTTGTGTGATCAACTCTTGAGGAATCCTTGAGTATATATGTATGAAATCTCTTGAGTAGATGGAGGGCAAATTTTGGGGTATGACACATATCATGCGGGCCATCTCTTCGAGCATAACCAAACTGACGTAGAGCTAGAGAAGGGTTGTAGGTGATACCTCCCCTTATGCCAAGGAGTGGTACATTAGGAAATTCTCCACAACGCTCAATGAATGTGAAGTCCTTTTGAGAGAAAAGACACCAACGGATATCAGAATGAGAGACTGACATAAGCCTTTGAGACCACTTCAACCCTTGTTCGTTCTTGATCACTGATGGAGGAAGGTGCGAAATAAACCACCTAGAAAGTAACGGTATACAACACATGAGAGTTCCTTGTCTTTTGATGGTGGGAGTGTGGAGAAAATATAGAATGTCTCCAAGCAAAGTAGGCACAGGATTACGAGTGAGGAATATCTTGATAGCGTTCACGTCTATGAACTGATCCGAGTTAGGAAATAGAACCAAACCATAGATTAGCAAGGCCAAGATATCTTCGAATGCATGGAAACTCATAACTTTGAGGAATTCTCGAGCTTTCTTAATTAGGAAGTTAGCAAGTAGACCCTTAACTCCACTTCTTGTTTCCCAATTGGCTTCAATGTCTGAGCGCTTTAGATGTAACGCTGATGCAATGTCTTCGTACCTAGGAACCTTTTCTAAACTGGTGCATGTCTTTTGATGAACTGAGCATGATCGGGAATTTCTGAAACCAATTCCTTGAGCTGAGAAGATACACCCATGAAGTTGATTCGGATAGTCTTCCTAGAAGCCATAATCCCTACAAAACAAATCAAAGATAAATCCCTAGGTCCTTGAAATAGTTAGAGATGATATGCAATGTTATGATGTCATGATGTCATGTTTAGCACACACAAACAAATCACACAATGAGCCTAGGTTTAAGGCTTGCATGAGGTATAGGTGATTACCCCACCAAAAGTTTGAGTTGGTTCATCTTGTCCTATAATAGTAACCGGGTTCTAGGAATCTCATATCATTGATCTTTCTCGTAGGCGTTTATTTCAATACGACTACCAAGTGGTCGACCAAAAATATCCCAAAAGTCTGATCTTAATGAGCGTAGCATCGAGTATCAACCAACCTCGGTCTGCACCAAAGCCGGCCATCTCACTACCTTCTAATGGCCAAGATGGGTCAATTAAGGTTCTAAAAGTTTAGTTAGTGCTGATGACACCACGCAGAAGCCAAATATTATCCTCAACTTGGAAATGAAGAGTATCAGGACATCCAAAGTGTCACACTAACGTAGCCATCATGTTGACCGTTTCGGTATACGCCTAACGGTCGCGATGATCTATTGCTACTTACCTAAAGGAAACCTGGATCCGGGTGTAGGATCCCCCACAAGTATAATACCCAAGAAGCCCTTAAAAGTAAAGCATACAAGTCAAATAGAAAGCAGTAAAGTGATCTAGAAATCCCTAAGGTATTCTCTCTTTAGGGTTTCTCCCCGGCAGAGTCGCCAGCTCTGTAATACGGTGAACTGACTTTGAGGTTTTTTGTATCGCAAATGTTGCGGATAGCAAGAGTCGCCACCGACTTTTCTTTTATCCAATTAAGGGAAGGTGAAAAGAACAGGAAAAGACCTTCGTTAGATTCTGAGTAAGGGAGAAAGTTATGAAAAGGGAAGGTATTAGCACCCCTTTCCATCCGTAGTTATCTACGGGCTCTTAGTTGCTCTTAGATCATTTTAAATTGCTTTCTGTGTGTTTGAAAAATGTTTTGAAAAGGCATTTCGCTTTGACTTTGTAATGATTCATGTAGGAATGTATACAAAGTGTTCGGAAATGTTTCGTTTCGAAAAGAGTTTGAACTTTGACAAAAGTGTGTGGTGTGAAAAGCATTTTGATAGAGCAAGCAACTAAAAGTCTTATTACCTACTCAGAATGGTCGTTTTCGTGTTGTTTTACGTTCCTTTAGAATAGTGTTATCCATACCATTAGTTGGTAGGTAACCTTATTCGTTGGATGTAGAAGGGACATTCGAAGGGACATCGGATGGTCATAGAAGGCAACTGTAGGAAGTATCCTAGCACATTCAAGGGACGATCATCACTTTCGTGAGGCAACAATCGAGGGACTAGATCATGTATTGGTAGGCTACATCGTGGGTCTATGATCTTTGTATCAAGGGACTATGATGATTTTTTGAAGGCAACAAGTGCTAGGATACCTCTACGTTCGACGGACTTGACCATTTGTATTCGAAAGGCAACGAGAGAGAATTACCCTAAGGGGTGCATGTGTGAAAAGAGTGTGTCAAATTCAGATATATTATCTTGAAATTATGAGTGATCTATGTCCAATTTTATCTTGCCATACACGCCTAATTACTAGCAGTTTATAGGGTGCGGAAAATAAATTATGGAAAGTAAAGTGGGGAAAAGATAAAGTCATTCGCTATTGCATGGCTTTGGGGCAGTTACATAATAGGAGTGCGGAAAGTAAAAGTCCTAATTAACTATTACATCCCATAGGCAGTTACATAATATTGAAAAGAAAAGCGAAAAAAATGGTCCGAGACATTACAACCTGTGAATAGATACAAGATTTTTGAATGAGGAAAAAGGTTTTGGATTAGTAATGACAATTAGATGATAGAGTAATTTTCTTGGTAATTTTCTGGATCGATTTTGATAATTAAAAGAAATTAAAAGTCAATTTAATGATTAATTAGAAATTAAATAAAATATGCATGCAAAAATATTAATTTTATTGTTAAAAATTAAATAAACATTTTTCTGATTAAAATGCAAAAAGAAAATATTTTTGGTGTTTTTTAAATGCATGAGAAAATTATTTAAAGATTAATTAAATTAGATGAAAATATTAAAAGAAAAAAGAAAATAGAAAAAACATGTTAGTTTTCAAAGTGATAAAAAGAATTGCCATGGCCAAGGATCGAACCCACGCCCTCTGGGGAAATCAACCATACACGTTGCCATCTGAGCCAAACGTGCTTGGTGTTATTATCCTACAAACAATTGATTATAAGGGATGCAACGTGTCATATTTGTGATTTTCAAACACAGTCAACACGCGTGGGACCAAGGTGTTATGAATGAGCGAATCAGAGAGAGCCATAACGCCACGCCAGCCACGGCGGATCATATCTGTAATGTTTTGATCCATATCTTCAAAATGAAGCATTTTCTGACCTAGCTTGTGAGACATGAAGTTGTAGAGAATGGAATTCTCTTCAAAATGAGAGGTGGTGGAAAAATTTCTGATAAAGTATGAGGAAGTTATGCTCCGTCTAAGTTCAGTTGACTTTTCCTCAGAAAACCCTAATTTGGAAAGTTTGACTTTTGATCAAATCTTGAGTTTTCTTGATGAATCATGATCAACCCTTGATCAAATGATGAATGTCACTTCAAAATATGGATGTTGACCAAAAAATATGAAGTTTGACTGTATGTTGACCACAGTTGACTTTTTGTCCAATACAACTAATTTTCAACCATCTGAGCAATTGTCTAAGGAAACTTGACTTGTAAGGCTTGAAACTTGACATGGAGATTCTTTGAAGCATGTCGGAGGCATGATGATCATTGGAGATGTTGGAAACCCATCTTGATCTAAGGATAGCCAAATCCTAGTTTGGGTTGATTGTCTAGGAGAGGGTTTGTATGGTCAACCCTTGAGGAATCCTTGAGTGGGGATGTATGAAATGCCTTGAGAAGTAGGACGGTAAATTTTGGGGTATGACAGTATCAACACAAATGAATTTAAAAAACACTGAGGAGTCAGGTTAACGCAACTTTGCTGTAGTATGCTTCCAAAAGAGACCTTGCTTCAATTAGGTCTTTTAAAGCTTGTAATGTGGTCTGGTTCACGGTTTATAAAACAAAGGATAGAAGGCTCAAATTTGACTTGTACCCAACCCGTTCTTCGTGATGTCCTCTATTCCTATGTTCAATTAATTGATTGATTCAACTTCCAAGAGGAATTGCAAATGACGACGTGGTGTCTTGAGAACCAATGCTCTTTGAGGTGGCGACCACCTATTCTTCTTTGGAAGTCACACAAGCTTGTTCTTGCTTTGCATTTGTTGAGATCTTTGATGATCTTTCTTTTTTGTATTGTTTTTTCTCTTTTTTTTTTGGATTCGTCACTTTTGTGTTTGAACAACTTGTGCGACAATTGTTTGATTGACGTGAGAATTTGATGGTTGTAACTGCCATATTGATGGTTCTTTGAGGAACTACCGTTGTAAGCTTTGAGTTCTTCACTTCTTTGCCTTTGTGAAGGCATCTAGAATGATCCATGATAACATGATCCTCTTGGAAATCGAATGTATCAAATGCTTTACTGAACAACTACCCTGCCCCAGGTTAAGATTGAGGGTTTTAACTATTTGCAGAAAGAAACTCCTACTTCTCAACTCAAAGGGGTTAACGAGGGATTGTCTTCCTTATATCTCCACTATTTGGGGATTTGAAGCAACTCCTGTACATCATCAGCAAATACTTATTTGAAAGCATACTTTTGCAAATTGGGTATTTGTTCATC
Organism: Vicia sativa; assembly: GCA_021764765.1. Lineage (NCBI taxonomy): Eukaryota > Viridiplantae > Streptophyta > Magnoliopsida > Fabales > Fabaceae > Vicia > Vicia sativa. The sequence continues at coordinate 82,088,578 of CM038796.1, read as the reverse complement.
ATCATCCTCCCTCCAATGTTTGCTTAAATAAGAAGAAACTGAGGCGGAAGAAGTATTATTGTTGTTTTTGTTTTTTTATAATTTTTTAGTGATAGCAAGAAAATGAGAAAATGACATGATTAATTCAAAAGATGCAATGCTCAATTCATTAAAATTATGATTTTAAGAATGACAAAGTTCAAATGCAGAACAACACATTACAAACAAGAAAATTGCAAGATGAAATGATAAAGGGCCTTGGGACCATCAACTGCAAGGATGAGCTTTCTCGTCGGGATTTTTGAAATGTCCCTTGTGTCTTGGCACTTGTCAGGGAATGGGCTTATTGAAGCATCTTCATGAGCTTGGGCATGAATCTTTAGAACTCACTTCACATGATCTTGTTCGAAGTTCTCCATCTTTCTTCACATGTCAGGAAATCAGCTTGCCTTGTTAACCACTTGAATGGAAAGAGGGTAATGAGTACCTGGATGATGAAATGCATACATGATGATGCAATGCAAATGCATGACTTTTTTGTTATTTTATTTTATTTTATGAAATAATGATGTTCGTGGGATGAAATGTCACATGTGGAATGCAACATAATGATTGTAGCATGTACATAAAGATATGAGTTAAGAATGATATCTATAACACCCTAATTCTACCCCTCGTAATTAATAATAAAATCAGAGTTTCAAAATTTCATCCAACCTAAATTAAGGCATCACATATTCATGTTTTTATCACTTTGCATTATAATGCACATCACATAAATCAAAAGTCAGATATACCGGCTCATATCATAATTCATCATATAAACATATGACTATTCACAGCACAGCGGATGTGTTCACAAAATATACATATCATCATGTTATCATCAATACATAAAGTTATAACATGATAAGGTAGTATACATAAACTATCCTATCAAAATAATAATGTCGCCCAAAACCCGAGTATTACTACGATCAGAGCAGAGCGACTCAAAATAAAGAGACTCGAGCTAATCCTCATCATCCTCGTGGATCACCTGCACGTTACCAATATAAAGGCAACGGCGAAACAAGTAAAGGGTGAGATACTCCAAAACATATAATTAAAGGCATGATAAAATATATAAATATTTTTAGAATTATAAATGATATAAGTTAATAAGAGTATGTCAACATGTATCAAAATCTTACATGCTTTAACTTAGTGTTTAGTGTATAAAATTAACACTTTAATTTCGTCACATAATCATTATACCCGTATCAACACAAAGTATCATATATCATCGCAATTCACCATAAGCCATCAATTTACCCAACGCCAAACAACTCAAACATAAACATAACTGACTCCATGAGACACGACTATGTTATGCATGTGGTACCTGTCGCTTTGTTCATAATTAGGGACATTTGGCATAAAGCCCATCGTCGCTTGGCACAAAAGCCCTCGTCGCCAATGCAATGTATGTGACTTGACAATAAACACAACACAACAAAAACATCATCGTCGCTCATCAAAATTGACATAAAATCCACGTCGCCATATTTATCCACATCAAGATAAACATATCATCGCATCGTATATCTTCAAGTATTCATTATAAATACACCGTCACAAACATCATGTTTAATCACACCACATCATTATCAATTTATTCACCAAATTCCAAATACGGAAAAATAGTCAAACACCAATAAACACCGCGAAAGCCATTCCTAATAACCGACATTAATCATAATCATTAACATTGCAATCGGATTGTCCTTACGTGACTTAAATCGACTAAAACGCAATCCGATTCAATTAAACTATAATTTGGCCTATTTCAGGTCATTTTGTAAAAGCTCGTAATTTCAAAAAACTAACCTCGCCATTAGGTTCTACTCGTCAAAATTAGCTAGTACGTCAATTTTCGTTGAATTCGGAGCAACTTGCTCCGTCGCCAAAATTACCGAAATCGGGAAATCGGAACATAATCGGGTTCTAAATTTAATCGGATAACTTATGTCCTAATTATATTTTATTAATACCAACTAGTAGTATATGGAATTAAGGAAAACAAAAGAAACAGAAGCAAAATATACATTCTGCAGGTAAATTATGCAGAAGACAGAAACGCAACACAAAAAACAGAAAACAGAAGTGGCGTTCCGTTGCACCCTCCTTGCCCACAGGAGACGGACGCCCTAGGGAGTCCTAAGGTGGGAAGGAGGGAGCCTATGGGCATGAGACTTCCGCCCCTCATGGTGAGGTGGGCGCCTCCCATCTCCTTCATCGTCATTCGTTTTCTTCTTCCCTGTTCCATATCAGACAGTGGTGTTTTTCCATGGTTTCTTTACAGTTTTCTTATTTCTTTCCATTCTAGCAATTATTCTTACTAGCTTAGCAATAAAACACCAACAATCCATACTCCTAACTCAACTTTTCTCAGTTATTTCAACAATCACTCAACCAAAACTCATGAGTCAAACTATCAATTTTTCCCTAAATCCAAAATATATCACCAAACCCTAACTATATGAAATGGAAGATCAAACCCCTAACCTCAAGTGCTTGGATGATTCTTGATGATTCAACAAATCCAACCCTAGCTATGTGTTCTTCTTCTCTTCTCCAAGACCTCTTGTTCTTCTTCTTCCTCCAACACTTCTCTAGTTTTTCTCTAAGTTTGGTTTTGTGTGAAATGAAAGGAAATGAGGAAAAAAGTGTTTTATGTTGTACTCTTACTAGCAAGCCAAGGGTGTACATCCAATTCTCAACAATTAGTCCTCACAACCCTAACTTGTCTTATTAATTAACACCTTAATAATATCTAATAATATTATTAACTCAATTAATTAAAATAACCCCGGGAAATTAAATATCAGTCCGAATAATATTTTACCGAACCGAACGAAATAAAAACCGGACCGAACGAAACGTCGTCAAATATATTAACAAATATATCGATTAATATAAATATTCTCATCGCAAAACAATCGTCTAACGGTAACTCAAAAATATTAATATAATATAATATTAAATAAAACGGGGTGTTACAACTCTCCCCCACTTCGAAATTACTCGACTAAAAACTCGGATAGGAATCCTTACTTTATTCCCACGTCGCGCTTTCACCAGCTGCTCCTATCCAAACAACTTTGACCAAGGAAATTTCCTTGCCACGAAGAGACTTTATCTCCCGATCTTCAATCCTTAAAGGCATCGTTTCCACCGTAAGATTTTCTCGAACTTGAATATCATCCATCTCAATCACATGCGATTGATCTGAAACATACTTCCGAAGTTGCGACACATGGAATACATCGTGCAAATTCGAAAGATTTAGCGGTAACGCCACTCTATAAGCTACTTTTCCCACTTTACTAGTAATTTGATAAGGACCAATAAAGCGAGGAGTTAGCTTCTTCGACTTCAATGCTCGCCCACCGCCGGTTGTAGGAGTAACTCTCAAAAATACATGATCACCATCTTGAAATTCCAAGTCTTTTCTCCTTTTATCATGATAACTCTTTTGTCGACTTTGAGAAATTCTCATCTTTTCTCTAATCACCTTCACCGCCTCAGTAGTCTCTCTAACCAATTCGGGTCCAAGCACCACACTTTCACCCGACTCGTGCCAACACAAAGGAGTTCTACACCTCCGACCATACAAAGCCTCAAACGGCGCCATTCCAATACTAGCATGAAAATTGTTGTTATAAGTAAACTCAATCAAAGAAATATATGTATCCCATGAACCATCATGTTCAAGAATACATGCTCGTAACAATTCTTCCAACGATTGAATCGTCCTTTCCGTCTGACCATCAGTTTGAGGATGATAAGCCGAACTCAACCTCAACTTTGAACCCAAAGCCTCTTGTAAGCTTTTCCAAAATTCAGAAGTGAACCTCGGATCTCTATCCGAAACAATACACAAAGGAATACCATGTAATCTAACAATCACATGTGTATAAATTTCCACCAACTTCGATACGGGATAAGTGATGTTAATAGGAATAAAGTGAGTCGACTTCGTAAGCCTATCACCAATCACCCAAATCGCATCATGTCCTCCTGGTGTATTCGGTAACCCCGTTATGAAATCCATAGAAATGCTATCCCATTTCCATTCCGGGATCTCTAACGGTTGCATCAACCCTGCAGGTTTCTGATGCTCTACTTTAGAGTTCTGACAAGTTAAACAAGCATAAAAAAACTGAGACATTTCTCTTTTCATGCCCGACCACCAAAATAGTTTCCTTAAATCTTGATACATGTTGGTCGCTCCGGGATGAATACTCAAATTGCTTCTATGACTTTCTTCCAAGATCATTCTCTTTAAATCACCATCATCGGGGATACAAATCCTATCTCGGAACCTTAAAACACCCTGAGCATCCAACTTGAAATCTTCATTTTCTGTTTGTCCAATACCAACCAACAAATCAACAAGTTTCACATCAAGCTTCTGAGATTCTATAATGCTATCAAGGAAATCATTATTGATCTTCAACATTTCCAAGATAACACTCTTCGGAGTCACTTCTATCACAAGAATCATATCTCTAAATTGCTCAATCATTTCCAACTCTTTCATCATCAAAAGTGACATATGCAAAGTCTTTCGACTTAAAGCATCAGCCACCACATTCGCTTTACCAGGATGGTAATTCAATCCAAAATCGTAATCTTTCAACAATTCAAGCCACCGCCTTTGCCTCATATTAAACTCTTTTTGATCGAACAAGTACTTCAAACTTTTATGGTCACTAAATACTTCAAATCTAGAACCATAAAGATAGTGCCTCCAAATCTTAAGCACAAAAATAACCGCTGCAAGTTCCAAATCGTGAGTAGGATAGTTCTTCTCATGAATCTTCAATTTCCTAGAAGCATAAGAAACCACCTTGCCATTTTGCATAAGCACACCACCTAAACCCATCATAGAAGCATCACAATAAACAACAAACGGTTCTTCAGGATTAGGTAGAATCAAGATCGGAGCCATTGTTAACCTTTTCTTCAATTCAACAAAACTTTCTTCACACTTGACATCCCACACAAAAGCAGCTCTTTTAAGAGTCAACTTTGTCAAAGGAAGTTCCAAATTAGAAAAGCCTTCTATGAACCTTCTGTAGTACCCAGCCAAACCTAAGAAACTTCTAATCTTAGTAACAGACTTAGGAGTTTCCCATCTTAACACGGCATCAACCTTAGAAGGATCAACCGCAATGCCATCACCAGAAATGACATGCACCAAAAAGCTAACTTCACTTAACCAGAACTCGCACTTTGATAACTTAGCATAAAGCTTCTTCTCTTTCAGGACATCTAACACAATGCGTAAATGTTCTGCGTGCTCTTCTTCCGGTTTAGAATAAACCAGAATATCATCAATGAAAACAACCACGAAACGATCCAAGTAAGGATGGAAAATACGATTCATGTACTCCATGAATACTCCCGGTGCATTAGTGACACCAAAAGGCATCACTAAATACTCGTAATGTCCATACCTCGTTCTGAAAGCAGTTTTCTGAACATCTTCTTCTTTCACCCTTATTTGATGGTAACTCGATCTCAAATCAATCTTGCTAAACATGAGAGCGTCAACCAATCATTCCATCAAATCATCAATTTTAGGAAGTGGATACCTATTCTTGATAGTTACTTTATTTAACTGACGATAATCAATACAAAGTCTCATAGTACCGTCTTTCTTTTTCACCAATAACACAGGAGCTCCCCACGGCGACACGCTTGGTCTAACAAACTTCTTCTCGAGCAAATCTTCTAATTGGCTCTTCAATTCTGCTAACTCATATGCGGACATCCTGTATGGTGGCATAGAAATAGGTCTGGTACCAGGGACAAGATCCACAGAAAATTCAACTTCTCTTTCTGGAGGTGCACTAGGAATCTCATCAGGAAATACTTCGGGAAATTCGCACACCACCGGAAAGTTTGCAATCACAGCTTGACTCTCCAAGGAAAGAGTCGCCATCAACAAGAAAACCAAAGCTACATCTTTCATGAACTTATTCAATTGTTTCGTAAACATCAGCATAGCTTGATCTTCTTCTACTAAGGAAGAAAACCTCACAGTGTTGTCATAGCAATTGATATGGACATAATTAGATCTCAACCAATCCATACCCAGAACCATGTCCAACCCGATAAGTGATAAACAAACAAGATCCACCATAAAGTCTCTATCAAAGATTGATAAAGGGCAACTTGCACACACAAAAGAAGTAGTAACCGTTCCCTTAGCCGGAACTTCTACCACCATATCTCTATCTAGAGATGACAAAGTGAGACCCAATCTCTTTACACAATCAGCAACAATAAAACAGTGAGTAGCACCAATATCAATAATAGTAATAAGATGAATGCTATTAATGAAACTAATACCTCGAGCAAGACCATCTTTGTTTGCCGTCGGAGCACCCGAAAAAGCAAACACCTTACCCGCTTCTTGAGTCCTCTTAGGCTTCGTACATTGAGCACTAATGTGACCTCCCTCGCCACAATTAAAACAGACCACATCCTTATGCTTGCAATCACGAGTCACATGACCCACTTCTTCATATCGGAAACATCTCACCTCATTCTCCTTAGCTCTCACATCACATCGACAAACATTACTTTTGTGTCCAGGTTTCCCACACTTGTAACAAACAATACTAGCAGGAGCATCTCCCCCACTAGTCATTCGCGCTTTCTATTTCCCTTTACCAGTTGGAGTATCATATGGTTTCCCACGGCTCTGTTGACCCTTGTTTCTCTTATCAGACATAATCTTATAGTGTGCATTACTATCTTCTTCGAAGATTCTACAACTATCAATCAAATCCGCAAAGACACGGATTTTATAATATCGAATCGCTTTCTTTATCTCAGGACGCAAGCCATTCTCAAATTTAATGCATTTCGAAAACTCGGCATTCTCTCCATCATAGTGAGGATAGAACTTAGCCACCGGTAAACTTTAAGATAATCGTGATAGACATATTCCCTTATTTCATCTCAAGGAACTCTATCTCCTTCTTTCCCCGAACATCCTCCGGGTAATAATTCCTCATGAATTCCCTACGGAAAACTCCCCACATCACCTCCTCACCAGAAACTTCAAGCCTCTGACGGGTGTCAACCCACCAGTCATCAGCCTCATCACTTAACTTATGAGTACCATAACGGATCTTTTGCACGGGAGTGAAATCCATCACACAGAAGATTCTTTCAATCTCCTTCAACCATGTTAAAGCACCTTCAGGATCATACTTTCCTTGGAAAGTAGGGGGATTCTCTCTTTGGAAGGTTGCCAAACTACGAGACCCAACGTTCTCGTCAACATTCGGTGGGTGTTGGAAAGCTCGAGCTATTGCCTGCATAGCAACAGCAAGAGCCTCATCATTCCTACTAGTGTTCCTTCCAGCCATAACAACTTCTGCTCACAACAAAACAAGGATTAGAATCAAAAAAATAACAATACTTGATTGTTAGACAACAACAAACTCAACAACTTGGCCAGACAGACTGACCTGCTCTGATACCACTAATGTAACACCCCAATTCTCCCCTCGTAATTAATAATAAAATCAGAGTTTTAAAAATTTCATCCAACATAAATTGAGGCATCACATATTCGTGTTTTCATCACTTTGCATTATAATGCACATCACAAAAATCAAAAGTCGGATATACCGATTCATATCATAATTCATCATATAAACATATGACTATTCACAAGACAAATGGATGTGTTCACAAAATATACATATCATCATGTTATCATCAATACATAAAGTTATAACATCATAAGATAGTATACATAAACTATCCTATCAAAATAATAACGTCGCCCAAAACCCGAGTGTTACTACGATCAGAGCAGGGCGACTCAAAATAAAGATACTCGAGCTAATCCTCATCATCCTCGTGGATCACCTGCACGTTACCAATATAAAGGCAACGACGAAACAAGTAAAGCGTGAGATACTCCAAAACATATAATTAAAGGCATGATAAAATATATAAATAGTTTTAGAATTATAAATGATATAAGTTAATACGAGTATGTCTAACATGTATCAAAATTTTACATGCTTTATCTTAGCATTTAGTGTATAAAATTAACACTTTAATTTCGTCACATAATCATTATACCCATATCAACACAAAGTATAATATATCATCGCAATTCAACATAAGCCATCAATTAACCCAACGCCAAACAACTCAAACATAAACATAACCGACTCCATGAGACACGACTATGTTATGCATGTGGTACCCGTCGCTTTGTTCATAATTAGGAACATTTGGCATAAAGTGTAACACCCCTTCTAATTACCCCGCGAATTATATATCTTTAATCAGAGTTTAACATAATGAAGGGCGTCACAATTTATAATTCCAAATAACCAAATAACAAATCAGTATTCATGCATTTACTAAAGAACTTATTAAATATAATTCAAAACCAACGGTTATGTTTTACACAGCGGAAAGAACATAAAATCCGGAATAACTCCATCATAATTATTCCAAGCATAAACTCAAAAGAAACAAGGCTAACAATCCTTAAAATTCCAAAACAATCGTTCCCCAGTGTTACATCTACCAGAGAATGACACTGACACGCGGACAAATCTAAATAGCATAGCTCTATAAGCCATCCTCACCAAATCCTGAGCAGCTAATCACGTCAACCTGAAATCATCAAAGTAAGGGTGAGATTTTATCAAAATTAAAATGCATTATACGTTTCTTTAAAATAATAAAACAATCAATGCATTATTCCACTCGCATTAGCATAACCAGATAACAACCCACAAAATACGATGCCATACAGTTCATTATGCACATAAATACAATCAATGCAATTACAACACTGGAATACATCCTAACATGTTATAATTACATATGCAATGCAGACCCAAATGCATATGGTACCAAAACGTGACCAAGTCACCAACATCGATTCGTCCACAATCACCCGGACATGAATCCAGCCTCACCACCCACAATCACCCGGGTACGGTTATTGGCAATACGAGCCAAATTCCACACAATGGGAATTAACTCCACCAGAATGCATATGCATGCACATCATTAAGCATACAACATTCAATCCACAGAATATGACTACAACATAATTCCACACCATGCCATACATAGCCACTCTATCAATCAACACATGATAACAACAAGTCATGACATATAACGTTAATTACAACACATGAAATTAACATACAACAAGTATACACAACGGATAAATACGAATTACAACGAATTCCTACATACGGAAACCAAAACAATCCTTCAGGATTTCAACTACTGGTTTTAAAAATGTTATTAACAGATAGTACTCGTTCTAAGCTTTCCAACGATACCAACTATGCCTAAATCAGAGTTACGGTCGCAAAGATATGACCGAAACCGTTTTCAGAAATTTCCCTTCTATCCAATACAGTATGTATCAACACAAAACTTCATGTGTCAATACATAACTTGCTTGTGTCGACACATAGAACGTATGCATCGATGCATACAGTTAAGAATTCTGCATTTTTCAAAAATAGTTCAGTATGTGTCGATGCATAACACGTATGTGTCGATGCATAACTTAATTTTTCTTCCTATGAGTTGATGCATAAGCTTCCCACGCTTCTGGTTTTCTACTTTTTCACTGCTTGCATCGATCCATAAGGCTATGTGTCGACCCATGCTGTTGTTTTTCATCAAAAACTCAGTTTTTCTTCACTGTTACGAATTCCTATGGATTCCATCTGTAAGACCCATAGTTTTAAAATAACAATAAGTATTAGGTTGTAAGGTTACTAAGGAAGTTAGACTTTTCTCGATCGTTAACTCGATGATTGTCCATAAATAACATAGAGTTATTAAGATCATAGCGTAGTGCTGACAAAACTTTAGTAAGATTGTAGCAATGTTCCAGTAGTTTATCAAGTCTATATAAATTATTCTTATTTTGTCAAGATCTAAATGAGTTTATTAGGCTGGCCGGTCGATGCGATTTGTCACCGCTTTAATTTATTTAAATTTTTCGAGCTTTGACATATATCTAATTATTTAATTAATCTATGTACGCAGATTAAGTCGGTAAGCTCGTTTATTTTTTCAACACAATTTACGGTCATATTTTTACCGTTAGAGCTTAATTAACCGGTATTTTTTATTTATCGCTTTGAACATTTTCATCTGTTTTATTAAACTTCTTCGCATAGATTATTTTAATATATTTATTTTTATTTTCCGATCAAATGCGCTGCTCGACTATTATTCTTTCCGGTCTCTTTTTATACCATTTTTACTCCGCTTTATATGGCACATAACTTTAACCAAATGTTAAATATGAAAGATCTACACGTTGGCTTAGGATGGTTATTTTTAATCATTTAGATAAGTTCAAGGTTAGATAATATCATGATATTTGTTTTATGGTAATCATTACTTTAGGGAGAGAGAGATCCAAGGGCTATTACTTGTCTTTATCCTATCTAAATGGCCATAGATTATGCATAGGTTATGGTATTAGCTTGCGATATATACATGTTAGTAGTAAAAAAATCAAACACTCACCACCCCACTTTTTTCTCTTCTAGCTACAAAACCTAAGGTATTTTCTCTTCCTCCATTAAATTTCTTTACTTGAAAAATATAGGAAAATAACTTGGTATGAATTTTCTATTTTTTTTGTATAATGATCAAATCAATGTATTAGTTGGTGTTAAAAAACTTATATAAAAAAAATTCATTAATTGATTTTGAAATATTAAGTTAGATATTGGTCCTTTTAGATGTTTCCATGATCTTGTGTGTTGATTTGTGTCTTGGTGTTTTATGTTAGTAACTAAACAAATTGATAGAAGAAGTTTTAGAAGATGAAGGTCCGAAGGTTATAAGTCTAATGCTTAAAAAATATATATATATATTTGGTATTTTTTTTAGATTCTTAGAAAATTGTTGGTTTTAGAAAGCTTAAATTTTGAAAGATTTGATACTACATAAGCTTTGAATTTTAAATGGTTATTATGTTCATATAACTTGTCTTGGAAAATTTTTCTGGTTTATGGGTATTAATTTTCTTTCAAATTAGTTTCTGTTTTAAAGATAGTATTTGGTTATATTTTGATTATAATCACTATGTGTTTATCTTATTTATTATTTTAAAATCTAAAAACAAAAAAAAAATCCTAGTTCTTTTGAATCAATCTTTTTGAAAGTTATTATAAGTTAATAAACATGACTCTACATATATAATTGATAGAGAATATACTGTGAGCATGTTAAAACAATTTATAGTTAGTATTTCAATAATATCCACAATTGATAAAACTTGACACTTCTTTGCTTCAAATGGTATTAACAAAAATTTACTAAGTAAATGGTCATAGGATTTTGGTTAGTAGTTAACACAGGAACAAGGGCCTACGTGTGTGTCTAGTTTTTTGATATATATATATATATATATATATATATATATATATATATATATATATATATATATATATATATATAGTATAGAAATTAGAATCACTAATTTTTGGTGAAGGGAAAATATTATTTGTTTTAATGGTAAAACGCGTGACTTAGGGCTCGATAGTACACGGTTTGTGAACAAAGACTATAATCGAAAAGCTTGCTAAGGTAAGGGCACTTTCTAACGATATTATATATGATCAAATGCATATGTGTTGGTATGAATGATTGTGTGCCCATTGGGATGTGTGTTTATGTTTGTGATGCTAAACTTGAGAATGTGCTTTCATATGATTTTGAATAAATATGAATTGACTATTGAGAAGTGTTTATGGCGCATTTGCATATATGTGCTCATGCATATCATACGTGTTGGCCAAGTGGGTCTTCACGGGTGTGATTATCGAATAGATCCACCTTAATCCTCAAGGGATTTATTGAGTCGATGTTAGTCCTCAAAGACTAGTCATCATGAGGAGATGCCTCATTGTGGGGATGGACCACAAATTTTAGTAGGGTGTGCCTACGACTCTCGGAGAGGTAAAATTCTAATTCATGCATGTGAGGAACCCTTAGGCGATCACACTCATATAGAGTCGGCATTAGGATTTTTGTGTGCATTAATTTATTTATTGAAATAAATATTGTGATTGTTGTATATCATGTTGTACTTGCATGTGTGTATTCTTTCATGTATGCTATTTTTAGTTTGTGACCTCTACTATCTATATGTTGTGGGTTAACGCCCAACCGCACCATGGGACAAGATCCGATGCCACTGGAGTTGGCGACGGTGACTACATGGAATTTTATTGATGTGGATCGGCTTAGTGCTTGGAGTTTAGACCCCGAGCACGCCTTACTATTATGGGCGAGTTACTATTACTACTCACTACGGCACCCTCCGATTCATCGAGTGAAGTTTGCGCACGACGCCTTTTCCGCTCCGATTCATGTGATCTTGGGAGCATCGGAAACCCACCGTGGACCCTCACCGAGACGATATGAGTTCGGAGGACAAGACAAGACCACTTGGTGGTTTGGGAGCCACCACTCGGGGAGGTTTTGAGGTGGGCGGACCTTCAGCACCTGCTGAGACATTGGGGGAGACGATGCCTAGGCCAGCGACTGCTGCTGGAGTAGGATCTCTAGGGGAGGATAGTTGTTATGAGATCCCACCTCCCTTAGTTACTCCGCCCATGGTGATTGATTTGGTTACTAGTGAGGACGATGAGGATCCTAGTGAGGAGGTGTATGAGGCTACATCCCGGGCGCAAGCACCTTCCGAGAGCTCTTGCCTAGTTTGTGGCGAGCACCCTTGTGTTTGTCCTCGCTAGTTTTCAGCTTGTTTATGTAGGCTTAGTCTGACATGACCACACTGATGTAGATAATGACATAGTCGTTGTTTTATTTTGATACTTTTGGATGACTGTACATGATACTATTACACTTTCAGTGTGCAGCTTGTAATTATCTTTTGGCTGCAGTATGCTCTGAGTCTATGACACACTTATGTATATATGTCATGAACAAAGAGTTTTATTTTGGAAATTGTAATATTCAGGTACATACACTTTGCTTCCTCGAGAAGTACTACTGATGCATATAATATTATTCAGTTTTTAAAAAAAAATAGTCATCTTTTTGAAAATAATTATACGTGGTAGTTCCTTTGAATATGTTAAAGTCGGTTTCCCATTTAATTTAGTGCACTCCGTTTGTTTTAAAAATATATACACCAGCTTTTGTTTTTTTATAAAAAACAAAAAACGGGGTGTTACATTGTGGTATCAGAGCTCGGCTTTAGATCTTCAAAGGGAAGGTGAATTAGGAAGTCATCGGATTAGAGTCTTTTAGATTAGAGTAGTTGACAAGTCAATTCTAACATATAGTAGATTAGGATTGTGTTAGTAAGTTGATACAATAAGAAATTTTTGGGAAATTAGAGGAGGGTCCTAATCTAAGTATTGGGTTTTGTAGGAAAAAGATGCGCCGCCGAAGAGCTCCTACATCCCCTAGGACGAATGATCCCGCCATAGATCTAATGGCTCAGGCAATGAATGCTATGGCAGCCGCGATGACTGCACAAACCAATGCTAAGGCACAGAGAGATGCAGAGAAGAGAGATCGAGAAATCCGTGCTGCTGCATCTCGTACTCTAACTCAATTCCGTCACCAAGACCCACCTAAGTTCCATGGGGAAGGAGGACCTGATGCTGCATATTTATGGCTTCAGGCATTGGAAAAGGTATTCGGAGCAATCCACTGCCCTGAAGGGGAAAAAGTGACTCTAGCCACCTATCAATTACTAGGAGATGCTGAATATTGGTGGAGAAACACCAAGCTTATGATGGAAGGTGCTTATGAGGAGATAAATTGGGAAACCTTTAAACAAAAATTTCTTGCCAAATACTTCCCAGAGACTGCTAGGGAAAGGTATGGTGAAGAATTCCTGAAACTGCGACAAAGAAGTATGACCATCGAGGCTTATGCAACCAAGTTTGAGTCTCTATCAAGGTTCTTCCGTTTCTTTAGAGATGGTGTTGATGAAGCTTACATGTGTCGTCGTTTCCAAGATGGTCTGAGGTATGAGATGCAAGATGCAGTGGTACCTTTAGGAATCCGACAATTTCAAATGTTGGTTGAAAAATGTCAAGAGATTGAAGATATGAAGAATAAGAGGGTGAACCGTGGAGGAAATATAACTGTCGGGGGACCTAGCCGTCAACATAATCCCAATAATAACCGTGTTAAACAAGGAATGAAGCCTTACCAACATCCTCAGAATATACACGGACCAAATCGCCCTACGAATTTACCCAAGGGAAATCAAATGAGAGGTAATCAAGTGTGCTTCCGTTGTGGCCAAGAAGGACATTATGCTAATGACTGTAAAACCCATGGGATTACCTGTTACAATTGTAAGAAGATGGGTCACTATGCCCGAGATTGTAAGGTACTGAAGGTAGAATCGACATTGAATGCAACACAGGGAGCCCGACCCATTGCAAAGGGACGTGTTTACACTATGGGAGCTAAAGAGAATACCCATGCCAGCAATGTGATACAAGAGGATTGCCAAGTTGCAGGTAACACTTTAACCGCCTTGATTGATACTGGGGCAACCCATTCATTCATTTCCTTAGATTGTGCAAATCGTTTGAATTTGAAGATATCTCCCCTGCTTTTTGATTTACAAGTTTCAACCCCGGCCAAGGATTTAGTTGTGAGTTCAGCATGCCTACATTGCTTAATAGTTATTCAGAATAGAGAATTCTTGGTCAATTTAATTTGTTTACCCCTACCGTCACTCGAGATCATTCTCGGGATGGATTGGTTATCCTATCACTATGTCATCTTGGATTGTGCTCGCAAGATGATATTTTTCCCTGAACTCGGAGTTGTTAAATGCTTGTCTGCAAACCAATTCAGAGTGACGATGAGGGATGGGGCCCAAGAGTTTTTGTCAATATTTAGTGTGGAAGTAATCCCAGACATCCAGATAGAGAATGTACGCGTAGTTCAACAATTCCAAGATGTATTCCCATTAGAGATTCCTAGATTTCCCCCGGTACGCGAAGTTGAGTTCTTTATAGACTTACATCCTGGATCAGGACCAATTTCTGATTCTCCTTATCGGATGCACCATCAGAATTGGTGGAGCTAAAGAGTCAAATAGAGGATCTACTGGAGAGGGGATTCATTAGGCCAAGCGTGTCCCCGTGGGGAGCTCCAGTTCTTTTGGTGAAAAAGAAGGATGGACGTTCAAGGTTATGTGTGGATTATAGGAAGCTCAATAAAGTAACTATTAAGAATCGATATCCCTTACCACGAATTGATGATTTGATGGATCAATTGAAAGGGGCGGCAATTTTTTCAAAGATTGACTTAAAGTCAGGTTACCATCAAATCAGAGTTAGGGATGAAGACATTCCGAAGACGGCATTTCGTACTCATTATGGACATTATGAATACCTTGTAATGCCGTTTGGAGTGACGAATGCACCTGCCATTTTTATGGACTACATGAATAGGATTTTCCATCCGTTCTTAGACAAGTTTGTGGTAGTTTTCATTGACGATATACTCATTTATTCAAAGAATGAGGAGGAGCACGGAGAGCATCTCCGCTCGGTGTTACAAGTGTTACGAGAGAAGGAGTTGTATGCAAATCCATCAAAGTGTGAATTTTGGTTGGAAAAAGTGAAATTTTTAGGCCATGTCATATCAGAAGAGGGAATAGCAGTAGATCCAGGAAAGATTGAGACCGTACTTGCATGGGAACAACCAAAGACAGTCACTGACGTACGAAGTTTCATAGGATTGGCTGGCTATTATCGAAGATTTATTGAAGGTTTTGCAAAGATTGTAGCACCAATGACGCAACTTACGCGAAAGAATCAGCCGTTTGCTTGGACTGAGAAGTGTGAAACCAGTTTTCAATTACTAAAGGAGCGATTGACGACTTCACCAGTGTTAGTTTTACCACATCCAGATGAACCTTATGAAGTTTTTTGTGATGCTTCACATCAAGGACTTGGATGCGTACTAATGCAACACCAGAAGGCGGTGGCGTATGCATCTCGACAGCTAAAAACTCATGAAAGGAACTATCCCACCCATGACCTAGAGCTTGCCGCAGTGGTATTTGCCTTAAAAATATGGAGACATTATCTTTATGGATGTACGTTTATCGTGTTAAGTGACCATAAAAGTTTGAAATATCTTTTTGACCAGAAGGAGTTGAACATGAGACAAAGGAGGTGGATGGAAACACTCAAAGATTTCGACTTCACACTACAATACCATCCTGGAAAAGCGAATGTTGTGGCAGATGCGTTGAGCAGGAAAAGTGTTTCTGAATTGTCGACCATCATGGCTAGTCAACAAAAATTGTGGGAAACGTTTCGAGACCTACATTTGAATGTGGAGTTTGCACCAGGAACTTTGAAATTTGGAATGATTAAGGTATCAAATGGATTGTTGGAAGATATCGCCAGTTGTCAAGATGACAACTTAATTATAAAAAAAAGGAATTTGATCGTTCGAGGAACCACCGCAGAATTCAAAGTAGGTGAAGACAATATCTTAAGATGCAACGGTAGGGTTTGTGTGTGTTGCACCCCAAAATTTTCCCTCCTATCTCGATTTTATCTGGCTCAGGCTTCATATTCATCTGCATACGCTTCCATTAGGTCATTGCATTAAACAGTCATTCATTCATGCCATATGCATCATTTCGTCGTATTTAAATTGACCAAAGTTAGTTTAAATCGACATTTGCATCGTTTTATAGTTATAAAATGCCCGATATTTCACTTCATTCATTTTTATCTCCTTACCTGTTTATTGTATCGTTTTAAGTTGATTATATGTCGATGATATCAATATTTCGATTTTACAAACAGACTGCTAAAAGCGATTCGACACTGTGCGGAAAATTAGCGGGAAAATATTTCAAACTTTCGCCTCTAACTCACTGCTTTATGAATCTACGTGTCGCGTAGATCATGAAGATGTGATCTCCCTAATTTTTCGATACATTTCGAAGTTTTGTTTTTAACCGTAAGTGTTTTAAAATCAGGTATTCTTCATTATCGTTTTATTTCAATTTTAATTATCTCAATAATTTTTATTTAATCTATGAAATCCGTAGTTTATTTTAATGTGCTCATTTTATTTTTCCGGATAATTTATTGTCCAAATTTTTATCATTTTAACAATTTTAGAAGTCTAATTTTTATCTCTAAAAATTAAAACAAAAATATGTTTGAGTAGGTTATTTTTTTATCTTTTGGACTTTTGAGGCCCATTTTGTTAAAGGACATTTTAGGCATTATCAAAAATTACTTAACCTAATTTATTTGCTATATATATGTGTCATGTTACTGTTCAAAAAGAGAGGAAAAACCAACGAAAAATGTAAAGGGAGGCGGATCCGAAATTGGTCGTTGTTCATCTGCTCAAAACAACAACATCAACCTTCATCTCTGTTGCCTCTCATAATCTCCCTGTTTCTCCTTTCATCTCTGTTGCCTCTCATAATCTCCCTGTTTCTCCTCACTGCCAGCCATCTCTCTCTATTCCAACTCACCCGAACCTCATCACCATAAATCCTTCATACTTCAACTTCAACCTTCCCTTCATTTAATCTCAAAACAACCTCCGGCCAAACCTCTTCTACTACTCTCGCCGCTAACCCTCTGTCTGTTATCTCCTCTCACCGTAACCACATAACCTCCATCTCCGCTACCCAACCTTCTTCCTTTCCTTCTGCCCGCCGTACCACCGTAATCTCCCAGCCCACCGAAACTTCCTCTGTAACTCCATTCTCACTGTAAATCCTTCACATCATACATCTCCACCTCAAGTCCCTTCTAGCCACCGTATAACCTCCCTGCAACTGCCATCGACGCCCAAGCCTTGTCTTTCAATCATCCTCAATAATCGACCATACAACCCTCCTTACTCAACTCTATACGCCTTTTCACTCTTCATCTTCTACAAACTCACAACAATCGATCTGTTTCGATATATATTCATACAATATTCCATTCTCAATCTCACCGAACAACGCCTCTGTCTCGTTTCCTCCACCGGAACTCCACTGCCTTCTCACCGTATCTCTCGCCGCCACTGCTCCCGCCGTACCATCTCCACTTCAAATAACCCAATCGCAACCTCCTTCAACATTCAACCTTCCTTTCTTTGCCCTGTCAGTACAAATGGTTACGCTTCTGCTCTGCTTCTTCCGTTTCTGTGACAAAAGAAGTTAAGGTTACAAACAGTTTGGTTGACGCTAGATATGCTGCTGGGACATGGGACTTGATGCAGTTTAAGAAAAATGGTTCCACCAAGTCGCTACCACTCTCTTCCGCAAGCATCTCTGTTTGTCGCTAGCACATCATCGACAAGCTTCAGGTAACTTTTGTTACTTTTTCAATCTTTGTTTGCTCGAGTTAAACGGTTGTGCTGTTGTGGACATACTGTGTATGATTATGGTTCAAGTTTGAATTGATATGCTGCTAGTGTTAGTACTGATGTGTTAATCCGGGTTAGTGATACTTTATTGAATCTAGAACAAAATTGAATTGTTTTGATATGTGCTGTTAGTTGACACTGCCTTGGTTTAATCCTTTCTGAAGTGATTTTGAGTTGAAATATATGGAAAATAGCTTGGTTTCTAACTGTTATGCTGCAGAAAAATCGTTGTGACTAGCTCTAAATTTTCTAATTCAATGTTGTTTTTATGTCCAAACCTATATGAAAGAGGGATGTGAAACTTCCTGTTTGTATGTTTTATTGATAGCATGAATCTTTGATTCTTGCTTCTAGTTTAAAGTCTTCCAATGATCATTTGGTTTATTTGTTTGGATCGGTTTAGAACAATAACGATACATGCTAAACTAATTTTTGAATCGATTCTTAAAGGTTAATTCGGGTGACATTATTTTGCCATTCCTTTTTTGGTGCTAAACATGTTTGAGTCGAATTTTGGGATATAATGATACATGTATAGCTGTTGCCCGGATTCATTGTGTTTGTTTGATTCAAGTTTGATCAATGTTGTGGTTTATTGGCGCTAAAATGCAAGTTTCTTAATGTTAGATTGTGGCCGAATTTGCTTGTGATACCATGCTATTGTGCGAATTTTTGATGCTTAAAAGTTGTGATAATAAACGTTGATTGAACTTTTATGTTTATGTCATGATTCCTTTTTGTGTTGTTGGATCAATTTGAAAGCTATTTCGATCATGTGCTATTTGAAATTCAATTTGTTTCTCTTTTTTTTCCGAATGAGAAGATTCGGTTATAATGTCAAGTTGCATTTTCGTTTGTGTTGAATCTCTTGAGATGATTTTTATGAAGCATGTTTAGATTTATGTAGTGGCTGCCCGGATTTTGATTTGTGCGATAAAAGTTTTGTTTAAAACTTGACTTTTCATGTTTGGATTTAAGCTATAGCATGAATTCTTGATTTTTGTGGCTTGTGCATTGATGAATCATGAATAATCTTTGTGTTTATTTGATGTTGAATGAATTCACAATGATGAATGCTATGTTGTTTGGGTAATGATAACAATTCTTGATTCTTGAAAGTGTTTCATGTGTATTAAATCAAGTTTTGTGTTAAGTTTATTTTCAATTCCTTTGTCTACTAACCATGTTTATCTTATTCCCATTTCATTTTGATTTTATTCCACACTAATGCTACTAATCAATTTGCTTTTTGTGAAAATATCAAGGATTGTTCAAGCATTCACTTTCATTAGCACATATACAATTACTCTTAGCATCCATATAACTTCTCTCCAATTGCATTTTTATTATAGTTATTCTACTATTTAGTATTTAGTACTTTAATTTTATGAACATACAAATATTTAGTATTATTTTTATTCTTATATTTAATATTGTAAATACAATTATACTACTTTTATTTATATATTTTATTTGGTTCATTTTGTAAATTCAATTACATTGTAATTATTATTTTTGTGTTACGATTTCGAATTTGGAATTTAATTCAACCTTCGAATGAATTTGAACGCAAATATATCTATTCTTCGTATAGTTTTTGTTTGTATCTTGAGTGATGTAGGAACCTTCATTTGGTATTCATCTGATGCATCAAGCCTTATCCGACCTTGAAGACTACTTGGAGCTCAATTCTTGCACCAAAGCAAAGCTATTTATTTATTCAAATTAATTCGATTTGGTTGTATATATCTTTGTTCATGAACATGTACCCTCATTCCTTGTGTATTCTAATTATGCGTTTAATTATGCGTTTATCATATTAGAACACATAGCCTCCTCTTGGGCTCCTCATCAAGAAGCAGGTAAACATACACAATGCACACCTGCACACATTCATAGTTTGGTCCTGGCTTTTCTACAATGACAACTATTCGATCGATTGTTCCAATCGGTCGCTTAGAATACTAGTGTCACGCTAGTCTCACTTTTAGGAGCATACATAAAGCCACCTTGTATGGGCTCGCTTGTTTTCCTAAAACACTTTCAAGTCAAAACAATTAATTGAACTTGTTCTTTGAAAATCAATTTTTCTACAAAACAAAAAAACAAAAACATAGTGATATGGTATTTAATTAAATTGTTAGAGGTTCGCCCGACGATTTAATTAAAATGTAAAGTATTTGGGCCATTAGAGGGTAACCCAATGACTTAAATATTTTATTCCATAACACTTAATAAAAGTGAACTTTGTTTCACCTCACTCCTTTCATAATAAAGATTTTTGGATGAGAGAAGATCGGTTGACCTCAATCACCAATCTCGAGTATCGAATCGTTAGAGGATATCCCGACGTTTCGGTACTTGTCATCTACCATTAAAATCAATTCAACCCATTCAAATCTTTTTTTTCGCTCATATGCGATTATCAAAAATCAAAAACATTTTCTTCTAAAATCAACACAACCAATTCAAGACATTTTCAACAAGAACTACGGAGTTTTGACTTTCCCATTGCACGAGGGAATACGTAGGCACGCGGTTTCGAAACCGTGTCAAACTCAAAATAATAATAAACAAACCTTTTTTCTTTATAACTTAGAAATTAGCGATTACACACACAAACACATTTTGAACTAAATGGGTCCCATCGAGTACGATGGACGTAAGAGGTGCTAATACCTTCCTCTTGCGTAACCGACTCCCGAATCCATGCTTTTTGGTCTTGTAGACCGCCTTATCCGATTTTGTGGGTTTTATCTATATTACCCGTTCTTTCTAGAACAAATAAAATTAGGTGGCGATTTCATTGTTTTTCGAAAATTCATTTTAAATGATTTTTGAAAATCGAGTTGCTTCAGTGTGCCCGATGCAAAGGAACTAAGAAAAAGAATCCTTGATGAAGCACATAAGAGTAAGTTAAGTATTCATCCAGGGACAACTAAAATGTATCAGAACCTGAGGCGAGACTTTTGGTGGCCTGGTATGAAGAAGCACGTTGCAGAATATGTTGCATCGTGTTTAACCTGTCAAAAGGCAAAAGTGGAACATCAGAGACCTGCAGGGATGCTACAATCATTAGACATACCAGAATGGAAGTGGAATAGCATCTCAATGGACTTTATCACTGGTTTACCAAAAACTAAAAGGAAAAATGACTCAATTTGGGTTATAGTAGATCGGCTAACAAAGTCTGCTCACTTTTTACCCATCAAGACTACATATAAGACAGAGAAGCTAACCGAGATTTATATAGCCGAGATCGTGAGGCTTCATGGGGTACCAGCAAGCATTGTGTCTGACCGAGATCCAAAGTTTACCTCTCATTTTTGGAAAACCCTGCATGTCGCATTGGGTACTGAGTTAAGGTTGAGTTCGGCGTATCATCCTCAAACGGATGGCCGATGAAAGAACTAACCAATACTAGAGGATTTGCTAAGAGCTTGTGTGTTGGATGATAGAGGAAGTTGGGATGATGTCTTGCCACTAATAGAGTTCACCTACACAATTTTCATGCAAGCATTGGGATGGCCCCATATGAGGCTCTCTATGGAAGGCGATGTCGACTCCATTATGTTGGTATCAAGATGGAGAAAATATGATAGTGGGACCGAGATGGTGCAACAAACTACGATAAGATTAGAACGATTAGGCGTAAAATGGAGGTTTCAGATCGCCAAAAGAGTTATGCGGACAAACGTCGAGGCCTTTAGAGTTTGAGGAAGGAGAACGTATTCCTTCGAGTTACCCCAACCACGCGGGCGGTGGCTTTAAAGCGAGAAAATTGACCCCTAGATTTATTGGACCATATCAAATCACAAAGAGAATTGGAAAAGTTGCATACAGAATTGCACTACCACCGGTGTTATCCAAAATTCATAACGTGTTCCATGTGTCTCAATTAAGGAAATATGTTCCGGATTCTTCACATGTGATCACCCCTGATGACATCCAGCTGAAGGATAACTTGTCATTCGAAGTACCCCCAGTAAAGATCGGAGATAGAAAGATGAAGCACCTCAGGAACAAGGAAATACCACTAGTAAAGGTAATTTGGAACGAAGCCACAGGAGACGCCACTTGGGAACTAGAAAGTATGATGAAGGAACGATATCCTGAGCTTTTCAACAATGTCTAAGTTTCGAGGACGAAACTTCTTTTAGGGGTGGAGTAATGTAAGACCCATAGTTTTAAAATAACAATAAGTATTAGGTTGTAAGGTTACTAAGGAAGTTAGACTTTTCTCGATCGTTAACTCGATGATTGTCCATAAATAACATAGAGTTATTAAGATCATAGCGAGTCGACAAAACTTTAGTAAGATTGTAGCAATGTTCCAAAGAGTTTATCAAGTCTATGTAAATTATTCTTATTTTGTCAAGATCTAAATAAGTTTATTAGGCTGGCGGTCGATGCGATTTGTCACCGCTTAATTTAGTGATTTAAATTTTTCGAGCTTTGACATATATCTAATTATTTAATTAATCTATGTACGCGTAGATTAAGTCGGTAAGCTCGTTTTATTTTTTCAACACAATTTACGGTCATATTTTTACCTGTTAGAGCTTAATTAACCGGGTATTTTTTTATTTATCAGTTTGAACATTTTCAGTCTGTTTTATTAAACTTCGTTTCGCATAGATTATTTTAATATATTTATTTTTATTTTCCGATCAAATGCGCGTTCGGCTATTATTCTTTCCGGTCTCTTTTTATACCATTTTTTACTCCGTTTTATATGGCACATAACTTTAACCAAATGTTAAATATGAAAGATCTACACGTTGGCTTAGGATGGTTATTTTTAATCATTTAGATAAGTTCAAGGTTAGATAATATCATGATATTTGTTTTATGGTAATCATTACTTTAGGCTGTGAGAGAGAGATCCAAGGGCTATTACTTGTCTTTATCCTATCTAAATGGCCATAGATTATGCATAGGTTATGGTATTAGCTTGCAGATATATACATGTTAGTAGTAAAAAAAAAATCAAACACTCACCACCCCACTTTTTTTTCTCTTCGGCTAGCTACAAAACCTAAGGTATTTTCTCTTCCTCCATTAAATTTCTTTACTTGAAAAATATAGGAAAATAACTTGGTATGAATTTTCTATTTTTTTTTGTATAATGATCAAATCAATGTATTAGTTGGTGTTAAAAAACTTATATAAAAAAATTCATTAATTGATTTTGAAATATTAAGTTAGATATTGGTCCTTTTAGATGTTTCCATGATCTTGTGTGTTGATTTGTGTATTGGTGTTTTATGTTAGTAACTAAACAAATTGATAGAAGAAGTTTTAGAAGATGAAGGTCCGAAGGTTATAAGTCTAATGCTTAAAAAAAAAATATATATATTTGGTATTTTTTTTAGATTCTTAGAAAATTGTTTGTTTTAGAAAGCTTAAATTTTGAAAGATTTGATACTACATAAGCTTTGAATTTTAAATGGTTATTATGTTCATATAACTTGTCTTGGAAAAATTTTCTGGTTTATGGGTATTAATTTTCTTTCAAATTAGTTTCTGTTTTAAAGATAGTATTTGGTTATATTTTGATGAAATTATTTTGATTATAATCACTATGTGTTTATCTTATTTATTATTTTAAAATCTAAAAACAAAAAAAAATCCTAGTTCTTTTGAATCAATCTTTTTGAAAGTTATTATAAGTTAATAAACATGACTCTACATATATAATTGATAGAGAATATACTGTGAGCATGTTAAAACAATTTATAGTTAGTATTTCAATAATATCCACAATTGATAAAACTTGACACTTCTTTACTTCAAATGGTATTAACAAAAATTTACTAAGTAAATGGTCATAGGATTTTGGTTAGTAGTTAACAGGAACAAGGGCCTACGTGTGTCTAGTTTTTGAGTCTATATATATATATATATATATATATATATATATATATATATATATATATATATATATATATATATATATAGTATAGAAATTAGAATCACTAATTTTTGGTGAAGGGAAAATATTATTTGTTTTAATGGTAAAACGTTGCGTGACTTAGGGCTCGATAGTACACGGTTTGTGAACAAAGACTATAATCGAAAAGCTTGCTAAGGTAAGGGCACTTTCTAACGATATTATATATGATCAAATGCATATGTGTTGGTATGAATGATTGTGTGCCCATTGGGATGTGTGTTTATGTGGATGCTAAACTTGAGAATGTGCTTTCATATGATTTTGAATAAATATGAATTGACTATTGAGAAGTGTTTGGCGCATTTGCATATATGTGCTCATGCATATCATAGTACGTGTTGGCCAAGTGGGTCTTCACGGGTGTGATTATCGGAATGGATCCACCTTAATCCTCGGGATTTATTGAGTCGATGTTAGTCCTTAAAGACTAGTCATCATGAGGAGATGCCTCATTGTGGGGATGGACCACAAATTTTAGTAGGGTGTGCCTACGACTCTCTGCGGAGAGGTAAAATTCCGGAATTCATGCATGTGAGGAACCCGGTTAGGGCGATCACACTCATATAGAGTCGGCATTAGGATTTTTGTGCATTGATTTATTTATTGAAATAAATATTGTGATTGTTGTATATCATGTTGTACTTGCATGTGTGTATTCTTTCATGTATGCTATTTTTAGTTTGTGACCCTCTACTATCTATATGTTGTGGGTTAACGCCCAACCAGACCATGGGACAGTATCCGATGCCGCCGCTGGAGTTGGCGACGGTGACTACATGGAATTTTATTGACAGGGATCGGCTTAGTGCTTGGAGTTTAGACCCAGCTTCGAGCACAGCTTACTATTATGGGCGAGTTACTATTACTACTCACTACGGCACCCTCCAGATTCATCAGAGTGAAGTTTGGCAGACGACGCCTTTTCCCGTTCCGATTCATGTGATCTTGGGAGCATCGGGAAACCCACCGGTGGACCCTCAGCCTGAGACGCATATGAGTTTAGAGGACAGTACAGTACCACTTGGTGGTTTGGGAGCCACCACTCAGGGAGGTTTTGAGGTGGGCGGACCTTCAGCACCTGCTGAGACATTGGGGGAGACGATGCCTAGGCCAGCGACTGCTGCTGGAGTAGGATCTCTAGGGGAGGATAGTTGTTATGAGATCCCACCTCCCTTAGTTACTCCGCCCATGGTGATTGATTTGGTTACTAGAGAGGACGATGAGGATCCTAGTGAGGAGGTGTATGAGGCTACATCCCGGGCGCGAGCACCTTCCGAGAGCTCTTGCCTAGTTTGTGGCGAGCACCCTTGTGTTTGTCCCCGCTAGTTTTCAGCTTGTTTATGTAGGCTTAGTCTGACATGACCACACTGATGTAGATAATGACATAGTCGTAGTTTTATTTTGATACTTTTGGATGACTGTACATGATACTATTACACTTTCAGTGTGCAGCTTGTAATTATCTTTTGGCTGCAGTATGCTCTGAGTCCATGACACACTTATGTATATATGTCATGAACTACCAGTTTTATTTTGGAAATTGTAATATTCAGGTACATACACTTTGCTTCCTCGAGAAGTACTACTGATGCATATAATATTATTCAGTTTTAAAAAAAAAATAGTCATCTTTTTGAAAATAATTATATGTGGTAGTTCCTTTGAATATGTTAAAGTCGGTTTCCCATTTAATTTAGTGCACTCCGTTTGTTTTAAAAATATATACACCAGCTTTTGTTTTTTTATAAATAAAAAAAAAACGGGGTGTTACACCATCCATCATCAAACTTCATGATACACCAGAACAGAATTAATTAATGCAATTTTACATACTTTTGATCACAGGAACATGTTTTCTAATTAGCCTAGAATCATTCCACATCAATTTAATCGTTCTTAACAATTTCAAATCATGGTTTTACGTCGGATCATAACGTTAGGGCAGACTCAATTATCCTAATTCGAGATTCCTAACGGATCAATTCATTCTATTGATCATCAAAACCTATAAGGCATTAATAATCAGATTCAATCCCCCCTTACCTCGCGATGAATCTTCGAATTTCTGACGAATTGGCTTTTTCTCCTCTTTCTCTTCTCTTTTCCAAAAGCACGTAGAATGAATCCTAATTTTCTCTAATCCTTCGCTTATTCCTCAATTCCTTTATTTATTCATTTTTATTTTCCAAATAATAAAATAACCAAATTAGAATAATTGGAATAATTAGAGCCTTTTACTCTAACACATCCCAATTCCACTTAACACCCCCAACACTCCCATTATTTAATTAATTAATTAAATCCTTTAATTCAAAAATACCAATACTTAAACCTTTAATTAAATTAATAATTAAATTTTTAATTATTTAATAATTGAATTATTTGGGGTGTCACAACTCTCCCCTACTAAAAGAGTTTTCGTCCTCGAAAACATAACTTAGACGAAAGTTCGGGATACGAGTCCTTCATCTGGCTCTCCAATTCCCAAGTTACATTTCCACCTGCTGGTCCTCCCCAAGCTACATTCACCAATTCTATCTCTTTAACACGTAACTGCTTCACCTTTCGATCCTCAATTATCGCAGGTAACGCCTCAACAGTCAGATTATCTCGCACCTGTACATCATCTACCTGAATCTCATGAGATGGATTAGGAATGTACTTCCTCAACTGAGATACATGGAAGACATCATGCAAATTCGCAAGCGACGACGGTAAAGAAATATGATAAGCAACTCTTCCAACCTTCTTGGTAATCTGATACAGACCAATAAAACGTGGAGTCAACTTCTTTGACTTCAAAGCTCGACCAATACCAGTCATCGGAGTAACTCGCATAAACACATGATCTCCTTCACTAAACTCGAGATCTTTCCTCCTCTTATGATGATAACTCTTTTGACGACTCTGAGAAGATCTCATCTTCTCCTGAATCATCTTGATCTTTTCAGAAGTCTGTTGGACAATCTCCGGTCCAATCACAGCACTTTCTCCAAATTCGTACCAACACAACGGTGTCCGACACCTTCTACCATACAATGCCTCAAATGGAGCCATACCAATACTCAAATAAAAACTATTGTTGTAGGTAAACTCAATCAATGGCAAATAACTATCCCATGCTCCACCTTTTTCCAACACACAAGCTCTCAACAAATCCCTTAACGACTGAATCGTTCTCTCCGTCTGACCATCTGTCTGCGGATGATAAGCGGAACTAAACCTCAACTTAGTACCTAACGCTTCTCTTGCAGCCCCGTCCAAAACTTAGACGTAAACCTCGGATCTCTATCCCACACAATACTAGAAGGAATACAATGCAAACTTACGATCTTCTCAACATACAATTCTACCAACCTTTCCATCGGATAATCCATCCTTATCGGAATGAAGTGAGCGGACTTCGTCAACCGATCAACAATAACCCAGATAGAATCAGAATTCTTCGCTGTCCTCGGCAAACCCGACATAAAATCCATAAAAATGCCATCCCATTTCCACTCTGGAACAAACAATGGCTCCATTAATCCTGACGGTTTCTAATGTTCAATCTTTGACTTCTGACAAACCAAACAGGCATAAACAAACTCAGCAATTTCCTTTTTTATTCCAGGCCACCAAAATAACTTTTTCAAGTCATGATACATCTTAGTAGGCCCGGGATGAATACTCAATCCATTACGATTTCCTTCTTCCAAAATACTCTTCCGAAGTTCTGCAATATCTGGTACACAAACATTGTCACCAAATCTCATAATACCGTTCTCGTCAATTCAGAATCCACCTCCTTGACCTTGGTTGATCAATGTCAACTTATCCACCAAACCAACATCAGATTTCTGCCCAGTTCGAATTTCCTCAAGAATACCACTAGTCAACTTCAAGATACCCAATTTAACACTATCAGAAGTAGTTTCACATACCAAACTCAAGTCTCTGAACTGCTCAACCAACTCCAATTCACGCACCATCAACATGGACATGTGCAATGACTTCCTACTCAATGCATCTGCAACTACGTTTGTCTTACCAGGATGGTAATTCAAACCAAAATCATAATCCTTTAGAAATTCTAACCACCTTCTCTGCGTCATATTCAACTCTTTCTGATCGAAGAGATACTTCAAACTCTTATGATCACTGAACACCTCAAATTGAGAACCATACAGATAATGCCTCCACAATTTCAAAACAAAAACCATTGTTGCCAATTCTAAATCATGAGTCGGATAATTCCTTTCATGAACTTTCAATTGTCTCGAAGCATAAGCCACAACCTGCTTATCTTGCATCAAAACACCATCTAATCTCATCAATGACGCATCACAATACACAACAAAAGATTCTGCCAGATTCGGTAAAATTAGAATCGGAGCACTAGTCAATCTCTTCTTCAGCTCTTGGAATCCTTTCTAACATTCAGCATCCCACACAAACACTTGGCCCTTTCTTGTCAACTTAGTCAATGGTAAAGCCAACTTCAAAAATCCCTCAATGAACTTTCTGTAGTACCCTGCAAGACCAAGAAAACTACGGATTTCAGAAGCATTCTTCGGCGCTTCCCACTGAGATACCGCTTCTACCTTCGTAGGATCAACAGCAATGCCATTCTTGGAAATCACATGACCAAGAAAGCTTACTTCACTTAACCAGAATTCACACTTAGACAACTTCGCATAAAGCTTCTTCTCTTTCAATAGTTCCAACACAACTCTAAGATGTTCTGCATGCTCTTCATCATTCTTTGAATAGATCAGAATATCATCAATAAACACCACCACAAACTTATCAAGATACGGATGAAATATCATGTTCATATACTCCATGAAAACACCAGGTGCATTAGTAACTCCAAACGACATAACAGAATACTCATAATGTCCATACCTCGTTCTAAATGCAATTTTCTGAATATCTTCCGTCTTCACACGAATCTGATGATATCCAGACCGATTCTTGATTGTCACTTTGTTCAACTGCCTATAATCAACACACAGTCTCATTGTACCTTCCTTCTTCTTAACCAACAACACCGGAGCACCCCACGGCGAAACACTAGGACGAATAAACTTCTTCTCAAGTAATTCCTCCAACTGTTTCTTCAACTCAGATAATTCAGATGCCGACATGCGATAAGGCGCCATCGACACCGGACTAGTTCCAGGAATCAAATCTATAGTAAACTCCACTTCTCTCTCAGGTGGCAATTCACTAACATCTTCCGGAAACACTTCGGGAAATTCATTCACCACTGGCAATTCATCACTCTTAGCTTTTCCTTTCACTTCCGTCGAAGAATAAACTAAAGGTCTCAAAGGTCAAAGAAAAATTATCAAAATAGTTAAAATCAAAATAAAATGATAATAAAGAATACCCGATTGTAAACAATTACGGTTAAAAATGAGACTAAAAAAAGTATCGAAAAATTAGAGAGCATATTTTCTTGATCTATGCGACACGTAGATTCATAAAGCAGTGAGTTAAAAGCGAAAACTTGAAATATTTTTCCCGATAATTTTCGCACAGTGTGGAATCATTTTTAACGCTATGTCTATAAAACCAAAATATTGATATCATCGACATATAAAAAACTTAGAACGATGCAAGAAATAGGTAAAAAAATAAAAATGCATGAGGTAAAATAACGGATATTTTACAACTACAAAAGGATGCGAACTTTGGTTTAAATTGACTTTCGGTCAACCTAAACGCAACTAACGATGCAAATGGAAATTAAATTCATGATGATTTTTTTTAATATAAACAAAATGCGAGTGGGAAAATATTTGAGTAAAATTTAGGGTACAACGATATTTTCCAACTTCAGTGTATTGAGTTTATGGATGACACTGTATGGAGAATGAACGTCGTTGGAAAAAACGTTCTTGATCTTTTCTGATACCTTATAACAAGTGGAGAAGGCTTGGTTCTGCGCTTGGAGGTTAGGTTTAATGGAAAACCACAACACATTACACAGAGAGACATTAGTTTTATTCTATTTAACGATTTTGGTTGCTGCAACGTCAGTTAATTTGGTGGTCAGATGCTCTTCATATCCTTAAACTATGAAACCATATATCGAGAACACGAGGCCATATGTTATAGTTGGATGATCCGGTTAAGTTTTCACATGGAATAAGCAAAACTTTTGTAAATGAGAAAAAATATACATCTCTCATGGCTTAAAGACACAACAAATACTTTTGTTTGAACTAGATTACAAAATTCCTAGATTCGAAATGAAAAATCGAGACGGGATCTATGATAAGTGGAGAAAACCGAGTAAGGTGGCCAGAAAAAAGGTCGGATGAGGCGGAGAACACGTGGGAAGGTTGGCGGAGCGTGAGGCTTACTCGTGGGAATAGTGAGATCATGTAGGGGCGCGTGGAGCAGTTGGTAGAGGTGGGAAAAAGGGAGGTGGCCAAATCAGAGGGTGGCGAGTCGGATGGTGGGGTCAGTTTTCGAAAACATTATTAGAATAGTGACGGTAGCGCTACCATGGTTTCCTAAAACTTCTTGAGAAGTGAGAGGAAAATTAGAGTGGTAAAATGGATTGCAAAAAATATTATTCTCACCGGAAGACAGTGGGTCAACTGGGTAAAGCACGGTGAAAAAAATTGTCTTTTAGTAGGCTCTAGATACCATATTTAATTATGAGAGACTAAGAGAAATTATGAATAAAATGTGTGTTCAATAGCAGAATATATATATATATATATATATATATATATATATATATATATATATATATATATATATATATATATATATATATATATATATATATATATATATATATATATATATAAATCAACAATATTAATTACATACTAATTATATACTAAGGAATATTCTAGAGAGCATTATTATTCTATATACAAATATCAACAAGGAGCAATGCTCATTATGTATAAATTGTACTATCCTCCGATGAGGATAATTTTGTATGAAGCTAACATCAAAGTTGCAACATTTACATGCATCATCACATCCTTTACCTCTTTTGAACCAACAATCCTCTAGCCATGGATGCAAGACCTTGATTTTTAACCAAATATAGTTTAACTCTTTTGTGTAATACTTGCTCCCTAAGCCTCTGATTTTATGGCCAACTAACTTTTCATTCCAAAATTACTCAACTCATTTGTTCTACACAATTGAACCAACAAAAGATCCTCACAAAGAAAAAATCTGAGCTCACTTCCTCATGAATCATTTTTGTAACAAGCTCTAACCAACTCTAATAATTTATTAAACCATAAACCTCACACTCTAATCACTTTTAATCACTCACATAAAAGCTCTAACAATGCTCTAACAGATATAGTTACACCATTTTTTTCAGAATCTAAGATCCATTTCCTTTCTCATGTTCTCAACTTCAAGCTATTGAGTCTCCCTCTCCTCTCAAGCATTCTCTAATCTTTCTTCATCATGATCACAAAGTTGCATAGCCTCTTTTGTATGCAACAAACTCAATCAATCCAGACTTGTCAAGAATTTTAGTCAACATTTAAAGCACTTTGATAATTTATTCATAATCAATGAAGTTTATAGATTCGAATGGTAGAATTTTCTTTGGATTCGACGCACTCAAATCGCAACAGACGGTTATCAATTTTGTAAGGATTTTTAAACTATGTTACACTTTCTTAGCACCATTTTTGGGGTTCTTGAATGATGATTAAAGCCATGTAGGTAGCTGCATCAGAAGTTTTACACAAGTAGGTAATGTTTTTGTGTAATTTGGGTTGAATGTGCATTGTAGCTTTGTTAGGATTTAGTTCTTGCTTGATTTTTACGGTGATTGAGTAAATGGAAACAAATGGTAAATTCGTACTCAGGGGAAAATTAAGTGGGGATGATATACTATCATTCATTTTTTTGTTGAGTTTTGTTATAAGCGCCACCACCCACGACGGCTACTCGATGGAGATGGTGGTGGTTAGGGTTTACAGGTGTGGCGCCATTTTTGTCACTTATCCATATTATTTTTCTCTCTTCATTGAACCCTCCCCTCACCTTTCCTCAATGAATCCTCGGAAACTGACGGAGGCTCCATCGCACTAGGAATTGCACCGGCTGTGGAGGACCTATGTTCCCAAAAATCTCACACCAGAAGCTTTGCCTCCTTCTCATCTTTCCAAATCTGCAAATGAAAAAACCTAATGAAAAAGCCTAAAAACACAAAATCAGATTAAATACAACCATGCAAGATTATGGAGCTAAAAATAGAGGGGGACGATTCGTGATACCCGGAGCTTTGCAACACTATCCAAAAAAGTTGACTCGCGGTGGTGCTGCTCCATCTAGGGTTGAATTTATGGTAAGCCTTATATCTCTTTTCTTTGTTCTGCTTAGGTCCTTGTTGTGCTTAATGTGAACCTTTGAATATATTAGGTATTCCTCATGAGCTTCAGTAAGAGGTGAAGTGAGGATAATAAAATTGGCAGTGTGACTTTGCTATACACTACAAAAAAAAGGCTCATTAGCGACGTGAATGTAACGTGACAAGCTTCAAAATCACGTCACAAACAAAAAACAGCGACGTGTGTATTTATGTCGTTGGGGAACAAGTGGCAAACTTGTTGCGACGTGTATCCCATGTCACAAAGTTGTGATGTGGTATTCACGTCGCTACATAGTTGTATAGGGAACATACATGGCAGACTTGTAGCAGCTTTTGTAGCGACGTGAGAAGCATGTCACAACTTTGTGACATGCAAACCACGTCGCTACATGTGACGTTTATGTTTTTTTAAAAATTATTTAGTAATTATCTTTTTATGTTGATTAATTTATATAATAAAATTTATATAATATAATAAAATTTATATAATAAAATTTATATAATAAAATGTATATAATAAACTTTATATATTAAAATTATTATAATAATATTATTTTATTATATATTCGAATAAAATTTTATAAAATGAATTCATACAATAAAATCTTATATAATTTAATAATTTAAAATGATAAAAATAAATATCTTACATAAATGCAAATTTAAAAACAAAATACATAGAATGTTTTCACGGGGCATCTTCACCCGGATAATTATCAAGATCAAAATCATCAATTCCGTCATTATTCGGCTGTGTATCAGGAACATTTTGATTTGCACCACCTTGCATAAACCGTCTCATCTGCTCCTCCATATCAGATTGCCTCTTCCGCATGATCTCCAACTGCTGCTCCTGCTCTTGCCTCATTGTCGTCCTTTGGGCCTCCATTTCGCGTCTCACTTCACTTGCCGCCAATTGTCTTACTGTTTCAAGTTGATCCTATGTTAGATTTGGTTGACGTGACCCTCCCTCTTCATCTCTAAGTCGTTGAAACAGATTACGATCACCCACTCTCAAGCTGGCCGCCAAATTTCCATCCGCAAAAAAGCAACCATTAGGCCCTTTTCTATTAACTACTTCATTCCAAATATAGAAATCAACATCACCATTAAGCGGCTCCCCCTCTACTGGCCTATATTGAGGATTGTGTTCCAGAAAAAGTGCAAGTAATGTCTGATAATCATCCTACACATACATTAAATAATAAAATTAAAAAAAAAATACATATATATTAAATTATACTAAATTAATACATGTATACATTAAATTATACTAAATTCAAATATATTAAAAAGTTATCACGTGATTTTCACACATCAACTTATGAATTGCCACGTGATTTTCACGTGGCAATTTATCAGTTGCCACATGATAATCACGCCACAATTTATAGATTGCCACGTGAAAATAACGTCACAAATTTTGTTATTAAATTAAAAAAAAAACATAAATTATATTACTTACAAAAGCTCTCTGTGTGCGCTCGTCGACAAAACCTCCCGATTTCTTTGTCCAAGTCCTCGTAATCAACTCTGATCAATGGTGGTCTCCCTAACTCTTTAGTCTAAATAATAAAATTAAAAATAATTAGTAAAAAATATTATGAATAAATATATAACTTAAAAAATTAGTAATTTTTACCATTCGCCAGACATGCTCCGCAGTACTAATACTTCCAACAGTATTGACACATCCCCCTTTTCGGATTCCCTCATCTTCTTAAAAGTTTCTGACTTAGCCTTGAATTCTGGCGAACCCCAATATGTAAGAAGTTCGCCGAAAACCTATACGCCTATCCAGTTAGGACGGATACCATGAAGCTCATAAATCTCCCTCAATCATCTCTCCGATCAAATTAAAGTTCTCCTCATACTCCATAAACGGTCGACTACTTGAAGCTTGCGTTTTGCTAGTCTCTGGTACATTACCCGGTAGTTCTTCACCATTATATGTCCAAACCCAATAATTTTCAATGAATCCCCTTCTATGCAAATGACGTGTTACTTCCTCTGGGTCACTAATTATTGGTCTACATTCACATTTAAGACAGGGACACCTAAACCCTCCTTCCCTTCGACAACATTCCTGAGCAAACGCCCACTTAATAAACCCATCAACTCCTACTATAAAATTGGGTTTAGGTCCACTTCTTCCTGGATATGTTCTATCGTACATCCAACTACGATAATACTGATAATATTCCATACTACACATTTATACAATCATTGTCTTTTTCATTAGAGATATTAATCAACTTAATAATATTATTCTTAAACGTATACTATTTAATTACTATTCTTAAAATTATTAATTTTGTTTAATTAACTATTAACTTTAACTTTAACTTTAACTTTAACTTTAACTACTATAAATAAATATAAATTTTGTTTTTTTTATATATATACTAACATATAAATAAATATTCTAATGTAAAATATGTAATTTTTTATTATATAACAATAATATCAAAAAACAATAATATAAGATATATACTTTTTATTATATATATAACAATAATATTAAAAAACAATAATGTAACATATATACTTTTTATTATATATATATATAACAATAATATTAAAACAATAATATAATATACACTTTTTTTAATTATGTTTTTTATAAATTCTTATTTTAGTATATCAATATTTTTTCATATTTTTAACATATAAATAAAAACTAAAACTACTATAATAAATATAATATAATTTTTTGTTTTTTAATTTGTTTTTAAATTTATGTTTTAACATATATATACATCTATAAAAATAAGATTTTTAATTTTCTGTTTTCTAAAAATTCTTATTTTAATATATATTCAAATTTTTTTTATATGTATATACTAACATATAAATAAATATTCTAATGTAATATATATAATTTTTATTATATAACAATAATATTAAAAACAATAATATAACATTTATATACTTTTTATTATATATGTAACAATAATATAATATATTTTTTTTAATTATGTTTTTTATAAATTCTTATTTTAATATATATATAAAAAAAATCACTTTCTATTTTTAAATTTATTTAAATATATGTTTTAACATATATACATCTATAATTTTATATTTTAAAGTAAACAATAATATAACATTAATAAATTAGATTTCCTGTTTATAACATTAATATAACAATAATATAACATTTTCCTGTTTATAATTTCTGTTTTTTAAAACATCTTATTTTATTAAATATTAAAATTTTCGTTTTTTTATATATACATAGTAACATATAAAAAATTCTAATTTTAAATTCTTTTTAAATACTAACCTATAATACTAACCTAAAACTAAAATTAAATAAAATATTTCTTTAATTCAAATAAATAGAATACATATAATACTAACCTATAATACATATAAAATATAAAAAATTGCATAAATACCTCTATATTCTTCACTTAATTTTCTTCTTCTTGTATAGATCTTTCTTGATGTTCTTCTTCAAAATTCTACAACTTAAACAAAACGAATTTTATTACATTTTTTATCACCACAATAAATACCGAATAAGTAAAATTAAAATTAAACAATTACCTTATATGTTCTTCTTGAAGGATTAGGGATGTAAGAAATTTTGGGTAACAAATTTTTGGTTGCAGGAACGCAGAAGGAAAAGGAAAGGCAAGGAAGAAGAAGAAGAAACCAAAAGAAACCAAGCAAATGGGTGCTGTAAAGATGAGTTATATTTTGTGATTTTAAATGCCAAGTAGCGACGTGAATGTCACGTCACAACCTTGCCATGTGAGACTCACGTCGCTACACTCCCAATGGCACAAAATTTTAATTGGTCAGTCTGCCACCCTGTAATCAATCAACTCAAAGTTAGTTATATTTTCCCCCCTAAAACGTAGCGACGTGGGTATCACGTCACTACAAAATTTCAAAAAAAATTTAAACTCCCTCCAACTAAACGTGCCAGAGTATTAAATTTATTTTTTTCTTTTCTATAGCGACGTGTCTACCACGTCGCAGCTGTTTTTTTAATAAAACCAACTCTGACTTCCTTGTGGCTTCATTTTTTATTATTAAATTTATTTGTGACATGGTTATCACGTTGTTGTAGGATTTTTCCGTGAACAAAGTATTTTAATTATCGATTCCACAGGGATTGGTGCATGTTATAGTCTTTCAATAGAAAAGTATGTTTTAAGATGATGTAACCAAAGGGTTTGTTATCTACTCTACTAGAACCATGAGTTTCCAAACAACAACTAAATTAATTCTTTCAAAGAGAGTTATGGTTTGGATTAGAGAGAGTTTGAGATTGTTTTCAAGTTAAGAAGGCATGTCAAGATTAGTTTCATTGATCTAGTTTCATACATATTCATTTTAATCAAGTGATGAACATAATAGATGATTTCTACAAATACATATCCTCTCAATCTTGTAGATTTCCCACCAAGATTGTGAATGTTATCATGTTAATCCTTGCATGATTCCTCACTACAACTATTAGCATGATAATCATTAAGTTCAATATTTTGTAAACTCTAACACACAAATCTATTCCTAGCATTTGTTTATGAGAGGATGAATATCCTAGGTCACTTTGAAATATTCTTTTCCAAGCAAAACTCAAAGCATAAAGATGAAGAACAAAGATATTCAACTATATTAATCATCAACCATGTTCATACACCAATGGATTAAAAGAAATACATACTATAAAGATCAACTACCTCTAATCTTGACACAAAAGGAGCTTAGCTACTCATTTCCATGGTTGCCTTGCTCTCAAGATTGTTGGTAGAGATGATGAACATGAGAAAAATCAAGAGAAAAGCTATGGTTTTTCTTCCTAAACTTGCCCTAGATTTACAAAGATGAAAGATAATGATGGTCTATGTTTTCTTGCTTCCTTTACAAGCCAAAAAGGTCTGGTGAAGTGATGGGTTGGTGGCTCCAAAGGTGAAAGCATGGGCTGTCCTTTTTTCTGAATTTCGCAGACCGCGCTGAGCGCGGTTAAGTCAGGCTGAGCGCGGTCATGCTGGCACCGCGCTGAGCGCGACCTGTAGCATGCTTCCCTCTTCCAAAATTATCTTCAAAAGAATCATCCCTAAAGCTCTTCAAGTACCCTTGAATCCAAGCTTGGGAGAATTAGTTAATAAATTCCTACAATTAAGAGTAACTAAAGTCAAATAATATATATATTAAACAAAACTAGATAAAAACCTAATTAAAGCAAAATACTAGAATAAATATACAAATTAAATACAAAGACATTGTTAAGGAGCACAAAATAATGTACAAAATAAGGACTTTCAAGGTTGTAACTTGGCTTAGGTTAGAAACAAGGGATATTTAAGTACAAAGCCATTGAAACGAATCGGGTAAAAGGATATGAAGAGCATTTCACAACTAATTCCCATCTTATTATTCGCAACCTCTTTTCTTTTTCTACACAATGATCCTCTCTTTCTTTTCTTTTTCTTTTTGTATCTTTTCATAAACAAATTTCTTTCTTCTTTTGTATTTTTCTTTTCTCTATTCTTTTTCTTTCTTAGGATCATTGTGCCATCAATTCTAGGTTCTTTTTGATCCACCTCCCCAACTTCATTTATATCAATCCTTTTTTTATTCAAAATCATGCTCTTCAAGGGTTAATTAACAAAAGGGTTGGTATTCACAAACAAGTAAATTTATAGAATGAATTATCATTGAATTTTTCAAAGATTATCAACAACTATTAAGTGGCCTACTTAACAATTAGTTGATTTGATACATTCATCCTACAAATGCTACTTAAGCTCAAAAGGGTTCACAAGGATTCGCTCTCTCACGGGTAATTGAAGCCCTTTTTAGAATTGGTGGTTTTCCTCATAATGCACAAAAATTGCCTTGATCATTTCTTAGTTTCCAAGTTATCACAAACAAGTAAAGATTAAGCATGAATCACACGAGTTAACACAACTATTAGACACTCAATATTTGGTAAAAAGTGGAAGCTTCTCACATATATGGTTTATGTCCTAATGATTCGAATGTGAACACAAAATTTTTTATTTGTACATGCGAAATATCTTGCATAAAGAACAAATTTCATAGACATGTTATGTTTCTACAAAACGATAAAATGTGTACCTTCTTTGTGGAATGAATCAAGAATTTTATCATCACCATCACTTTGGTGAAACACGCTTACTAGCTTTGAAGAACCAATGAAGAATTCGGACAAACCACAAGAAGTACATTCAAACGAAATAACTAGAATCTAAAAATAAAGTAAAATAGAACAAAATAAAAGAAACTAAACTAAAATAAAAAGACACCCCCAAAATGGTGTTTAAAACTTAAAAAGAAGTATTTAGGCTTCATGCCTACAAAAAATCAATTGGAATTACAAGCCAATCCCCAAAATTGGATGGCAACCAACAAAATCCAAAGTTTAAAACTAAAATGCAAAAGTAAAATCTAGAACTAGAATGCTGAAAGTAAAATAAAAGCAGGGAAATGAAAGAAATCAATCAGTGGTCTCGAGAATCGAATCTCCAATCGACCCCGAGTCAGAACCGGAACCAGAACCAGAACTCTCTTCACCATCATCCTCATCTCCCACCTCCTCCTCAGCATTTGGCCCGACCCGCCAACCAAAGATATGCTCGAGTGCTCACCCGTGCAGTGAAATGGTTCACTGCTCTCTAATCTGTAGATCAAGGTGCTCCATGCTCTCATGCATAAACATAAATGCTCTCGATGAGCGAGATGCATCTGTCTGCTCCATTCTTCGATGAACTAGCTTGAGGAAGTGCTGCCGGGTACAGGGCAGCAGATTATCAAGGACCCTACAAAATCGATCACGTAGTGATCATCAACAACGCCATCAATGGTAAGGTGTCCTCTGCGGGAAAAGCCACCTTCGCTCTCTTGAGAAACCCATAATCAAGCGTGATAAGTGAGAGCACACTTTATATGCTCCCCGGAGGTATAACTCAACAGAACCTCTTGACTCATTCGCGATCGACGGCCAAAATCAATTTGCTCCTCATCGAGCATGTAAGCAATCAAACCGCGTCTCCATGGGTATCAAGATGTGTGGCTCCTTGGTTTCGATTGTAGAGAGTCACACACATCACTCGGCGCTAGTTTTCGGTGGTCCTGTTGAATTTCAAAGGTTGACCAGCCCGATTCGTTTCATAAGAATGCCCGGACAAACAGAGCTTATACTTCAGCATGTTGTAATCCCAATTACCACGAGCAGTGCTCATGGTAGACATCGATTGGTCCTCGGGCTGTCCAAGAGATGCCCGAACTGTTGATTGGCGAGAGAAGGAAACGGATTTGCCTCGAACAACTGAAGCAAACCTAAACTCACATCCCTTGGCCGGGATAGCATTAGCATAGAACTCGCGAACAAGCTCCACATTCACCTTTGTTTGAGGGGTACAAAGAACTTCCAACCCGTAGTTATACAGGATGACATGAGGGGTGTGGTAGTGCCCTTGCTCACGGAGGTCGATGGTG
Organism: Vicia sativa; assembly: GCA_021764765.1. Taxonomy (NCBI): domain Eukaryota; kingdom Viridiplantae; phylum Streptophyta; class Magnoliopsida; order Fabales; family Fabaceae; genus Vicia; species Vicia sativa. The sequence continues at coordinate 82,048,337 of CM038796.1, read as the reverse complement.
CGCTCCCGGATGTTGCGCTCCTCGAGCTCTTTGTAGCGAGCCTCAGCAGGCCCAAGAAACTTACGTCGACGCAGCGGAGAGGGCCCGGCCCAGAGAGGAAACTCTGTCGCTTAGGTGCCATCCAAATTTCAACACAAAATCAGAAAAGTGACACCGAGGTGTCCATTAGCAATGAATCATGCAAACAAAGAAAGCAAACCAACCAACCAAAGCATTACAACTAATCGAAACACTAAAACACAGCAGAAGAATTTTTCAAAATTGCCCCGCGCTCTGCGATTTCGGAAAAATTCTTACGCAAAATGTAATTTTCTCCACACAATAACGTCCTGGAAAATAACATCCTATTACTTCTCTAACACAAAAACATCCTAATTCTAAGAGAAAATTCGAAAATTCCTAACCCTAGGTTTTCAAAATCTAACCTAAACATGCAATGTAGACGAAATTGAGAAAAGAAAAACATAGAATACTTACTAGGATGCCTTGGGGGATTGATTTGACAAAGAAATTCGCAAAGATTTGGAGATTTTTGGTTGGGGATTTTGGGATTTTGAGAGGATGAAGAAAGATGAAGAAAATAGGGAAAAAGGGTTTAAAATAACCCTAACCTTGTTTAAAACTAACTAGGCCACGATTTGGGCCTTCAAAATCTGATTTTTCAAAAAATTTTTTAAAAATCCCAGCGCTTAGCTGTCCCTATCGGCGAAAGTTTGCCAGATGGGTCAAAGCCGTCTGCAGTCTGAAATTTTAAGAAAACAGCAAAATTAATAGTGCGGGCAAGTGTAAATGAGTTCAAGGAAGAATACTTACAATGTTGGGGTGCCTCCCAACAAGCGCTTTGTTTAACGTCGGTAGAGCTCGACGGTTCATGATGATCATTGATCATCAAAGAAGGATTCGGCTATGTTGCGGCTCACCTCTCCGCCAACGTACCGTTTCAACCGCTGCCCATTCACCGTCCATTCTTTTGTTCCTGCAAGATCTTGCAAGACAATTGCACCATATTCTTTGACTTCTTTGATTAAAAACGGACCGGACCACTTTGTTTTGAGTTTTCCCGGAAAAAGCCTCATCCGGGAATTGAACAAGAGAACCTTTTGTCCCGGCCTAAATTCCTTGATCTTTATCTTCTTATCATGAGAAACCTTAACCTTTGCTTTATACCTCCGGTTTGAATGATAAGCCTCTTCTCGCATTTCGTCCAAATGAACAAGTTGTATTTTTCGCTTTTCTCCCAGGATGGGTCGAAATTAAGAATCGGAGGGCCCACAATGCTTTGTGCTCCATCTCTAGGAGGTGACAAGTTTTGCCATACACAACCTGAAACGGGTTAGTCAATAGGAGCTTTATAGGCGGTTCGATCGCCCACAAAGCTTCATCTAATTTTTCGACCAATCTTTTCGAGAACCCGAAACAGTTTTTTCTAAAATCTTTTTGATTTCTCTATTAGACACCTCGGCTTGGCCATTTGCTTGAGGGTGATAGGGGGTCGTCACCTTATGTTTTACACCAAATTGTTTCAAAAGTTTTTGCAACAATGCATTGCAAAAGTGCGACCCACCATCACTTATGAGCACCCTAGGCACACCAAAACGAGAAAAAATGTTTCTTTTCAAAAATTTGATAACAGTTTTGGCGTCGGCCTTAGGCGAAGCAATGGCCTCTACCCACTTTGACACGTAATCCACAGCTACAAGAATATATTCATTTGAAAACGAAGATGGAAAAGGACCGACAAAATCAATCCCCCAACAATCAAATACCTCCACTTCCAACATATTGTTCAATGGCATTTCATCTCTTTTTCCTATCCCACCACTTCTTTGACATTTGTCACATGATTTAGCGTGAGCACACGCATCTTTGAATAGCGAAGGCCAATAAAATCCCGATTGTAGGACTTTGGTGGCCGTCCGCATTCCATTATAGTGTCCCCCACAAGGGGAATTGTGACAATGCCAAAGAATGTTTTTGGCCTCTTCCTCACTCACACACCTTCTTAGCAATCCATCACTACTCAACCTAAAAATGTAAGGTTCATCCCACACATAATACTTCGTATCGGCTAAAAATTTCCTCTTCTCATTCCAAGTCAAATCTTCCGGCATTAATCCTGCGGCCTTGTAATTTGCCATGTCGACAAACCACGGTCGCTCTTGGATTGCAAATAACTTCTCATCCGGGAATTCCTCCTTCACCTCTTTCTCCTTGTCCGTAATTTTTACGTTCACTAAGCGAGACAAATGATCCGCTACCAAATTTTCCGAACCTTTTTTATCACGGACCTCTAAATCAAATTCTTGCAAAAGAAGAATCCATCGGATTAGCCTTTGTTTAGAGTCCGGTTTGGTAAGCAGATATTTTATCGCCGAATGATCCGTGAAAACTACAACCTTGGAACCAATTAGGTAAGGACGAAACTTTTCTAATGCATACACAATTGCGAGCAACTCTTTTTCAGTTGTTGCATAGTTTATTTGAGCATCATTCAAAACTTTGCTCGCATAATGTATAGCATGGAAGATTTTGTTCTTCCTTTGGCCTAATACGGCTCCCACTGCATAATCACTAGCGTCACACATTAGTTCAAAATCAAGTTTCCAATTAGGCGTAGTGATTATGGGTGCATTTATCAAATTCTCCTTTAATTTTTCAAAAGCTAACAAACAATCATTATCAAACAAGAAAGACTTATCTTTGTTGAGCAGGTTGCTCAAAGGTTTGGCTATTTTGGAGAAGTCCATGATGAATCTTCGATAGAATCCCGCATGACCCAAAAAGCTCCGAATGCCTTTGACATTGGTAGGTGGGGGAAGCGTCTTGATAACATCAATTTTTGCTTTGTCAACCTCGATTCCTCTTGAAGATATCTTGTGGCCAAGGACAATTCCCTCGGTCACCATAAAGTTGCATTTCTCCCAATTCAAGACCAAGTTGGTTTGCACACACCTCTTCAAGACGGTGTCCAAATTTTCCAAACATAAATCAAATGAAGCTCCAAAAACGGAAAAGTCATCCATAAAAACTTCAATTGTCTTTTCAATCAAATCGGCGAATATAGCTTGCATGCACCTTTGGAATGTTGTCGGCGCATTGCACAGGCCGAAAGGCATACGCCTATACGCGAAAATTCCAAATGGACATGTGAACGCCGTTTTCTCATGATCTTTCGGATTCACCGATATTTGATTATATCCCGAATAACCATCCAAGAAACAATAGTATTGTTGTCCCGCAAGCCTTTCTAACATTTGGTCCATGAACGGAAGAGGAAAATGATCTTTTCTCGTCGCTTTGTTAAGCCTACGATAATCAATACACATTCTCCACCCCGTCACTTTTCTTGTTTGCACTAGCTCATCCTTATCATTAGATACAACCGTCAATCCTCCTTTCTTAGGAACCACATGAACCGGGCTCACCCACGTACTATCCGAAATTGGGTAAATCATCCCCGCTTCAAGCATCTTCACTACTTCTTTGCGAACTACCTCCTTCATCACCGGATTCAATCGCCGTTGAGGTTGGGCTACCGGTTTGTACTCATCCTCCATCATAATGTTGTGCATACAATAGGCCGGGCTTATGCCTTTCAAATCGGCTAAGACCCAACCAATCGCATTTTTGTTCGATTTCAAAACTTCAATTAAGCTCTCCTCCTCATTCTCCGACAATGTATTGCTAATGATTACGGGCTTTTTACTTCCCTCCTCAAGAAACACATACTTTAAATGAGACGGTAGCTCTTTCAACTCAAGTTTTTGGTCGTCATCTTTTAGATCTTTCTTCAAACTTTCTTCTTCTTCCTCCCAAGGGTGCATTTCCTTTGAAATCTCCACTCCTTCCAAACACTCCTCAATATCTCGACTATCATCATCATCATTCACTTCTTGAGTTGCTTCCTCAATAACGTCAATCTTAAAACAATCTTTCTTATCCATGGGATGCTTCATTGCTTCAAAAAGATTAAAGCAAATCTCTTCATCTTGTACTCTCACCTTCATTAGGCCATCATCTATATCAATCATCATCCTTGCCGTCTTCATGAACGGTCTTCCAAGAATTAAAGGTGCATCCACGTCTTCCTCCATGTCTATGACTACAAAGTCCACCGGAAAAAAGAATTTGTCCACTTTTACCAACAAATCTAAAGCTACGCCATGCGGACGAGTAATAGACTTGTCCGCTAATTGCAATGTCATTTTCGTGGACTTTAATTCAATCTCCCCCAATCTCTTCACAATGGATAATGGAATCAAGTTGATGCTTGACCCCAAATCAATTAATCCTTTTCCGACATACACATCCCCAATAGTAACGGGCAAAGTTACACGCCCCGGATCACTCTCTTTCTTCGGAATGGTGCGTTGAATTATTGCACTACAACTAGCATCCACCATTATGGTTTCTTGATCCGTATACCTCTTCTTTTTCGTCAAGATATCCTTCATGAACTTTGCATATTTTGGCATTTGCTCTAATGCTTCGGTAAATGGAATATTTATTTGCAATTGCTTGAAAATATCGATAAACCTAGCATAGTGCTTTGCATCATCCTTTTTAGAGGGAAGGTGAGGATATGGCAAACTTCTCAATGGATAAGTTACTTCCTTCTCTTTTCCCTTCTTCATTCTTTTCTTTTTCTCATCTATTTTCTCCTTTTCAACTACACCATTTTCCTTTTCATTTTCAACTAACACCTCATTTTCAACTAAATCATCCTCCACATCAACATTATCATGTTTTTCAACTTCATCCTCTTCATCTTTTTCAACTACCTCTTCCTCCACTATTTCTTCTTCATCCTTCTCCACTACTCTCTTTTTTCTTTCAACTACCTTCCTTTTCTCATCACAAACTCTACCACTTCTTGTTGTTATGGCTTTGCAATGCTCCTTAGGATTTGTTTGCGTAGTTGGGGAAAATGATGTCGAAGCACTTTGTTCGGAAAGTTGCTTAGCTAGTTGTCCAACTTGAGTTTCCAAGTTCTTGATAGATGCCTCCGTGCTCTTTTGATTAGCCATTGAGGCTTGCATAAATTGAGCTAGAGTGTCTTGAATGTTGGAAGATCTCACTTGACTTTGAGGTTGGTTTTGTTGTTGGCCTTGAGTTTGTTGTTGACTTTGATTTTGATTTTGATTTTGTGTTTGATAAGGATTTTGCCTTCCTTGGTTATTGTTATCTTGCCTCCACCCTCCTTGATAACCTTGATTACCCCTTTGTTGGTAACCTTGGTTTTGATTTTGATAAGGGTAAGGAGCTCGTTGTTGGTACCCTTGGCCTTGGTTGGCCACATAGTTAGCTTCCTCATTCTCCGGAGGACAAAAGCCGGTTTTATGATCTCCTTTGCACAATTCACAACAAGCTATTTGGTGAGCTTGCTTATTTGATGCTCCTTGTAACTCCATGATTTGTTGAGGGAGTTTAGCCATTTGTTTTGTCAATTCTTCAACTTGTTTCGCAAACAATTTGTTTTGCGCCACAAGTGCTTCATGACTCGAACCAATTTCTAAAACTCTCGTTTTCACTTGTACACCTCGTTGATCATGTTGAGTTTGATGATCATTCCTACCCATCTTCTCAATTATTTGGATTGCTTCATACGGTGTTTTTGCCATCAAAGAACCTCCCGCCGTGGCATCCAACAACAATTTGTGTTGAGGTTGGAGACCATTTCGGAAAATATGAATTTGTGTAAGCTCGTCAAAACCATGGCTCGGACACTTCCTTAGCATAGACTTATATCTTTCCCATGCCCGATTCAAAGGCTCGTTTACTCCTTGCGAAAATACCGAGATAGCCGTCTTAGCCTCCATGAAACGTGATTGAGGGAAAAAGCGTTCCAGAAACTTTTCCTCCAAAACTCTTCTTGGTCTTCCGGAGCACCCGCCGCTCCCGCGATCTCATAAAACTTGGTAAGGTGAGTATAAGGGTCTTCATGGTCGTGGCCATGAAATGGACTTGCATAGAGAAGTTGAAGCAAGCCTGTTTTCATTTCCGCAACCCTTGCATTTGCTTGTCGGGCAAATTGACCATTATGGCGAGGGCTATTGACACACGACCCCCGTGGTGGTGGTGGTGGTGGTGGTTGATTCTCCTCCATAGCGGTGACTTCTCCAAACACGGGTGGTGTTGAAGAAGTAGATGCTTCTCCTCTTTCTCCTCTTTCTTGCCTTTGCCTAGCTTGTCTTTTTCTTCTTTTAGCACTACTATTAAGTCTCCTAGCCGTCCTTTCAATTTCGGGATCGAAAAGGGTTGGTCGACGGAATACTTCCCGCATAAACTAATTCTGAAAAGTCTAGCCACACAAAAGAAACAAAGAGATTAGTGGAAAAGTCTTAAAACACACAACTATTGCTATACTAACAACATCAACGCCAATCCGACAACGGCGCCATTTTGTTGTAGGATTTTCCGTGAACAAAGTATTTTAATTATCGATTCCACGAGGATTGGTGCATGTTATAGTCTTTCAATAGAAAAGTATGTTTTAAGATGATGTAACCAAAGGGTTTGTTATCTACTCTACTAGAACCATGAGTTTCAAACAACAACTAAATTAATTCTTTCAAAGAGAGTTATGGTTTGGATTAGAGAGTTTGAGATTGTTTTCAAGTTAAGAAGGCATGTCAAGATTAGTTTCATTGATCTAGTTTCATACATATTCATTTTAATCAAGTGATGAACATAATAGATGATTTCTACAAATACATATCCTCTCAATCTTGTAGATTTCCCACCAAGATTGTGAATGTTATCATGTTAATCCTTGCATGATTCCTCACTACAACTATTAGCATGATAATCATTAAGTTCAATATTTTGTAAACTCTAACACACAAATCTATTCCTAGCATTTGTTTATGAGAGGATGAATATCCTAGGTCACTTTGAAATATTCTTTTCCAAGCAAAACTCAAAGCATAAAGATGAAGAACAAAGATATTCAACTATATTAATCATCAACCATGTTCATACACCAATGGATTAAAAGAAATACATACTATAAAGATCAACTACCTCTAATCTTGACACAAAAGGAGCTTAGCTACTCATTTCCATGGTTGCCTTGCTCTCAAGATTGTTGGTAGAGATGATGAACATGAGAAAAATCAAGAGAAAAGCTATGGTTTTTCTTCCTAAACTTGCCCTAGATTTACAAAGATGAAAGATAATGATGGTCTATGTTTTCTTGCTTCCTTTACAAGCCAAAAAGGTCTGGTGAAGTGATGGGTTGGTGGCTCCAAAGTTGAAAGTATGGGCTGTCCTTTTTTCTGAATTTCGCAGACCGCGCTGAGCGCGGTTAAGTCAGGCTGAGCGCGGTCATGCTGGCACCGCGCTGAGCGCGACCTGTAGCATGCTTCCCTCTTCCAAAATTATCTTCAAAAGAATCATCCCTAAAGCTCTTCAAGTACCCTTGAATCCAAGCTTGGGAGAATTAGTTAATAAATTCCTACAATTAAGAGTAACTAAAGTCAAATAATATATATATTAAACAAAACTAGATAAAAACCTAATTAAAGCAAAATACTAGAATAAATATACAAATTAAATACAAAGACATTGTTAAGGACCACAAAATAATGTACAAAATAACTACAAATTGGTCCTTAACACACGTCGCTACTTGTTTTTTAACTCACGTGATAACCACGTCGTTACTTTACATTGGGGGCTGTATTTCTTGTAGTGATATTTGTTGATAAAAAATGAAAGAGATTGAGGTAATTTGAATATGACTTTGGCTAAAATTCAAGAGGTTAGGACTATGGTTTGGAGTTTGTTAGCACGGCGTTTGGAGTTAGGTTTGAGGCTTGGAAGTTGTTAGAAAGAGGGAATCCCAAAAACTAACTTGGTTGGAAAGTTTTGATGAAAAGAGTTTTTTTTTCAATTTTGAAATTTGAATGAGATTCATGGGGTGGTCGTGGTATTTGCTAATTCAAAATCGCGCTTCTTCAACGATTTAAAAGAGTAACACTCGTCAAATTTGAAAAATTAACTAGTATGTTAGTATGTTACTCTTAAATCACAGTTAAATTAATATTTATAAAAACGTCCAATAAAGGGAAAGAAAATTTTAAATTTATTAATAAATTAGTATTTATAAATTAATATTTATAAAAACATCAATAAAATAATAGTAGTTATAACAAAATATTTATATCTCCTTTCTCGCCCTCCATCTTATCTTATTTCACAATCGTAATTTGAATTTATAAGTTAGTTCAGATTATCGTGATTTACCTTCCGAATATTTTGAACAAGTTTAGCGTAGGTTGTTATTAATTTGTTTCTCTAAGATTTCCTTCCCTATATATACACCATTCTGCATCGCTTTACTGAATCATCACAGTCCCTCACTTCTATCTCCTTTGTCACCTACCTCCTAATTCCCAGTTCCCCAAACCCTAGCTAAAAATATGTCTTATGCATACCTCTTCAAATACATAATAATCGGCGACAGCGGAGTCGGAAAATCATGCCTTCTTCTCCGATTCACTGACAACCAATTCCAACCCTTGCACGACGTAACAATAGGTGTCGAATTCGGTGTGAGGACAATCAACATTGACAGCAAACCAATCAAGTTACGAATATGGGACACAGCAGGTCAAGAAAAATTCAAATCAATAACAAGATTTTATTACAGAGGGGCAGCAGGTGCATTACTGGTTTATGATATAACAAGGAGAGAAACATTTGATCACTTAGCTAACTGGTTACAAGATGTGAGGCAGCATGCAAATTCAAATATGACCTTTATGTTAATCGGAAACAAGTCCGACCTCACTAAGAAGCGCGAGGTAAGTACCGAAGAAGGCGAGAAGTTTGCGAAGGAGAATGGTTTGATCTTCATGGAGGTTTCGGCGAAAAGTGCAGAAAATGTCGACGAGGCATTCATAAAAACAGCTGGAACAATATATAGAAAGATTGAAGATGGAGAAATTGATGTATTGAATGAGAATCATGGAGTCCAGATTGGAATTGGTAGTAAACCATCAGTTGCTATGGATCATAAGCTCCCTTTTGTTTATGGTAGAAACTGTTGCCGTAATTGAGCTCAATATAGTATATGATGCAATGTAGTTCCTTATCACTTTTTATTTTATTTTTTATTCTCTGTTTATGTTTTAAAATATTTTTGTATCAATATTTTCGATCTTATTGAGTTTGGATATGAAGTGTTAAAATTTACTTTTAACTTTTACTCTTATATAATAATTTTTAGAGTAGTTTAACTTTATGAATAATTTGTTAATAGACATTAAAACTAAATAATTGTAACAAATTCTAAATAATTTTTAGAGTAGTTTAAATTTATGAATAATTTGTTAATAGACATTAAAACTAAATAATTGTGACAAATTCTAAAATTTTTAAATAATTTATAATTAATCCCCTTATAAACTAAAAAAAAGTCTTAAATAACTTGGTGAACTTTAAATAATAGAAACCCAATTACATTATCAATTAAAAGTTCAGATATTAGAGTAAAAGTTTTGGACCTTTATACGTTGCTATTCTGTAGTAAAATTAGGTTTAAATTTTAATTTAATTTAAAATTATTAAATATAAAAATTTGTTGGATAAGAAACTATTCAATAGCAAAACTACCAACTCTTTGAATGAAGTTGCGAAGATATATATGGTTCTCTTTCTATTATATAGCAACTCGCGTATCCAACCTGGAGAATTCCCTCGAAGATGTGGAGAAGCGGTATAAGGTGCCTTTAATTTGGTTGAGGAGAAGACTCATTAGGTGGAGAACCATCGAAAAGTTTGTCTTTAGGATACCGAGGACGACCATGCAGGAGCTTTAAAAGCTTTTGAAGATGAGGTGGCCGGTCTAAAGTGGGCGTTCCATGACTCTCTTTAGTAGATCATGCGGGACATGCTCGGACTCCGTGAGCTAGTTAAGAAGTAGGTGAGAGGTTACTCTTCTTCTGAGATAGTGTCTTTGCTCTATTATGTAATATTGAAGGATGAACGCTTAGTTATGTTATTCATTTTAAATGTTTAGTTATGTTATTCATTTTAAATGATTTGTTTGAAGTCGTTTGAAATCCTTATTACTTGAATAAATGTTTATTTATTTTTAGATGATATTGATTTAATTTCAAGTATGAATCTTTTTTCTCTACTTAATAAAAATTTAAAGTTGAAGATCATGATTTGTTACTTTTTGTTCATTCATATAGTTGTGTTATGCATCTTATACATGTTACGAGCAGGTTTTGTATATTTTTGAAAATGTAGCATCCTAAGTGTATGTTGAATGTTTTACAAAAATTCTCTGATTTTAATTATTATTCTTCCGGGCAATTTAGGGTGTCGGCATTTTTCTAACAAAGACATGGTTTTTTATTAGTTTAGGGACATGTAATACATTGTGTAATTTGTAAGAGTATGAAGAGCTAGGTAATGATGTTGTCCATAACCAATAGCCAGAATATTATGACCACTACCACTTATTTATCCTGGAATTTGGTAAACAACCGTTATTTTTCCAAATCGAAAAAGGTGTTTGATTATTTGCAGGATCGATCAGATTGATCCTAAGGACATGTGTTTAGTTTTGAATTTCTGTATCTTTTGTATGTTTAAACCTTTCGATGAAACTAATTTTTCGAAGATAATGATATAAAATATCTTCAGAAAGTAAATGGAATATAAAGAGATTCTTGACATAAACTTAAAAAAAATATAAAACACTTTGATTGAATATAAACAACAATGGAGATAAATTGGTGCATCATACGTACATTTCACAGAATACATTTCTTTAACGCTTGTACTTTGAGTAATTTATTCTAACCAATAAATTAAATCCTAACAATAAGACTCATATTTATACTAATTTCAACCAAACGGTCTCTAAATAAGATGTTGGCACGTTCGACATCTGCATACGCCTTCAAACTCCAAAATTCCACGCTTCTCTTTCGATAAGATCAAACTTTTGAATTTGAAAGCTTTTTGTCTTTGAAGCTCCAAAACGTGATGGTCAAAATATTCTTCTGATATTTCGAATAACTTAATTTCAAATGGTTCATATACAAACCTTTTCGCCACACACTTAGGAAAAGTAAAGCTTTTATTAGCATTTCATCTGTCAAAATCTTCATAAAGATTTCTCTATTCTTTCTTTCGAACTACAATCTTTTCAGCATATATGATTTCAACTAACATTCAATGTAGTCGAAATATCCAGCCAACAAATTTCCCCCAATAAATGTGTGTTTCGAATTACTGAGAAACATACATTTTTTGCAAAAATAATTATATTTCGATGAACAGGCAATTTTCATGATAGACAAGTAGTTTCATAATTGCTACAAAATTAGGCTCCTTATGTGGCTCTTAAACAAGCAACCTCGTTTATCATCTTATTGAAGATCACCACATGTCCCACTAACCCCAATATTTTATTTTAAAAACTAAACAACTTCTAGTTATAAATACCCTTCTTCTTCTTCAAATACATCTTTTCAACTTCTCAATCTTCCGGTTTTCCATTTTGACACTCTCTCTTTCTCAAAAAAAACTTTCAAACAAACCAAAAATTGAATTTGTTGAATCATGGCGCCATCCATGAAAGAAAGAAAATCTGAAGAAAAAATGTGAAGAACAAGGAAGCGATAACCACGAATGAGGCTACATTCCAACCGATTCATCATATTACAAAACCTATTCTTGTTGGAAATTAAGAGTTGCACTACAACATTTGTTATCTCTGGCAACACTTTTTTAGGTAACATGTAGAAATTGTTGCCTTAAATTCATATAGGCAACAATTTACGACTGTTGTCAAAAATATATTTGCAACCCTTGATAATCGTCGCCTAAAATACTTTTGGGGACGTTTATGGAGCGATACTCTTTTATTTTTTTGGCAACGATTGTTAATGGTGCCCTTAACTACTTTTGGGGACGATTGTAGAACGTTAAAATATTATTTCTTTAGCAATGTTTGATAATTGTCCCCTAAAATATTTTTGGGGACATTTTTAGATTGTTACATTAGTTCTAATAAAAGGCTACATTTCTGAAATGTTGTATAAAATTTTAGCATTATCAAATATTTGGTGGCAATCTTCCCTCCAAAACTTATACACTAAAAACATTATTTTATTATATGTATATAATATTTGGTGGCAATCTTCCCTCCAAAACTTATACACTAAAAACATTATTTTATTATATGTATATAATAAATAATAAAATATAAAATATAACAATAATAAAAAAAAACAAAACACAATTTGGCAGATTGTTTTCGTTTTGCCCCACAAATTTGGTCCTTCACAGGAAAAAACACACGCCGTCACTCAAACACTTCAAGCCACGCCGTTAATCTTTAAACATTCACCGTTGAATCTCGAACCCAGCCACACACGATCCTCTTCCTTCGTCAACCCATTACTCACACACTCTTCACCATCGTTTGTTGATTCACCATCGGTTCACCACCAGAAAGAGAAAGCGCAATCGATTCACCTCTTATTTACCACTTGGAGGAAAAACACCAGAAAGAAAGAACGAAGAAACCCATTCTTCGTACGTCAAACTCCAACTCTTCGTCAGCTCACCACCGTCATCCATCTCTTCATTTGTATTTGGTAATCTTTCTATTCTCAGATTACTGATTTGCGTTGTAGATTGTAAAATTAGGGGTTTGAAATTAATGATAATTTAGTTTATACTATTATTGACTAATTGAGTGAATCCCTAATTTTTATGAGCTTTGGAATATAAGAAAATTAGGTTCATACTCAAGAATGAATGTGATACACATGTTCTTACTGTTACACACAGATGTGTTACACGCATTCTTCTTATGTAATTAAAAGATTATAGATTTCAATAAATGCAAGACACATTACACATATGTATATACACATTCTTCTTAATGAATTGAAAGATTATCAGACTTCAATAAATGCAAGAAACGGTTCTACCAAGTATTGAGAGCTTTGGTTCTCTCCCACCCAATTAACCACTTACTAATTTCTGGATAAATCTCTAATTCTGATATTTCCTTATTTATTTCTAGTAGAAACCGAATTATGGCTTACAAATAAGAGAAACTATCACAGACAGTTATGGCTGGTCAGTTAGAGCCTCTCCTCTTACAACAATTACTAATGAGAGGTTATAAAGATAAGATTCCTGAGTGGACACGTGATATTTGATTCTTCAGGAGTGAAGAGTATCTGCGAGTTAACCATGCTAAAGAGTATAATGTACACGGAACATTAGCAGTTCCAGTTTTTGAACAAGGGAGCAGGACATGTTTGGGCGTTATTGAAGTGGTGATGATTACTCAGTAGAGAAATCATGGTTGTGAACTTGAGACTGTTTGCAAATCGCTTGAGGTTTTTTTCCTTCTATATTTTCATAGAGTTTTTGTTTGTTTGGTGTCATTTTAACAACACAGAATGCATGTAACCCAAAAGAACATAAAACAAAGAATTTTTGGTTGTATTCAACATGCTATTTACGGTTTCTAAAGGGATAAACTGCACTTTTATGTAATGAATTGCTCATTTTTACGCATTTCAGTATTTATGGTGACGAATATTTCAACAGATGCATGATGTAATTATGTTAGGCTGACATGGTTGAATTGCAGGGGTTAATCATGATGTGTGGTACAAACAGGCTAGGCAAGTGCATATGTTATTGCGGCAGCAACAAGGCATGTGCAATTTTATATAAATAAACATCATAATGCAATATATAGATAACTGCAATAGATGCTATGAAGGAGTCACGCATTGCCAAACCCGAGTTATCGATGTGATATGGTGTTATTTTAGGAGATTTCAACTACGGTTTTTGGTATATCATACGATGATGGCGGGGACTTTCTTTCTCAAAGGCACTTTGATTGGCTTAGAAAAGGACCACTCGGGAATATATGAGAGTCGGAAAAGTTTTCCAAGCAATGCGGGAGGCAATAATCAAATTCCCTTCCACCTATAAGTTTGAGAGACACCTTTAAAGTTTAGGAGGTAAATATAGATGGCATTGTCAAGCACTAATAGTGCCCATTTATTACACTTTGATTTCAATTTGGTTCCTTACTGCCTAATGGATTAAAATTCACAAATCAATGAAGATGTGAGTTTCAATTTTTCTTGTCAATATGGATTTAACAGACTGTTTCTAGATCATAGGACATTAGTGTGTAACTTGTGTACATACTTTCAGGGTATGATTTTGGAGAGAAAAAGTGAATTCCTGCTTGATGTGATTGAGAGCAATTTAAACTGCCCTGTTGTTTCATTTTATTTTATCAATTTTGGACCTTCTCTATTCTCAATATGTCTCTTGTAATTTTCACATATTTTTATTCCTTTTTGTTGTTAACTTGGTTTATGCACGTCAAAATATTTTCAGACCACCTTGAAGAATTGGAGCTACTTTTGAATGGGATAGCAATGATGAAAGAGCTAACTAAACGAACTAAGGCTAAAATTATCCTAACTCTTCTCCCATATTCCTAGACATGTTTGCATAGCATTCATGAGGCAAAGTCCTCAACATTCTCTTGCTTTTGAGAGTTTTAGCCTTATGGTGTCACACTATTTATAAATGCTCTACTTATTTCTGTTTGAATAATTAGTTTTGGTAAGAATCATGTTATTCTAAAACAAGCTTAAATAATTGGTGGCAGTGGATAGAAAATTATCTTACATAGATTGCTTCTTTAAAAGTTATGGCAGACCGCGTTATTGGAATAAGGATTGCACTACGAGAGAACTTGGAATTGGTTGGTTCATAAATCTAGTCATGTCGACCCAATTGTGGCATCCTTTTCGGGTGGAGAAATTGGCGTGATTTCAGTACTGATGTTATTTGAGGCAAATATTGTTGATCAACAAGAGAAAACCAGGTGCAAGTATTCCCTTGAAACTGGTATGTTTTGACTCTTCAAAGATTGTCACTCTCTTAATAATATAAGGTCTAAAAAGAATTTATGAAAAATGATGCATACTACTTTATCATACATGCGGTGGAGACTTTTCTCTCTGGTTATTTTTAGTTGAAGGAGCTTTTATACTGTAAGCGGCCGATGATTTTTGAATTATATGTTGTTTCCTAACTTTAGATCTATATAGGATCATAATGTTATGCTTGCATTCTATTAACATTCTTACGGTGTAATGACGACGCCAAACTACTTCAGCCAATGCATTATATTAACATTCTTACGGTGTGAGGACGGCCAAGCTTGACCAATTGACCGCCTTCGGTGTAACTAACATGATGTGGAGGTGAACCACTAAGTTTGGAGAATTTGTGCCTTTCCATAAATTTACTCATAAAAAGTGAAGGTGTTCTTCCTGGAAGGTACTTATATGTGTGCCTTTCCATAAATTCACTCATGTCAAAAATATATGCCTCAAGTTCAAAACAAAACTGTTATTGAAAAAGCGAGAAATTAATAGAATCAATCATTTTTAGTATGTGTCTATGTTTACCTCTATGTTAGAAGATGTCAACAAAACAAATGTAATGCACATCTTTTTGATTGACATTATGCATAACCATAAATTAACAGTATATTTGAATCTAGTTTGTTATGGTTTAAGTAAAAAAAATGACAGCATGCATATTCCTGGTATGAGAAGATAAGTAAAGTAATATAAAGCCCACCCATGACATAAGATGTGAAGAATATAAACAATGTGTTTTGCTCATTGGTTTAGTTTTTATTTGTGCGAGGTTCAATTCTTGTTGATGTCTTAATTGTCCTTTGGACCAAAAATATTTATGGTTAATGTGTTTTATTTTATTTTCTTATGCAGCAATGTATCAATGAAGATGTTGAAAAGGACGATATAAATGATGAAATTCAAGAGGACGACATAAATGATAAAATTCAAGAGGACGACCTAAATGATAAAATTCAAGAGGACGACGTAGATGACGAATTTCAAGAGGACGACATAGATCTAGATGATGAATTTCAAGAGGACGATATAGATGGTGAATTTCAAGAGGACGACGTAGATGAAGAATTTATGGAGGATGACATATCTAACGAATTTCAAGAGGACGATCTGGATGCTTTACTCCTAGAAGACAAACTTGAATGAGTTGGATGATGTCTTTTTTCTTGGCTTGTAGTTGAAAGCATTAAACTTGAAATATGATTTTTGTTCTTTTGCCGAACTATGTTTTTAGTTATTTTACTAGGGTCATACTTCAAAGTATTAAAAGTAATGTTATGTTAGGCATTTTGTGTACTCTATATACTATATCTTGAATTAAAGTTTGAACTCGATTTTATTATATTACAACTTTTATGGATGTATGGTTTAAGTTATATAATCAATGTTATTTTTGAAGCCAATTATTATTGACTATATTATTTTGATAATAATTGCAAAATTGTATATTTTGTGTGGACACTATAAAACAACAACCTATAAGCTATGGCTACACTTCAAAAATGATGTTCCTGATTCAGGTTTAAGGCAACGCTTAAAAAACGTCGTCTCAGAGGCCGCAAATAATCGTCCCCTATTCCTTTTCTATAGGCGATGTTTTTCAAAAGCGTGCCCAAAAAACATAAAAAAACGTCGCCTCAAACAATAGGCAACACTCGCACAGGAGACGCCTAGAAAACGTCCCCTATTTGTTTAGGCAACGATTTTCAGAGTTCTGGCAACGCTTTTCAATTGTTGTTGGAGAGGCTAAATGTTGTCGTGTTGGTTCCAACACCTTCCGTTTTTGCTGAACAACAAGCAATTTATCTTTCTGAAGTAATAATTCCTCTTACCCTTGGTGATAAAACCCTAGGATATATGGGTCTAATGCTATCCTTTTCATGTTTAGAACAAATTAAGGAAACTTTTCATGTTTACTATGATACAAAACCCATTATCAACAAAGTTGGACGCTCTAAGAAGAAAAAGAATAATGATCCTGATAAACAGTTAGCAGAATCATCTGTAGAGAAGATCCAAAAAGAAACTCTCTCAGTTCCTATAACCGAGGGCAAACCATTTCAATCCGACTATGTAACAGAAAACTTCAGACATTTAGGTCTTTCCCTGTAGCAGATAAGCAATATCTTGCTTGGTTAGTAAAAGTAGAATAGAAAAAAAAAATCCCAGGCTTGGAAAGACTTAGGCATATACGACTTAATCCAAATGTCGAAAATAGGTTTTAGCTATTTCCAACCTAAGTTGTTGTCCTCATTATACTTTTAGGATAACATTTAAAATACTTTTCATCTCCCTTGTGAAATGATAACACCCACTCTCTTTGATGTGGATGTTATTACTGGACTTCCCCCAATTGGAGAAACTTTCGACCCTTACCAGTAGGAAGATAACACCATTAATTTTGACGTAAGCAACATTGCCTTCACCAAATACATGAATCTATACCATGTTGAAGGAGACAAAGTGTCTGACGATGAGCACATAACTTTCCTTGCTCTCTGGCTATGTAGATGTATATTATGTTGTAAATCTTTACAAGTAGCAAAAAGATTCCTCACCCTAGCAAAACAACCCCCTTCAGGTCGAAAAGTAAGCCTTAGTGAGTTAATTCTCAATGGGTTATAAGAAATTCTTGGGTCTTCCACCTCCAAACTCAAAGAATACAAAGCAGACATGAACTTGTTGCTAGCTAGTCCATATTGGCTGCTCCAATTATTTCTTAATGCAACATTCAAACCATCACTCAATACTTCTAGCACAATGAATGACAAAGACCCTGAAATCTAAAATTGAATTGTTGAAGGAACGAGACTCCTTCGACTGAGTCCTGACGACATTGCAAATAACTTTGGAGATTTCTTCATCAAATACTTCATGATGTTTTCCAAACTTCATGTTTTTAGTTCTTCAGTGGCTCCTTTTGCTAACAGAACCCATGGACCTGAATGATTCACTAAATCTCTCTTCGAGCTCTCACCTGATAACACTGAGATTATTGAAATCTGAATAGCCTTTTTACTCCCCAGGCTAATCATTTCGAGAATTATTCCTATGAAAAGCAACATTTGCATGCTTCCTTACCAACCCAATTTTGTGTCTCGGTAATTTGGGCTTTGCCAACTAATCCCAGAGCCAATTTTTGGAAGAAAACGTGAACTTTGTACAGCAGGAATGAAGTTCTCTTTCTCATACTAGGAAAAATATATAGCTTACCATGTCAAATTTGCATAATTTAATATTGTTCCTTTTCAAACATCTTCATATTGTTCGAAAAGATGTGATACTTGGTGGAAAACTTATATTCAACGAATATGATCGACACCATTTTCATCAGTCAACCCCTCAACTTTTTAAAACAAGAGTCTCAAAAGCCTTCTAAGCGAGTGGTTTCGACTTAGTACACCTTGGACAGTTTCAAAGGTTTCCTTCACTACGATTTATCAGCTATCTTTATTCTTTCTCCGACAGTTGAAGGTTTGGAACCAAAGGATTTCCTTGGTCCTTTCGTTTATCTTTGTCTCTTATTTTATACCTAACACTAACCAATATTATCATGTATATTGATATAGTTGTCGAAAAGAAACAAACCAAAATGGAAATACCTAGTTCAAAGACAGACACGACTACAACTCTTAGACCAGTCAACACCTCAACAAATGCAACACCCAAGACACCACGAAATCGAAAGCCTCAAAGGTACCATTCTAAATTTCAACTAGTTTCTGTATTATATTGCTTTTCGAACATTGTTTACTTTTCAAACTAGTCAACTACCTCCAAAATCTCTCTATAAAATAAAGTCCCCTCACAATGATCCAGTGAACGTCGAAGATAGTTAAGACACTCCTCCGACTCCTCAAAAACTAAGAAGCTAACTAAGAAAAAGACAAAAACCTAAGATGCAACTTCTTCACAACCGCCTAAACAAAAACCTGAGCTTACTATACTCTCCTCAACACTCAAAGAAAAAGTATGTCCCAATCATCTGGAGGTGTATTCTTAGAGCGGGTCGAAAGTGATAACTTAAGTCCTAATGTACGAAAGGTACAACTTTTAATTTTTCCTTAAATTAACATTGATCTTTATTCGAACTAATGATCTCTTTAATTTTACAGGAAAATCAACCAACTCCCACTGAATCTCAAAATAATGCAAGTGTTCTTCCTGATAGTGGCGCTGTTGCATACAATGTCTTGAATTAGCATTTTTTAATCTGCATCGCATGGTAGGTAACTTTGTTTTGTACATCTTTAAGTTTACATTGTTGAATGATCAATTGCATTTGCTTGTAACTAATAATTAAATTTGTTACTGACTGAATTTTATACTACTAATAATTAATGTGATTACTAGTTGAGGTTTACATTTTTTGTTTGAGATGATTTTTCAGTTAATTCAAAATACACCTCTAATATGTTTGATTAGAGATGAGATCAAAAACAAGATGAAGCATGGTAGCGATGGATTGAGACAGAGTGATGATGACGTAATACTTTAGACATAGACTGATAAGAATGAGAGAAAGTAATAAGCGTGAAGAGTACAGAGATAATATTTCCTTCTTTTTCTTTTTCAATGTTTTCGAAAAAAATAATAATGGTAAGAGGATTGCATTAGCCGCGGCTGATTACTATCCTTTTATTTATCCTGTCACCCATAAGGGTATAATTTTACCATCGTATTCTTGTAAAAAAAAATATTTTAAATGATTTTTATCGGAAATTTCGAATCTCATTCCTGAAATTTTCAATAAATTTGAAAAATAATAATTCTTTTTTAAATGAAATACCGGAAATTTCAAAAAAATACCGAAAATTTCTGAATTTTTCGGTAGTTTTCAGAATTTTCAGAAAAAAAACTTCAAGAAAAAAATCGGAAATTTCAGTCAAATGTCGAGAATTTCTGAATTTTCCGATAAAAAAACAAAAAATTATCAGAAAAAAAAATTAATTTTAATACTGTATAATTGAAATTTCCAGTATATACAGGAAATTTGAAATTTTCGATAGTGTATTTGAAATTTCCGATATACTGAAAATTTGAAAATTTCAAATTTCCGATATCCAATTTTTTTTTCAAAAATTTGTTGGGATACCGAAAATTTTAACCTGGGTAAAATTGGAATTAAAATGTTTGGGGTGCCAGGTACAAGTGAGGGGGTAAGGAAAAAATCTCCATAGTCATTTTGGAGTTTTTCTGCCACCCCGGTTTTTAAACCTGGCACCCCCCATATTTGCATATTCCTAAAATACCTCAGATCCTATTTACTCAAAAAATTTACTTTTTTTAAAAAAAAATAATTTACTGTTGATAAAAGAAACCAAAAGCAAAATTTACGGTAGATCTCTACAAATTTTCGATACCCTTTATAGGCGAATATCGGAAATTCTTTGTTGTTCACAAATTTCCGGTACCAATACCAGATATTTAAAAATTACGATCGATTTATAATTTTTGAAAATTCGATCGATTCGAAATTGCCAAAAAATCGGTATTTTGCTTTCATTATTTTAGGTACCGGCAATTCCAAAATTTCTGGTACATAAACAATACAGGAAATTTAAAATTTACGGTATATATACCGGAAATTCAAACTTTACGGTATATATACCGGAAATTTGTTAATACCTGAAATTTCCGGTATGGCAGAGGAAGTGTTGTATATTTGTGGTCCTGAACCAGCACCTTTAAATTTTTCTACAAATTCATGTACTGATCTTACGCAGTACTTCATCACCGGTACGGTACACTATACTTGACTTTATACGCATTTTCGTATTTTTTTATAAATTGGTCTAATTTAGCTAATTACGTTTATGTGATTGTCAGATTTTTTAATCACGAGAGAAAGTTCTTGAATAGGCACGGTCAAATGGAAAAACTCATGGTATTGATGTTGTTACTATCTAACTGACACTGCTAATGGTATGCGAGAGAGGAAGGATAAATTGATTATGGGCTGTGACAGAGGAGGTTATTACAAAAAGAAAAATAAAGTTGCAGCTCCTTCCGATGGCACTTATTCTATGAAGGTTAAATGTTCATTCAAGCTGAGATTTATTCTGAGTGGTGATGGTTAGAAGGTGATGGTAAGATGCGGGATGCACAATCATAAACTAGACAAGGAATTGGTAGTGCATGACATTTTGGGTCGTCTAAAAGAGGAAGAAATAAAGTTTGTGAATGACATTTCCAGTACAATTGTAAACTAAAATATATACCATAAATTTGAAATTTCCGGTACAAAAACAGTATCGAAAATTTCAAATTTATGGTACTGGACATTTGAAATTTGCGGTATTAAAGGACGGTAAAATAATAACTTTTCCAAAATTTCTGGTATTTCTTCCAACAATTTTGATACGTGTCGAAAATTGTAATTTTTCTATTATTTTGCAGAGATATTTTGGTAAAATTGTCCTATTTGGGGTGCCAGATTTAATCCAGCAAGATAAAATCTCGTCATTTTGGGGCTGACTCAATAGTCTTGCCCAACACACACCAATGTTTTTGTTTGACACCCCATACAGATTCGGCACCCCCTCATGGCCCATTTTAGTTTGATTTATTTATTATTCTTTCTTTAATTTATGAGAATAATAATAATAATAATAATAATAATAATAATAATAATAATAATAATAATAATAATAATAATCATAATACTAATAATAATAATAATAATCATAATAATAATAGTAATAATAATAATCATAATAATAATAATAATCATAATAATAATTATAATTATAATAATAATAATCATAATAATAATAATAATAATCATAATAATAATAATAATAATAATAATAATAATAATATAGTTTTATAGGTTGTTCATCTCTTATAATTATTTTTGAATTGTTTTTATTGTTCTTGTACATTTATCTTAGATTTGTACTTATTCAATCTCCATTTGTAAATATGTATCCCCACTCCCATGTGATGTAATAGTTTAGTAATTATTTTATCGCTTTACTTTATTGTTTATCACATGCACAAATTAAAAATATTTCAAACTAATATTCGATTGCGAGCCATTTTTTATTACCTTGTGCCGACAAAGCTTAGAAGCGTCGCAACGGCCACACATAGTGCACACATCACGCTTGCTCTTGGGCTTACAATGAGGCTTTAGTTGAATAGTTAAACTTCATTTTAATTATCTAATTAGGCTATTAAAATTGATTACTCAATCTAATTAACTTTCTGAGTCTAATTACTTGATTAAAGTTTTTTTAATTAGTCGATTAAATTTATATCGTGCATGCAACTACACAATATAAATTGCCTTATCATTTGTGCGAGCCACCTTGTATGGACTTTTAAAAATTCGTTTACTCACTTTATGTAATTATTCGCAATTTTTGACTTCACTCAAATACTTTTACAACAAACCTTTGTCCAACACCAAATGATTCTCTTCTTCAAGACTTTTCATAATAAGTGTTAAACCTTGATCTAACGTCGAGTGATTATTTTTAAAATATCTTTCATATTAAATTGGAATAGATGGTTACGACGATTATATCCTCTCCTTCTTAAGTGTTGGGTTGTTAGTTATTTTTCAACTCTCGATCCTACACTTGGCTTCCTCAAGTGAACATCACTCTTTTCTTAATAAAGACTTTTTGGGATGAAAAAGATGGTCAGGATGATTCTGTCTCCTCCATCCGAGTACGTAGATCATTAGCCATTTAACTCTTATGGTCTGATACTCGTCTCCCACATTAAAATCAATTCAAACTCATCAAACCTTGCCCACATGCAAGTCATTTTTCAAACTTCGCTCACATGCGATCTCCTTTCGCTCACACATGAATTACACTATTGATGTCTTATCAACCACGTACGATTAAGATCCTATTTTCATAAATAAAATCAACCAACCAACAAAATTTCTTGCAACCGAGAACTACGTAAGCTCTGACTTTCAAATTGCACTTAGGGAATACGTAGGCACAAGATTCTAACGTCTTGGCGAGCACACTTTCAAAAAATTAAAAAATGTCTCCCCTCTTTTCTCTTTTCACACATAGTAATTAGAAGATAGCAAATTTACACACTAAACACACAAACACACTTAGAACTAAATGGGTCCCATCGAGTATGATGGATGTGAGGGGTGCTAATACCTTCCCCTTGCATAACCGACTCCCGAACCTGTATCTCTTGGTTGTGATGACCATTTCACTTTTCATTTCTCGGGTTCTATCTACATTTTCCCTGTCCTATTTAGGGACTTCATTGATAATCAAAATAACAAATTTTTCGAGGCGTTAACAGTAGTCAGCAAACTCGACGCCATTGTCCAATCTGAAAAGGACGACATTCCTTAGACAGAGAATAACCCATAGGCATATCAAGGGACTAAGAGGGTTAGTGATGACAAAGGGAACAAAGATATAGCCCTAGCGACTCTTCGCTCAAAAATATTTAATTTGCCGATGATCTTTCTGATGATGATGGACCTCTTGAAGGTTAAGAAAACACTTAGAAAGGGGGTGGGGGTTGAATAAGTTTTTCCTCTTTTTGATTTTCTTTTCTTGCTTAACAACAATATAAAATACAATTATTTTTATCCTGGTTTATTTAAAACTCAAACTACTCCAGTCCACCCACCGATATGATTTTGCCTCTCTCAACGAGGACATAATCCACTATAATCAAAACTGATCACAATTGCAGAACTAACTGTCGTGACTAACAATACAGTGCACAAGCCAACTTTAAGTGACTAACTGTTATACCCCAAAATTTGCCCTCTCACTTCTCAAGACATTTCACATATCTATACTCAAGGATTTCACAAGGGTTGACCAGACAAACCCTCTCCTAAGCAATCAACCCAAACTAGGGTTTGACCATTCTCAAGTCAAGATGGACATTCAATGCTTCAAGTGGTCATCATACCTCATCATATACTTTAAAGAATCTCCATGTCAAAATTCAAGCCTTACAAGACAAGTTTGCTCAGATGGATGAAAATCAGTTGTATTAGACAAAAAGTCAACTGTGGTCAACATAAAGTTAAACTTTATAATTTTTGGTCAACACCAATATTTTGAAGTAATATTCATCATTTGATCAAGGATTGATCATGATTCCTCAAGAAAAGTCAAGATTTGATCAAAGTCAGTTTCTAAATTAGGCTTTCTTAGACAAAAGTCAACAGAACTTTGACCAGGCATAACTTTCACATACTTTATCAGAAATTTTTCCACCATAGCTGATTTTGAAGAGAATTCAATTCTCTACAACTTCATGTCTCAAAGGCTTGGGCATAAAATGCTTCATTTGGAAGTTATGGATCAAAACATCACAGGTCCTTTTAAAAGTCAACAAAAGTCAACTTTTTGTAAAGAAGTGTTCATGAGCATGGAAACTTCAATGAAGATGAAACCAAAAGGGCTGTTTAGAAGACATCTTGAGCGTTCTAAAAAGTCTAAGAACACCCAAAAATGTTAAAAATTGAGCAAGATACACCTTGTGCAAGTTGAGCATTTTTGAGGAGGTGCACAAAGAGAAATACTTGAGAAAATAATTTTTTTTCCAAATGGGCCTAACTTTTCTTGATTCAAACATGTTCCTTATCCGAATTGGAACCTCCAAGCCCAAGGCCACAAATTTATCTTTTACTTTTTATTTATTTTGGATTTTTAATTATTTGAAAACCAATTTAATTAAAATAAAAGATATAAAGTCAAAAATTAAGTGCAAGATGGATTTTCTCTCATCCTTGAGGTCCAAGCAAGCCATTTAATCTAATTATTTCGAAATAATCATGATTGGCAAGTGATTTGATTGAAATTGGCTCAAAAAGGAAATATTTGGTTTGATTCCAAATCAAATTATTTCTCATTGATTGGCATGATTTTTCTTCACAATTCTTGATCTAATTCACTCTATTATATATACATGATACATTCACATGACAAGGGGACGAAATTCTTGCCTCAAGAACCCTAAAAAAGTTTCAAGAAAACTTGTAAGAAAAGCAATTTCGGTTTCAACTTGGCAGGCCAATTCAAGGAGTTTGGAGGGTTGAACGAGCATCCTCAAGGTCCCAGGAATCTATTCCAATCATCACCACTCATCCAAACATCCAGAATCACGCAATCATCATCACGGCTTGCTTTCCAAAATTCCAAAATCGAATTCATAGTTACATGCATTTTAAACGTATTTTGATCACATATTCATGATTATGATGTTATTTGCAAGCTTCCTGTGTCGTTTGATTAAAGTTTCAGTACAGGTACACAAATCTACCATGGTTAGGGTTTGAGACCTTGATTTAGGGCTTTCCGTTTAAGACAAAATTGCCCAAAACTAGGGACATATTCGTGATCAGGAGCTTAATTACAATCGAACCATGACTTTACTTTGAATTTATATTGCGTATTGCTTGAGTTATGATTTTGCAGGGATGTAGCTACAGAGGAAATCCGTAGGTAAAAATCGTAGCTAAAAGCCTATGTCCCAAGGAAGAAGACGAAGGATGCACGCGTTTTCTGATTTTAAATTGATTCCCAGAAATCAATTTCCCTTATACTCTTTCTGTTTCATATGTTTAACACCAAAACAGGTTGGCTCAGATGGTGGAGGCAGCGCGCGTTTCTCTCAGAAGGCACGGGTTTGAACCCTACCTTTTCCCAGAAGTTCTAATATTTTTGATATTTCAGCTTTCCAGAAGCCACAATGTCCGAGCTCCACCGGACCCTTCAGCAAGCGTCGAAGCTCCACGGACCCCATTATCAAACGCCACGCCCTAGAAGCTCCGACACGGACTCATCTTCAGAGAGCCCGCGCCTACGGGCACCTCAGAAATCCCCAAAAGTGCCTACGGCACGTCAAGAAGAGGCTTTCGAAGCTCCGACACGGGATGGCTTCCTCCAGAAGCACTTTAACCTTTTTCCACTATTTTTCATATTTTCTTTTCCAATTTAATTTCTTTTCAAATATTTTTCTAACCCATTAAAAAATCACAAAAAAGTTATTTCTTTTTGCATTTAGGTTAGAAAAATGCTTATTTAATTTTTGACACAAAAATTATATTTTGCATGCATTTTTTTAATTAATTGTTAATTAATAAAAAAATGACTTTTAATTGTTTTTCCTTACTGAAACCAATCCAGAAAATTCCCAAAAATTATTTTCTCATCTAATTAGGTCTACTAACCCTTAAAACCTTTTTCCTAACTCAAAAATCTTTTTTCACTAACATATTTTCTCTTATTCACAATTCCATTCTTTTTTTTATTATTGTATCTGCTTCCAGGTTGTAATAGTTAGGTTAATTTCCTCGCATTACCTTTTTTTTCAATATTATGTAACCGCTCATGGGATGTAATAGCTTAATTAGGATTTACTTTCCGCACCCCTCAATTATGTAACTGCCCCAAAGCCATGTAATAGCGTAGGATTTACTTTCCGCACATTTACTTTCCGCAATTTACTTTCCGCACCCATATAAATTGCTAGTAATTAGACGTGTATGGCAAGATAAAAACAACGTAGATCACTTCTAAATACAAGATAAATTATCTGAATTCAACACACTCTCTTCACACATGCACCCCCTAGAGTATTCTTTCTCGTTTCCTTTCGAATAAACGGTCAAGTCCCTCGAACATAGAGGTATCCTAGCACCGTTGCCTACAAACATATCATCATAGTCCCTTCGATACAAAGATCATAGTCCCTCGATGACCCTCGATGTTGCCTACGAATACATGATCTCGTCCCTCGATTGTTGCCTACGAAAAGTGATGATCGTCCCTTCGAATGTGCTAGGATACTCCTACAAGTTGCCTTCTATGACCATCCGATGTCCCTTCGAATGTCCCTTTACATCCAACGAATAGGGTTACCTACCAATAAATGGTACGAATAGCGCTATTCTAAAGGAAAGTAAAATAACACGGAAACAACCATTCTGAGTAGGTAATAGACTTTTAGTTGCTTGCTCTATCAGAACCTTTTCACACCTCACACTTTCAAAACATTTTCAGAACACTTTGTATACATTCCAGCGTGAATCATTACAAAGTTCTTTTTTCTAAAAAGGAAACATATCCGAACACTTCGTATACATTCCAGCATGAATCATTACGAAGTCAAAGCGAACTGTCTTTTCAGAAAACATTTTTCAAACACACACAGAAAGAAAATTTTAAAATGAGCTAAAGCAACTAAGAGCCCGTAGATAACTACGGATGGAAAGAGTGCTAATACCTTCCCTTTTCATAACCTTCTCCCTTACTCAGAATCTAACGACGGTCTTTTCCTGTTCTTTTCACCTTCCCTTAATTGGATAAAAGAAAAGTCGGTGGCAACTCTTGTTATCCGCAACATTTGCGATCAAAGGCAAAACAATCCCAAGTCAGTTCTCCCACCGTATTACACTAACACCTCTAAGACTCTCTAGTCCCAGCCCTCTTGAGAAATCTTATTAGACAGTGTGGTAAGTGATCGAGAGGGGGATGCATAGATCACCTCTTTTGTAATCACAAATTTAAAATTATTTATCAAAGTAAATAGCAAAACTGCGGAAGCGACACGCGGTCTTGAATTGACTTCCGTCTATTCTGAACCGGCTACTTAAAAATCGGACATGCGATAGTTTGTTGGATTAATTTAGATGAATAAGATGAATTAACATATAATTTATATTGAATCAATTGACTTATCACTATAACACTATTTCCAATGAATAAAATCAAGCTAGCACTTTTGTCAAA
The DNA here is from genome assembly GCA_021764765.1 of Vicia sativa. Taxonomy (NCBI): domain Eukaryota; kingdom Viridiplantae; phylum Streptophyta; class Magnoliopsida; order Fabales; family Fabaceae; genus Vicia; species Vicia sativa. The sequence goes on along the minus strand of CM038796.1, from coordinate 82,020,631 downwards.
CTGTTGGAGTATGCTTGTTCAATGATCAATGGCAATGGAGTTTTGATAAAGAATTCTTCCAGCCTTATATCAATGAACGTGAAAATTTTCACACCAATTGAATCACAAACGTGTTGTAAAATTAGAGAGAGAGAGAGAGAGAGAATTTTCTATATCAATATTCCCCACTATCATCCTCGCGTGTGGGTACGTCTCCCTCTCAATTTCCAAATTGGAATTGAGAATTTTCTATATCAATATTTTGAAATATTGTTTACAAGGTTACGATACAAAGATAGAAAACTAATCACTCAAATCTTCTTGTTCTTGTATGAACCTTCTCTTGATATGAGCTGATCAAGAATACACCTGCAAGATTCACAGACAGTTCACCGGTTTCACGACCTATTTGCGAAATCACCCAAATCTGTAAAACCTAAGCTACAGGTGAATCTGCCCTGTGCAATTGTGACTAACACCTGCAAGATTCACAGACAATTCACCGCCTCCACAACCTGTTTGAAAAATCACCCCGATCTCCAAACCCTACGCTAAAGATGAATCTTCCCTATGAAATTGTGACTAACAAACCCACAAGAACACCTTCATTCTTGCTGGACAAACCTTATGGTTTTTGAAACCCCCTTTCGAATATTTAACTCAACTAGATCACCGATTGTACCACTGGACATTATCTCTTTGATCCCTTGTGTCATACCCCAAAATTTGCCCTCCTACTTCTCAAGACATTTCATACATCCATGCTCAAGGATTCCTCAAGGGTTGATCAAACAAACCCTCTTCTAGACAATCAACCCAAACTAGGGTTTGGCAATTCTCAGATCAAGATGGACTTCCAACATCTCCAATGGTCATCATGCCTCCTCATATGCTTCAAAGATTCTCCATGTCAAGTTTCAAGCTTCACAAGTCAAGTTTCCTCAGACAATTGCTCAGATGGTTGAAAATCAGTTGTATTGGACAAAAAGTCAACTGTAGTCAACAAACAGTCAAACTTCATGATATTTGGTCAACATCCATATTTTGAAGTGACATTCATCATTTGATCAAGGGTTGATCATGATTCATCAAGAAAACTCAAGATTTGCTCAAAAGTCAAACTTTCCAAATTAGGGTTTTTTAGTGAAAAGTCAACTGAACTTTGACTGAGCATAACTTCTTCATAATTTCTCAGAAATTTTTCCACCACCTCTCATTTTGAAGGAAATTCAATTCTCTACAACTTCATGTCTCACAAGAATGTTCAAAAAATGCTTCATTTGGAAGTTATGGATCAAAACATTACAGGTCCTTTTCAAAGTCAACAAAAAGTCAACTTTTTGTTTTGAAGATTTATTGAGCATGGAAACTCCAATTGAGATGAAACCAAAGAGGTTGGTTAGAGGACACTTAGAGCTTTCTAAAAAGTCCAAGAACACTCAAATGTGGAAAATTGAGCAAAATACACCTTGCACAAGTTGGGCATTTTTGAAGAAGTGCACAAAGAGAGATACTTATTAAAATCCAAAATTTTGCAAATGGGCCTAGTTTTTCTTCATTCAAACTTGTTCCTTAGACAATTTGGAACATCCAAGCCCAATGCCACGAATTTTAGCTTTATTTTTCTATTTAATTTGGATTTTATTCATTTAAATACAAATTAAATTAAAAAATAAGGTATAAAATCAAAATTAAATGCAAAGTTGATTTTTCTCTCAAGCTTGAGGTCCAAGTAACTCACACAAGCTGACAAATTTCGAAATTTGCATAGATTTGGCAAGAATTTGATTGAAATTTGATCAAAAAAGGAAAATTTGATTTCATACAAAATCAAATATTTTCTACATTGATTGATCATTATTTGTTCTTCAATTCAGCCCTAAATCCATCCACTATAAATATACAATGCCTACACAACAAGAAAGAACAGAAAAATTGCCTCAAGAACCCTAACCTAAAGTCAAAAAAACCGTGCACTACAAGTCACTAGCAGCCTTGGTTCTAGCTTGTTTCAATCGATTTTGAGCATTTTATCACATTCCTTGGTGTCTTTAGAATCGATCCAGACCTTTACATCATTCAAAAACATCAAGAATCAAGCAATCCGGTTTTGGTTTGTTCTTACTTTTTCAAAAATCGAATTCTGTTATTCATGCATCTTTAACATGTTTTGATGTTTGTTTTGTGCTTAGTTTGAAGTTTGCAAGCTTTCTGGATGATTTAATTGCATTTCCATGGCCTGAAACACGAATTACCATGATTAGGGTTTTCGGAACCAGTTTGGGGTTTCTCTAAATCGGTTAAATTGGACGAAACCAATGCCACCAGTGTGTTTAGAATCTTGTTTGCAATCGATCCATGTACTCACAATCCATTTATATTGCTTGTATAGAGTTTTTGAAATTGCAGGGGCTGTAGCGTCGAACCAAGACCGACGCTACCTTTCAAAAAATTCAAACGAAGAAGATGAAGATCTTCGTGCGCGTTCTGGGCAATCAGAAATCAACAGCGTTTAAAAATAATTCGTTGCAAATCTTAAACACGTGGACGCTCTAGCTCAGTTGGTCAAGGCGCGTGGTTGTGAAGCAAGGGACCCCGGTTCGATTCCCAGCCATGGCAATTGTTTTTTTACAAGTTAGAAAACTAACATTATATTTTTCTATTTTCTTATTTTCTTTAATATTTTCATGTTAATTAATTTTATCTTCAAATATTTTTATCATGCATCTAAAAAACACCAAAAATATTTATTTTTTGCATAATCATCAGAAAATGTTTATTTAATTTTTAATATAAAAATTATTATTTTTGCATGCATATTTAATTTAATTACTAATTAATCATTTAAATAGCTTTTAATTGTTTTTAAATTATCAAATCAATTCCAAAAATTCCCAAAAAATTATTTTATCATATTAATGTCATTACTAACACTTTTTCTCATTCAAAAATACTTATTTTTACTAACATTTTCCTCTTATGCATTTTTCTTCCGTTTTCCGATTTTGCATCTGTTCACAGGTTATACCGTTTCGGACGATTTTTATTGCTTTTCTTTTCCAATTATGTAACTGCCTATGGGATGTAATAGTTTAATTAGGGCTTTTATTTTCCGCACTTTCAATTTTGTATCTGCCCCAAAGCCATGTAATAGCGTAGGATTTACTTTCCGCACTTTACTTTCCGCAATTTACTTTCTGCACCCTATAAACTGCTAGTAACTAGGCGTGTATGGCAAGATAAAATTGGACATAGATCACTCATAATTTTCAAAGATAACATATCTGAATTGACACACTCTTTTCACACATGCACCCCTTAGGGTAATTCTCTCTCGTTGCCTTTACGAATACAAATGGTCAAGTCCCTCGAACGTAGAGGTATTCTAGCACCGTTTCCTTCAAAACAAATCATCATAGTCCCTTCGATACAAAGATCATAGACCCACGATGTCGCCTACGAAAACATGATCTCGTCCCTCGATTGTTGCCTATGAAAAGTGATGATCGTCCCTTCGAATGTGCTAGGATACTTCCTACAAGTTGCCTTCTATGACCATCCGATGTCCCTTCGAATGTCCCGCTTACATCCAACAAATAGGGTTACCTACCAACTAATGGTATGGATAGCACTATTCTAAAGGAACGTAAAATAACACGAAAATGACCAATTCTGAGTAGGTAATAAGACTTTTAGTTGCTTGCTCAATCAAATACGTTTCACACCTCACACTTTTGTCAAAGTTCAAACTCTTTTCAAAAACGAAACATTTCCAAACACTTTGTATACATTCCTACATGAATCATTACAAATTCAAAGCGAAATGCCTTTTCAAAACAGTTTTGTCAAACACACAGAAAGCACAATTTTTAAAGTGATCTAAGAGCAACTAAGAGCCCGTAGATAACTACGGATGGAAAGGGGTGCTAATACCTTCCCTTTTCATAACCTTCTCCCTTACTCAGAATCTAATGAAGGTCTTTTTCTGTACTTTTTACCTTCCCTTAATTGGATAAAAGAAAAGTCGGTGGCGACTCTTGCTATCCGCACATTTACGATACAAAAATCTCAAAGTCAGTTCACCGTGTTACACCTTGATCCAATGATCAATGATGATTATGTGTCAATGTTCTTGAACCAAGGAGATTGAGAAGTTGATGAAGATAGAAGTCTCTCTTAGGTTTCTAATTCTCAGAAAATGGAGACTCACCAATTGTATTTGTGATACCTGTCAAACTAAACTGCCAAACGTTTCTTTTATAAGGAAACAAAAACATGTTAGAAGAAAAACAGACTTATGTGTCGATACAAACTTCGTATGCGTCGACACAAGTCACCTAATATATTGATACAAGTGATTTTGTATTGATGCATACTATACTAAAAATTTTTTTAGAGAGTTTAGTTAAGTATGAGTCAATACAAACTTCATATGCGTCAACACAAGTCACTGAATGTATTGATACAAGTGATTTTGTATTGATGCATACTGTACTAAAATTGTTTCTAGAGAGTTGAGTTAAGTATGAGTTGATACAAACGATTATGTATCAATACATACTGTTATTAAAATGATTCTAGAAAGCTAAATAAAGCATGAGTAGATGCATGGCACAGATGAGTCGATGCAAGTAAAATATGTATTGATACAAGCACTTATGTATTGATGCAAAATCTAAAACATGCAAGAATCCAGAACCTCAGTTCTTGTATGTGTCGATACAAAACATTGAATCCTTTTGATCATTGAATCCTTTTGATCATTGAATCCTTTGGAATCTTTTCTACAAAGGAATATTTGGCATATTGTGTATCAATGATTTCTTAAAAATCCTAGGATCAATGGCATAAGGGAAATTGTTTTTGTGAAATCAGTTAGTTATATGTATCGATGCATGGCTGCTTGTATCGACCCAAGAGGTTTGTACATGAGCAAAATCATACTTTGACCATTTTTATGCATGTTATATAAGACAAGCACACATATATTCGCTATCATACAAAACTATCAAACTGCATAAGCACATATTATGTAAAGGGTTGCTCACAAATCTGACCCAACTGGTATCTCAAGGAACAATTACATAAGTAACTTCTAACAAAGCTTTATCATAACTGTGATGTTTTACACTACGTTTAAGCTCAACACAAAAATGATAAACTCAAAGTATTTCTTTGCTTGATTTTTGTTCAGCGTAAGTTTTCTAATGATAGCATGTTAGTTATTCTTTGAATGCTTGAACTTATATATAGCTTTAGAATTTTTCTGTTGCGTGTCTTGAACAAAGAGAGTGCATTTAATGTTGCTTTTTTGCTTGTATTTTTTGTTTTCCATGTACCTTGAACTTTGTTCCACTTGAGTACTTCAACCATCTTAGCTTTAATAAATTATCGGTACTGTAGCAGAACTTGTCTTAGAAGATGACGTCTTGATAACTCATTTTTCTTTATCTTCTGTAAGCCTTTATTATCTTAGATTCTGCAGAGGTTGCTCTAACTTTCTCTTATCAAAGGTTGCATTTGCATGCTTCTGTCAGAAGTTGCTTTCAGCGTACGTGTTCAGAAGTTCCTTTCATCTTTAGATCTTCTAATTATTTATCTGCTCAACATAATTTGATATTTCACTTTTTAGAGTGTTTGAGTCAGAACATCATGTGAAATGAAAACAATACTTATCAGAGTATCATATTTACTATACAAAATTTATTTCACTTGTTATCATTAAAACTCTAGGATATGATTAGAACCAAACTATGTTATAACAATCTCCCCCTTTTTGATGCTGACAAAAACGTTTAGATTTTGATTAAATTTTTTTGTATATATGTGAAAATCTCCCCCTGAGATAGATAATTTCCCCCTGAGATAAATTCTAGAAAAGAGTAAATACAAGGTAGAACTTCCCTGAGTTTGTTCTTTTCTTTCAGAGTTTACTTTCCAGACTTTTTATTTCAGAGCTTGGAGCTTAGAGCTTAGATTTTTCCGTTTCAGATTTTTCTTTCAGAGCTTAGACATTCCAACATACTTCAGAAGCAAATACACTTGTATTTTTGTTAAAAATGTTTGACACTAAGTCCCAATAACTGTTATATTTAATCAAATCAAAATCACAAGTTTCTCCCCTTTTTTGTCGTAATCAAAAAGTATAAAAAATAATAAAAACAGTTTAAAATGAGCCAAAATATTTTTAAAATTGATGCCAAAACTGCATGGTTATAAAGGTTTCAAAAAACAAGAACAAAAAAAATAGTAAAAAAAAAAACAGATGCACAAAAGTTTCAAGGAGACTGAGACGAAGTTTGACGATAGAGTAGGGATAGAATAAGATTCTTGATTTCATCAGAGGATTCTTCTTGCTTCATCATCCAAGATTTGATCTCTTTATTTGTCTCGTCTTTCTTGTCCATACGTTCATAAACAGCTTCATTTTCCTTCTTCAACTCCTTAAGAGTTTCCATCACAGCAGAAGTTTGAGCAACATCTTCAGTAGAAACAGCCTTATAAGAAGAACCATTAGCTCTAGGACAGAAGGCACTTGAGAAAAGTGTGTCAAGATAAATCATAAGTGTTGGCACCTTCTTACGGGTATCTTTAGCACAAAAAGAAAGTGGACGATACAAAACCATTGCTAAAGAGTTAAGATCAACAACTTCCGAGTCAGAAGATTCATCATCAGAAATATCCATAGGTGCAGAAGGTGATTGCCAAAGAGCGTTGTCAAGCTGCAGTAGAGGCTTCTTGTTCTAGATATCCAAAAACTTCTGTCTTTAGAAAATTCAGACACTCAGTGAATTTCTCATGAACATGAGAGTAGCACATAGAAAGTCAGATGTTTGATGGTTTAGAGGTTCTGGATTGGAAGGTGAATTTTGTGGGGAAGGTGAATTTGGTGGGGAAGGTGAAGGTGCAGAGGATGGATTGAAAGTATTTTCTGGAGAGTGAGGTGGTGGAAGTTCTGTAGATATGGTGGTTTGGTCTGGCGAGTGAGTTGGTGGAAGTTCTGGAGAGATTGGAGTGAAGGTAGGTTCAAAAAATTAAGTGGGAATGTGTTGTGGAGACTTAGGCATCGAAAAAATATTTGTTGATGGTATAGAGAGGGAAGGAAATTGAGTGGGCAGAGGCACATTGATGCCTGGGATTCTCCAAGATCCATCATACTATTCAGTGGATTTTGGTGACACCGGTCTTATGGGGGATGTTTGAAATGGTGTTGGAAGTGGTATTTCATAGGAAACATTTGGATTTGTTTGGTGGGGAGCAGAAACAGGAATTTCCTGTTGAGGACTTGATGGTGTGATGAGTGGTGATTGTGTTTGAATGGTGTGGGGTGGAACTTCTGTGTTTGAAACATCAAATTTATCTATATCAGATAACACTTGAGCAATTTGAGGATTGATTTCTTGAAAGTCTAGTGAAGTGGTAAGGTCAATATCTACATCTATGTTACCCAGAGTTTGTGGTGCAGTGGGGTTAGAAGTTTGAGTGGAGTGTGAAATAGATGTTACTATATTTTCCGAATTTACAACAAAAATGGGGTCAGAAGATGTGCCTGTGCTCTTCTTCTTCTTCTTCTTCTTCTTCGGAGTCATGTTGGGTCTTGTAGAAGTACCCTCTCCATCTGCTTTTCTTTTCTTTGTTTTCTTGACTGGACTTGGTGAAACTCTGCCTTGAAGCCATGCTGGATCAATGGGAATGCCCTTCTTTTGCATCTTCTAATGTATTCTTTAATATTTACAGCATGATCACCAACGTTGAACAAAGGAAAATTGTCTAGACATATTCTCCTTTTTTAGACAGCTCCCCAGACGTAAGGAGTAGGTTCAACTAGAAGTTTATTAATAATCTTCGTTTTCACCATATTTTTCCCAGTCAGAGCTTTCCCATATATGGGGTCCAATTCTTTAAGTAAGTTGGTATCCTCTAAATAATCTATCAGACCATTCTCAGTCAGAATATCTGATATCAATCTGGACAGAAGGATCCAATTTCTTTTGGCCTAAGGATTTTTGGTTTTTGCTTCTTCCCTGGTTTCTTTCACATGTGTCCATAGATGGTTGAATAGAAGATAGGGCAAACCAATTTTAACATTTGTTCCAAGACAAAACAGAAGGTATTGTTGGTCTGCATTGATGTAGTCAGGAGAACTGGTTTCCTTCCTATGATGAATGAAGCTTTGAATAATCTTCACCTAGATCTTGTACTGATCCTTCAAATCTTTAATTTTGTTGGAGGCTCTTCCAGAAGTGAAGATTTCAGCATATAAACCAGTCATATCAAATTATCCAGTAGGGACACCTATGGCAGCTTCTCCTTCAAGACCTAGCAATGTTCTGATGAGGTTTTCTATGATGGAGATTTCCTTACCCGTAACAAATGACAAAATTGCTTTAGGGGTAACAATGGCATGAATCCAAAATTCATTAACAAGGTGTGGGAACACAAGCCCAACCAGACGGTCAAAGAATCTTTTCCACCCTTAAAATTCCACCGCTGGAAACAAATTAAACCCATTATCACGAAGGTTTTCCAAATCAATCATCATTTCACAAACAACTTCCAAGCTATCCATAGGAATCAACGTCTTTCTTTGTGGAGTGATGTACGTCTCAAATTGTTGAGGGTTGGTGGTTGTAAGAGTGGGTTAAGGGTTGTTTGTAGTAATGGGTTAAGGGTTGTTTCTAATAGTGGTATCTGGGTGAGAGGATGAAGATGAAGCCATTGTTGAACTTTTAGGTTTAGGGTTTTTAAATAGAGAGAAGAGAGCGCAGAAGTGCATAAACGTTTGAAGATGAAGAGAGTGAAAAGTGAAAAAGGAATTTTGAAAGGGTATTTATAGAGAAAATGCATGAAATTTAAAAGTTAATTTGAAATTAAAAAAATAATTATAAAGAAAATTAATCATCACAAGCATTTAATAGCATCTGACATTTGAGGGATTTTGTGTGACTTGAAAAGATTGGAACAGTTACCTAGGGACGACGTGTCAATAGATTGCACGCATGCGTGACCTTTCAGAAGTTTTGAACACATGTTCAATTTCTAGGTTAAGAGCGTTACAGCTGTTTGATGTAATGAACTTCTGAACTTTATTCGTAATGAAACATTAGAAAACATTTCAGAACTTCTAGATATGGTTTCTAATTTAACTTCTCTTCTAACTTCTGAAGAGATGTTAATTAGAACATTCATTTAAGAGCAGAACTTCTGACAATAATAATAATAATAATAATAAACAAAATTTCATTCAGGACAAAATGTCATACTGATATTCTTCAAAATGAATTTAAATCTATCTTCAGAAAGAGGATTAGTAAAAATATCATCCCATTGATGGTCTGTGTCAACAAAGTTTAAATTTAAAATACGTTTCTGAATATAGTCCCTTATGAAATGATGTTTAATTTCTATATGTTTTTACTTAGAATGTAAAATATATTTTTAGATAAACACATAGAAGAAGTATTACCACAGAAGATAGAAATGTTATGCTCATAGAGATGATAATATTCTAGTTGGCTTTTCATCCAGAGCATCTGAGTGCTATAGACTGTAGCAGCTACATACTCTGCCTCTGTTGTTGATAGTGCAATGGTGGCTTGCTTCTTGCTGTACCAAGAGATCAAGTTTTCACCCAGGAACTGACATCTTCCAGAGGTGATTTTATGTTCTACTCTATCTCCATCAAAATTAGCATCACAATAACCTACTAATTTAAAATCTTTGGATCTTCTATAAAGCAATCTAACATTAGTAGTACCTTTCAGATACCTCAGAATTCGCTTAACATCAGTTAAGTGAGATTCTCTAGGATCTGATTGGAATCTTGCACATAACCAAACACTAAATAATATATCTGGTCTAGACGCAATTAGATAAATAAGAGATCCAATCATACATCTATAGAGCTTCTTATCTACTTTCTTACTTACCTCATCTTTTCCCAGAATGCATGTGGGATGCATTGGTGTTTTTGCTTCTTTACTTTCTGATAGATGGAATTTCTTCATAAGTTCATTAACATACTTTGCTTGATGTATGTAAGTACCTTCTGGAGACTGATTTATTTGAATTCCCATAAATAATTTAAGTTCTCCCATCATGCTCATTTCAAATTCTGCCTACATAGACTTAGCAAATTCTCTTCAAAGAGAGACATTAGAAATTCCAAAAATAATATCATCTAAATATATTTGACAAATAAAAATATCATTTTTAAATTTTTTTTCTAAATAAGGTTGTGTCCACTTTCCCTCTAGTAAAATTCTTTTCTAAAAGAAAGTTACTTAAACGTTCATACCAAGCTCTAGGAGCTTGTTTTAAACCGTATAAATATTACATGTTCAAGATATTTTGAATCTTCAAAACCAGGAGGTTGACGGATGTTGTAGGAATATTCGACGAATCAAGTATTTCTATTTATCGTATCCACAGGGATTGGTGTATATTGTAGTCTTTCAATAGCAAAACGTATTTTAAGATTTAAGTAACCAAAGGGTTTGTTTTCTAAGCTACTAGTATCATGAATTTCCAAGCAAATAACTAAAATATTCAAAAGAGAGTTATGGTTTGGATTCAAGAGAGTTGGAGTTTGTTTTTAATTGATGGAAGCATGTCAAGATTAGTTTCATTGACCTAATTTCATATGCATTTTACTAACCAAGTGATGAACTAGTTTGATGATTTCTATAAATACATATCCTCTCAATCTTGTTGATTTCTCACCAAGATTGTGAGTTTTATCATGTTAATCCTTGAATGATTTCTCACCACAACTATTGACATGATAAACATGAAGCTCAATACTTGTAAACACCAACACACAAATCTATTTATAGCATTTGTTCATTAGTGGATGAATATCCTAGGTCTACTTTGAAGCATCCTTTTTCAAACAAGATTCAAAGCATAAAAAGATAGAAGAACAAAGATATTCAACTTATATTAATCATCAACCATGTTCATACACAAATGGATTAAAAGAAATACATACTAGTTAGATCAACTACCTCTAATCTTGACACAAAAAGAACTTCGCCACTCATTTCCATGGTTGCTTTGTTCACAAGATTGTTGGAGGAGATGATGGACATTGAAGAATCAAGAAGAACTATGTTTTTCTTTTCTAATTCTATGCCCTAATTTACAAAAATGAATGATAATGATGATGAAGTGAAGTTCCCTTTTTAACACACCAAAAGCCAGCTGGAAATGAGGGAGTTGGTGGCCAAAAAAGTGAAAGCATGGGTCTGTCCTTTTTCTAATTTTCGCAGACTGCGCTAAGCCCGATTATTCGCGCGCTCATCTTCAACCACTGAGCGACCAAGCATGCTTCTTCATCCAAAAATTTCTTCAAAAAGAATCATCCCAAGAGCTCTTCTAGTGTCCTTGAATCCAAGCTTGGGAGAATCAATCATTAAAAACCTACAATTTAAAAGTAAACTAAGTTAAATAATATATTATAAACAAAAACTAAATAAAAACCTAATTAAACCAAAATACTAGAATAAATACTACTAATTAATTAAAATGGTATTGTTAAGGACCACAAAATCATGTACAAAATAGCTACAAATTGGTCCTTAACAACGAACATAAACTTCTTCTTCTATGTAACCATTTAAAAATGCACTCTTAACATCCATTTGATATAAAGTGATGTTATTTTGAACAACAAAAGAAATTAATAATCTAATAGATTCTAATCTGACAACTGGGGAAACGGTTTCATTATAATCAATTCCTTCTTGTTGACTATAACCTTGTGTAACCAGTCGTGCCTTATTTCTGACAACTTCTCCTTGCTCATTTAGCTTGTTTCTGAATACCCATTTTGTTCCAATGATATTGAATCCTTTAGGTCTTGGAACTAGATCACATACGTTATTTCTGGTAAATTGATTAAGTTATTCTTGCATAGCTATTATCCAATCATTGTCTTGAAGAGCTTCATCTATTAAGGTTGATTCAATCAGAGAAACCAATCCAAACAATGATTCTTCATTATTTCTAAGAGAGGATCTTGTTCTTATAGGGTCATCTTTCTTTCCTATAATCACATCTTCTGGATGTGCTGAAGTAATTCTAGGAAATATTTTCTGTGAGGGTTCCTCATAAATTCTTAAGTTGTCCAGAGCATTATCAATAGGAGGATCTTCTGATTTTTCTTCAGACTTTTCAGAGTTTGTTAATTGAACTTCTATAGCTGCAGAGTTTTCAGTTTTCTTTGGCTTTTGATGGCCAAGCTTGTCATCAAATCTTAGTTTGATTGATTCTTCAACAATCAGAGTTTCTGTATTGTACACTCTATAGCCTTTTGAGTGTTTAGAGTATCCAAGCATAATACACTTTTGTGCCTTAGAATCAACCTTGTTCATATGATCTTTAGTATTTAGAATATAGAAAGTACATCCAAAGCGATGGAAATATGAAATGTTGGGTTTTTTGTTCTTCCAAAATTCATAGAGAGCCTTTTCAAGAATAGGTCTTATAGAGATTCTATTTTTAATATAACATGCTATGTTCACTACTTCTCCCTAGAAGTGTTTAGCCATATTAGTTTCGTTAATCATGGTTCTGGCCATTTCTTGCAATGTTCTATTTTTCGTTCTACAACTCCATTTTGATGGGGAGTTTTAGGATAAGAGAAATCATGAGAAATGCCATTTTCTTTTTAAAAAAATTCAACAAATTGGTTTTCAAATTCTCCTCCATGATCAATCCTAACCTTTATGATCCTAACCTCTTTTTCATTTTGAACTTGGTTACAGAAGTCAAAGAACACAAAATGTGACTCATCCTTGTGTTTTAAGAACTTAACCCATGTCCATCTGTTGTAGTCATCTATAATGATCAATCCATACTTGTTGCCTTTAGTGGATGCAGTTTTCACCAGTCCAAATAGATCAATGTGTAGAATTTCTGATGGCCTAGATGAAGAAACAACATTTTTTATATTTTAAAGAAGGTTTTGAAAACTTTCCATTCTGACATGCTTCACACAGAACTTATGAGTTGAACTTCAAATTTGGAAGTCCTCTAACAAGATTGAGTTTCTTAATTTGAGATATTTTTCTCATGCTAACATGTCCCAATCTTCTGTTCCAGACCCATTGTTCATCGTTAACTGACATAAGGCATTTTACATTTTGAGTTTTAAGGTAAAAAAGATCAATTTTATAGATGTTGTTCTTTCTCTTGCCAGTAAAAAGGATTGAACCATCTTTTTGACTAACAGCTCTACATGACTTTTGATTAAAGATTATGTCATAACCATTGTCACTTAATTGACTTATGGACAATAAGTTATGCGCTAATCCTTCTACTAACAGAACATTAGATATAGAAGGGAGGTTACCATTTCCAATGGTTCCAAACCAATAATCTTTCCTTTCTGGTTACCTCTAAACTTTACATCTCCTCCACATTTAAGCTCCAAACTTTGGAACATAGACTTTCTTCCCGTCATGTGTCGTGAGCATCCAGAGTCCAGGTACCATGACTGGTGTTTCAACTTTGTTGTTAAGGACATCTGCAACATATATTATTTTCTCCTTAGGTATCCATATCTTCTTGGTTCTTTTTTGGTTAGAGTTTCTAAAGTTCTGTTTGAAATTTGGTTTAGCATGAAAATTTTCAGAGTAAGATGTATATTTGATATCATGTGTGTGAACAAAACTAAATTGTTTGTGCGAAGATGTTTCCAAGAACTTTAAAATCCAAGACGTAAGCGTAAAAGAAGCCATACCAGAAGTTTGGGATACCTTGGGGAAGCCAAGTGGTAAATTAGATTTCATGGTGAAATAACCGCCACAGAAAGCTACAAGATTTCAATTGAAGACATCAAGGCATCTGGATGGGGAGATGATGATTATCCCAAAGAATAAGTCGACGTAAACACAATAAAGATCACCTTTGCCGATTCTACTCCTAGAGTGGAACCTCTAATTATTACATCACCCGGGCCAGTTCCATATTCCTCTAACAAAGCTATACCTTGGAATTATGGAGCCTAAGTTTACTACTATGGCGTCAAGAAAGAACCATTGGCCATCGAAGACAACACAGTTGAGGTTGCTAATCCTGATGTCGATAATATTACCGGATCAAGCAAGGTAACCAGAACCAGAAGAGCGTTTTCTCCAAATATCTCTCCTCCAAAAGACACTATTGCACCAGTCTGCATTCCTGCAATTAAACCAACTCCCGAGGCTCAGGGAAAAGATAAAGTGACTCAAATTTCTCAGACAGAAGTACCAAAGGAAGTTGCTGAAGATACCTCCAAACCAGAAATGGAGGAAATCATGAAGATTATTAAGAAAAGCGATTACAATGTTGTGGAGCAGTTGGGACAAACCCCGTCCAAGATTTCTATGCTAGAACTGTTGTTGTGTTTTGAGGCTCATGCTAAAGCCTTGGTGAAGTTTTTGAAGAATGCTCACATACCGTAAGACACTTTTGCTGACCAATTCGAATGTTGTATTGCTAGCCTAACCGCAGGCAATGACTTTGACTTTTCTGATGCTGATTTGAATCCTGCCAAAAGAAAACACAACAAAGCCTTGCACATCTTTATAGAGTGTAAGGGCACTACGTTGTCTCATATGTTGGTGGATATTGGTTCTGCTCTGAATGTCCTACCGAAGAATGCTCTCGACAAACTTAATATTAAAGAAGTGGTCATGAAACCCAGTGACATAATCGTAAGAGCTTACGATGGTTTGGAGAGAACAATACTTGGAGAGCTCAACCTGCCGATCAAAGTAGGTTCCTAGACTTTTGATTCTACTTTCTTTGTGATGGATATTCGTCTAGCTTATTCTTGCCTACTCGGACGTGTCATACCCCAAATTTTGACCTAAGATACCACCTTACATTATTCACATATGCATTACTGCATCACTAACAGTTTCAGAACAAAATAGATCGTGCGTGGCTTCTAGAAGTCAAAGTTAGGGTTTTTTCAAAATTTCATCTTTTCAAGATATAATCAATTAGGGTTTGAGTTTCCACTCACCTCAATTGATCTATCTTAATCAATCATCAAAATTTGATCTTTAAATTCTCAACTTTTTCTCATGATCTACCTTAAATCGACCAATTAGGGTTTTGATCGAAGATAGTGAATCATTGACTTTCTGCTGAATGGATGAGCTATTTTCTTGAAGATTGATCTTAACATCTTCAATGCAACATCTTGACCTAATTTCATAATTCAAAACATTGCAAAATCCATGTTTCTTCATCAGACAAATTCTGAATCATCTGGTGAAAATTCATCTACTCAAAAAAGTCAAACATTGACTTTTGGTCAACTTTTTCAAATCCAAACTTTTTTAATCATAAAAACATTTCAAATAATCCATCATGATCATAAAAAATCAAGAAATGTGAAAAAGTCAACAAAAAGTCAATATTTGAATTTTTTCTAACACTTAGAAAATTTTTCAAGTGTTAAGAAACATGGTTTTTCCTTACTTTCATGGCCATATTTCACCTAGATCCATTGTGATTCAGAAAAACTCAAAACATGAAAGTTCTAGATCTTGTTACAAGCTTTCCAAAATGTCCAAGAACTTGAAAAAAAACTTTGTGTAGCTAAGGTTTTGAAAATTAAACTTAGAGCTCCATAACCATGAATTACAAGTCATTTTTCACAAACCTCTCTTTCTAGAAGCCTTGTCACCAGTTTTAGATAGGTTGTAACTGATAAATATCAGTTAGACATGATTGAGAAGAGGATTGGATCAAAAATAAATTTTAACCATGGTTAGAAAGTAACTATTTGCATTAAATGCAAAAGATTCCTTCTTACAACTTAAGCAAGTTGCAAGCTCTCTCAATGATAACCTTGCCTTGTCATTCAAAATTGTTGGCCTATAAATAGAGGTCATTTCTTCATTTCAAACTACACCAAAGCAATCATAATCCAAGCTTTCCTTCTTTCTTTCTTGATTTCCAAGTTTCAAAGTTCTAAGAAGGAGAATTTTGCAAGTTCCAAGCTTTGCAAATTCTGAGCAAACTTAAGCCTCCAACATCTTCTAAACATCATTTAGAAGTTGTTTGAAACCTTAAATCATCCAAAAACAAGCCAAGAGTCAGTTTTCTCCATAAAACTCCATTTGTGCAAGTTTTGAGCCAAAACTTCCAAACTTGAAAACCACTCGTGCTTGTCTTGATTTTACACTTTAGACACATTCTATACAACATATAGAGACTGTCCAAACACTTAAACAAGTTCTGGAACAACTCCATTATCATCTTCCATTTTCAAACTAGCAACCTGCAACTTGACTTGGTAAGAGAGTTCCAGCAACCTTCAGATAAATCTAAGAGTAGAAACATACTCAGTGAGGTTCAGGGAAGCTTTTCCAATCATCACTTTGTACCTGGAAGCTACCATACTCGATCTGGTATTTCATACCAAGAGGTGAGTTTTCGAAACTTTGATACCTCTATACATGCATCTTTAGCTTCAAATTTGAAAAGGAAGATGTAGATATCATATCACTAAAGCTATTTGGATTCTTAATTTAAACTAAAATCAACTGAGTTCAAAGAATTATTCATTTAATTAGTTAGGGTTTAAATTGGGATCATCAAAATTCGTGTTCATCTCTGATTATTAGCTTTAATAAGTTATCTGGTTAGAATCGTGATGAAATTCTAGACAAATCTGTATTTTGAATTTCCAAAATTGATGAAGAATCAAGGATGTTCAGATTTGAAGCCACGGATGTTGCTTCCGTTTCCACGAAGAAGATGAAGTGGGAAATTCAAATTTTAAAACTTGGTTTATAATATATATTTGTGGTTTGAATTAAAACAATGGATGTATAGCCACCCGGTGGTAAGCAGTTAAAACTTTCCTTCGCCTCAAGGTCCAGGGTTCGAATCCCCCTGGAACCTTTTTTTTAATAAAAGGCAAAGCAAGCTTCTGAGGCTTGCTTTTCCAGAAGCACTTCTGAGGTTCAACCCTCCAGAAGTACTTATGAAGCTTCTACCCTTAGAAGCTTTCCATTTCTACACTCTTCAGAAGCACTTCTAATGCTTCTATCCCCAGAAGCATCAAGCTTCTACCCTTAGAAACTTTCAGTTTCTACACTCTTTAGAAGCACTTCTAGTGTTTCTACATCCAGAAGCATCAAGCTTCTAAACACCTCAAGAAGCAACGTGCTTCTCATCCCTCCAGAAGCAGCCAAGTTCTCAAGCATCCAGAAGCCATACGCTCCTTCACACGCTCCAGAAGTAGCAAGCCTCAAGGCACCCCTGAAGCAGCTAGCTTCTAAGCCCTCTTCTTCCAGAAGCAAGCTAGCTTCTGATCCTTCCCGAAGTAGCCAACTTCTGATCCCTTCAGAAGTACAACTTTTGAACATTTTTAAAACTTCATTTTTTCAAAACTCCTTCTAAACAAGGTGATTAAATGACAAGTCAAGCAAATGGCTCAGTGGAAAAAATCTTCACTTCTAAGCTAAAAGGCCAAGGTTCAAACCTCCTTAGGACCAAAAACTCTTTTTTATCACTAATTTTCTCAAGTTTCTAGCAAACTTCAACATTTTCAAAAACTAATCAAAACTTCTCATTTTGAGATGATTTTTTTGCCCACTTGTCATTTAATATGCCTATTTTATGATTATGTCAAAAAAATCCAAAAATATTTTCTTTTTGATTATATTTTTATTAAGTTAAAAAATGAGACATTTTAAGTATTTTTAATACTTTCCAAAAAAAATTTCTTTCCAACTTTCAAACTTAAGTCTTTTTCAAAACTTCTTGTGAATATCCTTCACTTTTCAAAATCATTTTCAAAACCTTTTCAAAAACCTTTCAATAAACTTACACACCTTTTTCCATGATCGATTAGATTTAAAGATAAACCAAACCATGTTTCTCCTTGAATTTCTTAATTGATCATGGGCCTCCCTCACGGTGTAAGCCCCAACCCTCCTATGTACATATTCATTTCCTTGTACATAATAACCCTTTCATGTACATATTCATTTCCTTGTACACATTCAATCATCTTTGTAAAATATTCAAGCATAAACAAACTTCGTTCGTTTGTTTACATCCACTTGTTTATACACCGATTCCATTGGTGTTAAGAGAAGCATTATTCCCGGTAAAACTGCTCTTAAACCAATGGGCCTCCCTTAAGGTGTAAGTCCCAAAACCTTTGTATATATTCAAGTTACACTTGCTTTAAATGCTCGTTTTATACACTTGTTTATATTTCCTTCATAAACTCTTGTGAATACATATCACACACTTATTCATATAATTGTTCAGTTATAACATAACAACTAGTTTAACAACTAGGTTCCTTTAGCCTCCTCTTAGGCTTCGTATAAGAAAACTCATTTATTGAGTTAACCTCCTCTTAGGCTTCGTATAAGAAAACTCATTTATTGAGTTTAGCCTCCTCTTAGGCTTCATATAAGATAACTCCCCTGCTGAGTTAGCCTCCTCTTTGGCTTCGTTCAAAAGAACTCCTCGTTGAGTTTAGCCTTCTCTTGGGCATCAAACAAGAAAGAGACCTGGAAATCTCTTAACAGCCTCCTATTGGGCTTCCAATACAAAGAATTACCCGCACTAGGATAGAACCCTAAGAGTATGATTTCTCGATGAAATCACTCTTGAATCCTAAGAGGATGGTTTCCCGGTGAAACCACTCTTAAAGCCAAAACCAGCCATACCCTATAACTTCCTCTTGAGCTTCATACAAGGACCCTCGATGACCCTCGGAATGCCTTCTCTTGGGCTTACAATACAAGGACCCTCGATGACCCTCAGAATGCCTCCTCTTGGGCTTACAATACAAGGACCCACGGGCTTCTTAAAAGCATCCCCCAAATCCAATCAATTTCTCCTCAAGATTTAGACATTTATCATCTCTATGGAAGAAGTATCTCATCTATCACATCACATACAATCAACTTTTCAATCACACTCTTTTTCAAACAAAAACATCTTTTAATCTGTAAGTGGTAATTCTTGTACACTCAAGCAAAACACCTAATACTTACAATTAAAGATTCAATCATCTTTCAAACATCTTTCTTAAACTCGTAAGTGGTAACGCTTGTACACTCAAGCAAAACACCTATAACTTATGATGAAAGATTTAATCAATCCACCCTTCAAAATGTATGTGATGAAATAGATTAGATACATTTTTCATTAAGATGACATTTGTCTTTGTCTCTTAATTACATCCCGTTGCTTCCACTAACATAAGTGGGAACTACGATTGCTCTGACTTTCTCAATCTCCCTTTGAGAATACGTAGGCACAAGGTCTCATCCTTGGCGAGCATACTTCTTTCTCCCTCGAACCAAACAAAACCATAGCTCCCTTTAGATCCGAGCTACAAATGCTCTGATTCCCATTAAGGGATATGTATGCAGAAGATCCCAATGATCTTTGCAAGCACAATAATAACAAAACCTAGGATCCCACATAACCTACCTTTCTTAAAATCCAAAGGAGAAACTTTCCCAAGAATAGAATAACAAATTAAAACACACAAACATATCAAACTATTCATATATAAGGCTATAGATAACTATATATATTTAGGGTGCCACATCTATTCCCTTTATATAACAAACCCCCTTTCCCAGAATCTCCCCAATGCATTGCGTCTAGTTCACCCTAGTCGTACTGAATATCATATTTATTGAGGGTATTGCAGCTTTCCCCCTTTTCATCTCATTTTTCTTGTTTTGGAGACAATAAATCTTGATGCTTGCGGCATCTTTAAAAACAAATCAAAAGTGTAAATCGTTACGAGCCGGAGATTCGAATTCTGATTTGATTCCCTCACACGATGCTCGCGGCATCTTTAAAAACAAATCAAAAGTGTAAATCGTTACGAGCCGGAGATTCGAATTCTGATTCGATTCCCTCGCACATCACTTTTTAATGCGAACAGGACGCCCTTGGAAACACGGGGCAGGCGTTGTTACCTCTACCTTGCATCAGAAGTTGAAATATCCAGCAAAAGGGAAGATTATTACCATTTGTGGAGAAGATGAATAAATGGTAAGCCATCTGCAGTCATTCTGATACATTGAAGTGGAAGGAGAATTTATCGAGACTCCCTTTCAGGCTTTCGAAGTGGTTCGACGAGTCATGCCTGTTGACTCTCCTATCACTCCTAAGGTTACTAGAGTTCCACCGAAGATGGCCTCGCTGAAGGGCGTTAGAGCTTTAGTAGGAGAAAGAGGTTGTACTATTTGCGGTCAGTTGCCCGATTTTCTATTCAAATATGACAAGACTGGTTTAGGCTTCACTTCCAAAGGTCACAAAGTTATACGACACAAACGTGCTGGTGGACCTCCATTCCGGAACAACAAGAATGAAGTTTATGCTATAGAAGATGATGATGGTGACTTCGATATCAACAACTGGATCTTCCCAACTACCGACAATAGGATCAACAATTAGACGACAAAGGATTTTATGCCAATCTCCTTTAGTCAAGAGTAATTGTTTTTCTGTTTTATGCTTTATAGCTTTGAATAATAAGACTTTAAGCCTAGTGCCTTACCCGGGGCACGATGGCTCATTTGTGAGGGGTATTATTTGTTATTCGCATATTTTCATTCAGTAAAGCATTGGAATTTTGCATTCAAATTTGGTGCTCCCTGTCTTTCTTTTACTTTATCACCTTTTCAAAAAAAAAAAACTATGAATTCTTACACACACCCACGTAATAAACTGAAGATCCATGTTCACTCCGAATCCCATCGATAACAACTCTGCTATTGCTAAATATGACTTTGATAATCCGATCTACCAAGCCAAAGACGAAGGCAAGGAAGATTGTGAAGTTCGAGGAGAACTTTCCAGACTACTACAGCAAGAAGAAAGAGCTATACAGCCACATGAAGAGTCGGTCGAGGTGGTGAATCTATGTACCGACGAAAACAGGAAAAAAATCAAGATAGGAGTGGGTCTTGAGAATAGTGTTAAGGATAAATTGATCCAGATGTTGTGAGATTACATCGATATTTTTGCTTGGTCTTACGAGGACATGCCAGGTTTAGATATTAACAATAAGGTACACCGACTACAAACGAAAGAAGGTTTTCTCCCTGTGAAGCCAAAGGTTCGCTGTATGCGTCCTGAGATGTCTGAGAAAATTAAAGCCGAAGTCATAAAGCAGTTCAACGCCAGTTTCCTAGCCGTTACTTCCTATCCACAGTGGGTTGCGAATGTGGTACCAGTACCTAAGAAAGATGGTAAAGTATGTATGTGTGTAAACTATCGAGATATGAATAAGGCGAGCTCGAAAGATGACTTTCCACTTCCACATATCCATGTCCTGGTCGACAACACCGCTCGGCATAAAGTTTTTTCTTTCATGGATGGTTTCTCCGGTTACAATCAGATCAAGATGGCCCCCGAAGACATGGAAAAGAATAATTTCGTTACACAGTGGGGCACTTTCTGTTACAAGGTCATGTCGTTTGGGTTGAAGAATGTTGGCGTAACATATCAGCGTGTTATGGTAGCTTTATTCCATGATATGATCCTTCACGAGATAGAGGTCAACATCGACGAAATGATAGCTCGATCACAAACTGAAGAAGAACATATTGATCATTTGCGTAAGCTGTTTGATAGACTGAAGAAATACCTATTGAGACTGAATCCGAACTAATGTACCTTTGGAGTCAGATCCGGCAAACTCTTGGGTTTTTTCGTCAAATCAAAGTTGACCCTGATAAGGTTAAAGCTATTCAGGAAATGTCATCTCCCCACACCGAGAAGGAAGCCAGAGGTTTCATAGGACAATTGAATTACATTTCCAGATTCATTTCACATCTAACTGCTACTTGTGACCCGATATTCAAATTACTGAAGAAAGATCAAATAGTGGAATGGAACGACGATTGCCAGACAGCTTTTGACAAAATCAAGGAGTACCTACAAAAATTTCATATCCTGATGCCACCGGTTGAAGGAAGACCTCTAATCATGTACCTAACAGTGCTAGAGAATTCAATGGGGGTGTTTGTGGGGGCAACATGACGAGTCTGATCGAAACGAGCATGCAATATACTACCTTAGCAAAAAGTTTACCAACTGTGAAACAAGATACTCACTGCTCGAGAAAACCTTTTGTGCTTTGGCTTGGGATCCTCACTGACTAAGACAGTATATGTTGACCTACACTACCTGTTACACCCCAAAATTTGCCCTCCTAATTTTCAAGTCAGTCCACATCTCCATACTCAAGAATTTCTCAAGGGGTGACCAAATGAACCCTCTCCTAAGCAATGAACCCATAACTAGGATTTTGATTCTCTCAAGTCAAATATGGTTTCCATTACCTCAAGTGATCATCATACCTCCTCATATGTATCAAGGTATCACCGTGTCAAGTTTCAACATCACAGCTCAAGTTTGCTCAATCAATTGCTCAGATGGTTGAAAATCAGTTGTATTAGACAAAATGTCAACTGTGGTGAACATACAATCAAACTTCATCATTTTTTGTCAACATCAATATTTTGAAGTCACATCCATCATTTGATCAAGGGTTTATCATGATTCATCAATGAAACTAAAGAGTTGATCAAAAGTCAAAGTTTCTAAATTAGGGTTTCTTGACAAAAAGTCAACAGAACTTTTCCAGACAAAACTTTCACATATTTTATCAAAAAAATTTCCACCATAGCTTATTTTTAAGAGAACTCAATTCTCTACAACTTTGTGTGTCACATGCTTTGGCCAAAAATGCTTCATTTGAGAGTTATGGATCAAGACATTGTAGGTCCTTCTAAAAAACAACAAAAAGTCATCTTTTTCAAAAGAAGTGTACATGAGCATGAAAACTTCAATGAAGATGAAACTAAAATGAGTGTTTAGAGGGCATCTTTAGCTTTTCAAAAAATCCAAAAACACTTCAAAATGTTGAAAATTGAGCAAGATACAACTTGTGCAAGTTTGGGAAATTTGAAGAAGTGCATGAAGAGAAATGCTAAGCAAATTCAATTTTTTTTCCAAATGGGCCTAAATTTTTTTGGTTCAAACTTGTTTCTAATATTGCCAAGGACTTCTAAATCCCATTTGCACACCATGCTTCCAACTATTTTATTTATTTTTGAATTAATTCAATTTAATTCAATTTTAATTAAAATAAAATGAAAAAATCAAATCAATAAGTGCAAGGCTTGTTATTCAGCATTCTTGAGGTCCAAGATACTCTTTGAAAGCTGTCAATTTCGAAGATACTTGATTGGCATGAGATTGAGACAAAATTCGAAGCTTTGGATGCAAATTTGAAAGATTGGAAAATCAAATATTTTCTATTCAATACAATATATTTTCTTCACATCTTTTAACCTAATTGCAATCCTCTATAAGTATACAACACCTTCAGACCACAAGAGGACGAAACCTTTTCCTCCAAGAACCCTAACAAAACTCAAAAAATCTGTGCAATTCAAGTTACTTGAAGACCAGTTTTTGGATCGATTCAGGACAAACAAAACATTCCAACACATTCCTTGATCCTCTCTGAAGCGTTCCAGATCATCACCAATTATCCATACATCAAGAAATACGAAATTGCACATCACGGTTTGCTCTTCAAATTTTAAAATCGATTTTAATGATCCATGCATATTTAATATAATTTGATTGCATATTCTTGATCGTGATAATGTTTGCAAGCTTTCTGGATCGTTTAATTAAGTTTTAAGTGCAGGAAAGCCATGATGTCGTTGTTAGGGTTCACAAGCTTCAATTGGGGCTTTTCGATTTAGGTACAGTTGGATGAAACCAATGGCACCATCATGTCCAGGGGATCAAACCGGATCGATTCATGGTCTCCTAACAAATTTATATTGCATATTTGTGAGTTTTGAAAATTGCAGGGATGTAGCTACAGACGAGCACCGTCGGTATAGCCCTTCCCCACAGAAAAGTCGTGGGTAACATTTACAAAAATTTTAATTTGGGGACGAAGCCCCTGCGCGTGTTTTTTGTTTAAATTTTTTCAAAAATTATTTTTCTTATATATTGCATTTGTTTCATCTTACTAACACTAATAACAAGTAGCTCGATGGCATCATGTTTTGCTTGGTAACCTCAGGGTCAGGGGTTCGAACCCTAGCACCACCACCTTATTTTTTGCTCATTTTCCAAACTAACTTTTTTCCCCTATTTTCTCATATTTTCAATTTTTCTTTTTAATTCCTTTAAAATATTTTCTAAAATACATAAAACATCACAAAAATATTTTATTTTCGGAATTAGGTTAATTAAACATTTAACTAATTTTTGACATAAAAATAATTTATTTTTCTCATAATTTAAATTATTTTTCATAATTAATCGTTAATTAACTTAGAATTAGGTTTTATTAACTAAAACCGATTTCAAAAAATCTTTTTCTTTAACAATTAGGGTTTAAATATTCCTTCCTATCATTAGCCATTTTTCTTTCAATTTATTTACTTAAATTCGCATTTAAATATTAGAAATCGATGTATAGGTCGCAAAGTTTTTTGTAATAGCGTAGATTTGTTTTTCTGCCTTTACTTTCCGCACCTCATATTATGTAACTGCCCCAAAGCCATGTAATAGCGCAAGACTTTATTTTTCCGCACTTTATTTTCCTGCGAATATTAAACTGCTTAGATGCATGCTAACTAGAGTTTGTATGGCAAGATTAAAATCAATCTTAGAATAACCCTAACTCAAAGATAAATATCTGAATTGAACACACTCTTTGCACTCACTTGTACCCTCTAGGGTATCCTCTCTTGTTTCCTTCAGATAAACAATGGTTATGTCCCTCGAATGTAGGGGTACCATTACCAAAGTTGCCTACGAATAAAATCATCACAAAGATCATAGTCCCTCGATGACCCTCGATGTTGCCTACAAATATATGATCTCATCCCTCGGTTGTTGCCTACGAATAAATGATGATCGTCCCTTCGAATTGCTAAAGGTATCCTTACATGTTGCCTTCAATGACCATATGATAACCCTATGATTGTCCCTTCACATCCAACGGATAGAGCTACCTACCAATTAATGGTATGGATAGCTTTGTCCTAAAGGAGAAGGAAAATAACAATAATAACCCTTTCTGAGTAGGTAATAAGACTCTAATTGCTTGCTCCAATCCAATCAAAAAATACTTTTCAAACCTCACACTCTTTTCAAAATTATTTTCAAAAACACTTTGTATACATTCCAGCGAGAATCATTACAAAGTGAAACATTTTCCTAACAAATATTTCCAAACACTTCATATACATTCCAACGAGAATCATTACGAAGTCAAAGCAAAATATTTTTCAAATACTTTTCAATTACTTTTCAATTACTTTTTCAAAATACTTTTCAAATCACACACACACACAGAAAGCAAATTTTCAAAAGTGAGCTAAGAAATTAAGAGCCCGTAGATAATACGGATGGAAGGGGTGTTAATAACTTCCCTTTTCATAAATACCTCCCTTACTCAGAATATATCAAAGGTCTTTCTTGTTCTTTTCATCTTTCCTTTATTGGATAAAAGAAAAGTCGGTGACGACTCTTGTTATCTACACATTTGTGATAAAACACAAAATAAACAAGTCAGTTCTCCCACCGTGTTACACTACCTTATTGATCTCTAAAATGGAACCGATAAAATACATATTCGAGAAACCTGGTCTCTCCAAGAGAATAGCAAGATGGCAAATGATCTTGACTGAATATGACATTCAATACACTACTCAGAAAGCGATTAGAGGAAGTGTAGTATATGATCATTTGGCTCATCAAGCTGTAGATGATTACCAGACTATGCATTTTGAGTTCCTAGACGAGGATATCATGTTAGTCACCGATTATGAAGAGCCTGGACCGGATGAACAATCTGAGCCAGGATCCCGATGGACCATGGTTTTCGATGGAGCTTCTAATGCACTTGGAAATTGTATTGGCGTTGTGATTATCTCTCCCAAAGGTGGCCATACACCCTTCACTTCCCGGTTATGTTTCGACTGCACCAGCAATATGGTTGAATATGAAGCGTGCATCTTGGGTATCAAGGCTGCTATTAACTTAAGGATCAAATTCTTACAAGTATATGGAGACTCAGCTTTGGTGATTAGTCAGATTAAAGGCGAATGGGATACGAAGCATCTGAATCCTATTCTGTATCGAGAACATGTGATGAATTTGATCCCCTACTTTGAAGAAATTACTTTTAAGCATATTTCACGAGAATAAAATCAGTTGGTAGACGCGTTATCTACCATGTCATCTATGTTCAAAGTTAGATGGGACAACAAGGCTCCTCAGATCACAATTGAAAGATTGGACGAACCAGCATACTGTTGTGAACTTGATACTGAAGGAGTAGAGGAGAAACCTTGGTTCTACGAAGTGAAGAGGTATCTCGAGGCTCAAGAATACCCCGAGGGGGCATCTGTGAACGATAAGAAATTTCTAAGGAGATTCGCTGCCAAGTTCTTTCTAAGTTACGACATTCTATACAACTGCAACCACGATCTAGATTTACTTCGATGTGTAGACAAGAAGACAGCCAAAAGAATCCTGGAAGAGTTGCATGAAGGCGCTTTTGGTACTCATTCCAGTGGACATATGATGGCTAAGAAGATTCTGAGAGCAGGTTACTACTGATCCACTATGGAAGCTAATTGTTATCGATATTCATGGTTTTTTCACAGATGTTAGATATACACGGATAAAGTGCATGTGCCTTCGGTTCTGTTGAATGTTCTAACTACTCTGTGGCCTTTCGTAATATGGGCATTGATATGATTGAAGAAATCACGCCAACCGCTTCTAATGGACGCCGGTTCAACCATGTTGCTATCGATTACTTTACCAAGTGGGTACAAGCAGCCTCGTTTGCATCTATTACCAAGAATGTCATGGCTCGATTCATCAAACATAATCTCATCTGGCGGTACGGTGTCCCTGAAAGGATTATCACAAACAATGGTACCAATATCAACAACAAAATGATCATCGAACTCTACACGCAGTTCAAGATAAAGCATCATAATTCTTCTCTATATCGGCCAAAAATGAATGGCGCAGCGGAAGCCGACAATAAAAATCTTAAGAAGATTATACAGAAGTTGATAGTGTCGTATAAGGATTTGCATGAGATGTTGTCATTTTCTCTCCATGGTTATCGCACTTTAGTACGAACATCTACAAGGGCAACCCCATTCTCTCTCGTATATGGTATGGAAGCGATTCTACCTATCGAGGTTCAGATACCCTCGCTCAGAGTATTGAATGATGCAGAGTTAGACAAATAAGAATGGGTCCAATCTCGACTTGACCAGATAAACTTGATCGATGAGAAACGACTCGTAGCCATCTGCCATGGACAGATATATGAAAAATGAATGGTCAAAGCCTTCAATAATAAAGTCAAGCATCGAGTATACAAATTTGACGATCGAGTAGTCAAGCGCATCATCCTACCACAAGGTGATCCTAGGGGCAAATGCACTCCCACCTATGAGGGACCATTTGTAGTCAAGACAATATTTTCCGACGGAGCCATGATACTGAGCACAATGGATGGAGAAGACTTCCTTCACCCTGTGAATGCAGATATAGTTAAAAAAATACTACGCATAAACGAGACCCGCTAGGTCGACTGGCCTAGGAAAAAATAAGGGCATCTTAGAGAACCAAAAGGATTCGGGAAAAAATTAGGGATATATATAAAAAATGTACATCCGACAAGTCGAAAACCTGCAAAGGCGGCTTGGGCAAAAAAGGTATCCCGATAGACTGAAAACCCGAAAGGGCGGTCTAGGAAAAAGTTAGGGATTAAAGCGTATGACTATGTCTCGACGAATCACCTACAGACTACACTACTATCAGTTTCAAGATCAAATGGCGCAGATCAATCCAATCACTTTCTTTAGGAAGAAAGGAGATAAGATTGTTGAAAATATACGAGCAATAGTAGAGTCGAAACTCGATGGGATTATTTCCACATAGATTTTATCTCTTTTTCAATGCTTTCGAAAGTTTCCTCTTACTAGGATACTTGTCTTTTTGTAAACGAATTGCCTACCCATAGGTCCACTTTTCAAAATCAATACAAATTTTCTTCTAAATTCTAATTTTTTACTTTTAAACTGATTTGTTTGCATAAGTCCAACGATTGCTTTGAATGATTATATGCATCTAACAAATAAACATCTACTTACAAATATATAAAAAGCGAGCAAGAACTACAATAACTACAGGCTCTAGGAATTGAGATGACAACCCAAGTCACCAACACATCCCCACAGAGTCAGCATCACAGAGATACCCCCACAAATCTCGTAATGTTATCACATCTTCAAGAATACTACACCACCATCTCATCTGCAGTACGATGGTTCACTTACAATATCTACTCATACCATTGCTACATCAGTCCCCGAGCAGTAGTGGGTCATTGTCTATAATTCGTCATGTTAATCCCCGCGCAGTGATCATTTACTACTCATCACGTCAGTCCCGTGCAGTGATTATCTACACATTTCTCCATTGCTACATTAGTCCCCTAGCAGTAGAGGGTCATCAAATTTCAATCATCGCGTTAGTCCTCGAGCAGTTATCATCCATAATTCATCATGTCAGTCCCCTAGCAGTGATCATTTATATTGTCACGTCAGTCCCTGTGCAGTGATCATATAAAATTCATCACGTTAGTCCTGATGCCACCAGTTGAAGGAAGAACTCTAATCATATACTTAACAGTGTTGGAGATTTCAATGGGGTGTGTGTTGGGGTAACATGACGAGTCTGGTCGAAAAGAGCATGCAATATACTACCTTAGCAAAAAGTTTAGCGAATGTGAAATAAGATACTCACTAATCGAGAGTACTTGTTGCACTTTGGCTTGGGCTTATCACTGACTAAGACAGTATATGTTGACCCACACTACCTTATGGATCGCTAAAATGGATCCAATAAAATACATATTCGAGAAACCTGCTCTCCCCAAAAGAATAGCAAGATGGAAAATGATCTTGACCGAATACGACATCCAATACACTACCCAGAAAGCGATCAAAGGAAGTGTAGTAGCCGATCACTTAGCTCATCAAGACGTAGATGACTATCAATCTATGCATTTTGAATTCCCTAACGAGGATATCATGGTAGTCACTAATTACGAAGAACCAGGATCAGATGAAGGACTTGAGCCAGGATCCCGATGGACCATGGTGTTCGATGGAGCTTCTAATGCACTTGGTAACGGTGTTGGTGCCGTAATTATCTCTTCCAATAGTGGTCATACACCCTTCACCTCCCGATTATGTTTCGACTGCACTAACAATATGGCTGAATGTGAAGCGTGTATTTTGGGTATCAAGGCTGATATTGACTTAAGAATCAAATTCTTGCAAGTATATGGAGACTCAGCATTGGTAATTAATTAGATTAAGGGCGAATGGGACACGAAGTATTTGAATCTCATTCCGTATCGAGAACTTGTGTTGAATCTGATCCCTAACTTTGAAGAAATTAATTTTGAGCACATTCCACGAGAAGAGAATCAGTTGGCAGACGCGTTAGCTACCATGTCATCCATGTTCAAAGTCAGATCGGACAACGAGGCTCCTCAGATCACTATTGAAATATTGGACGAACTAGTGTACTGTTGTGAACTTGATACTGAAGGAGTCGAGGAGAAACCTTGGTTCTACAAAGTGAAGAGGTATCTCGAGGCTCAAGAATACCTTTAGGGGGCGTCTGTCAATGATAAAGAAATTTCTGAGGAGATTCTTCACCAAATTCTTTCTAAGTAATGGCATTCTATACAAACGTAACCATGATCTAACTTTACTTTGGTGTGTAGACAAGAATACAGTCGAACTATTTATGGAAGAGAAGGTTACTACTGGTCCATTATGTAAGCTCATTGTTATCGATACTCCTGATCTTCTCACAAATGCCAGATATACACCAATAAAGTGCACATGCCTCCATTGAATGTTCTAACCGCTCCGTGGCCTTTTTGTGATGTGGGGCATTAATATGATTAGAGAAATCAAGCTGAACGCTTCTAATGGGCACCGTTTCATCCTCGTCGCTATCGATTACTTTACCAAGTGGGTAGAGGCAGCCTCGTTTGAATCTGTTACCATGAATGTTGTGGCTCGATTCATCAAACATAATCTCATTTGCCGGTACGATGTCACTAAAAGGATTATCACAGACAATGGTACCAATCTCAATAACAAAGTGATCACTGAACTCTACACGCATGTCAAGATAAAGCATTACAACTCCTCCTCATATCGGCCAAAGATGAATGGCGTTGTGGAAGCTGCCAATAAAAACCTTAAGAAGATTATACAGAAGATGACAGTGACGTATAAGGATTGGCACGAAATGTTGCCATTTTCTCTCCACATTTATTTCACTTCAGTACGAGTATCTACAGGGGAAACCCCATTCTCTCTCATGTATGGTATGGAAGCAGTTCTAACAATCGAGGTCCAAGTACCTTCACTTCGAGTTATGAAGGATGTAGAGTTAGACGAAGACGAATAGGTCCAGACTTGGCTTTACCAGATAAACTTGATCGATAAAAAAAGACTCGTATCCATCTTCCATAGACAGATATATCAAAAACGAATGGTTAAAGCCTTCAATAAGAAAGTCAAGCACCGAGTATACCAAGTTCGAGATCTAGTAGTCAAGCTCATCTTCCTACCACAAGGTGATCCTAGGGGAAAATGGACTCCCATCTATGAGGAACCATTTGTAGTTAAGACAATATTTTCCGGCAGAGCCATGATACTGAGCACTATGGATGGAGAAGACTTCTTGCACCCTGTGAATACAGACATAATTAAAAAATACTACGCATAAAAGAGACCCGCTAGGTAGACTAGCCTAGGAAAAAATAAGGGTGTCCCAGCGAACCAAAAGGGTTCGAGCAAAAATTAGGGACATATATAAAAAAAATGTGTACACCCGACAAGTCGAAAACCTACAAAGGCGGCTTGGGCAAAAAAAGGGTATCCCGGTAGGCTGAAAACCCGAAAGGAAGGTCTAGGCAAAAGTTAGGGATTAAAGCGTATGACTATGTCTCGACGGATCATCTACTTACATACTACATTACTATCAAGTTCAAATAGCACAGATCAATCCAATCACCTTCTTCTGGCAGCGAGGACATGATATATTCGAAAATATATGAGCAATAGCATAATTGAAACTCGATGGGATTATTTCCATTTAGCTTTTACCATTTTTTCAAATGTATTCGACGATTTCCTGTTACTAGGATATCTATATCTTTGTACACAAATTTCCTATCTATAGGCCCACTTTTCAAAATCAATATGATTTCTCTTCTAAATTCAATTTTTTTTACTTTTATATGTTTTGCTTGCATAAGTCCAATGATTGCTTTGAATGATTGTATGCATCTGACAATAAATATCCACTTACAACATATGCGAAATAAACATAAACAACAATTACTATAGGCTCTAGGAGCTGGAATAACAACCCAAGTCACTAACACATCCCCACAGAGTCAGCATCACAAAATACCCCCACAAATTTCACAAAGTTATCACATCTTCAAGAATACTACACCATCATCTCATCTGCAATAGGATGGTTCACTTACAATATCTACACATGTCGTTGCTACATCAGTTCCCGAGCAGTAGCAGGTCATCAACTTTCAACTCATCACATTAGTCCCAAAGCAGTGATCATCTCAACTCATCACGTCAGTCCCCGTGCAGTAATAATCTACAATTCATCACGTTAGTCCCCGAGCAATGATCGTCTACAATTCATCACGCCAGTCCCCATGTAGTGTTTATCTACATTCTCAACTCATCATGTTAGTCCCCGAGCAGTGATCATCTCAACTCATCACGTCAGTCCCCGCGTAGTGATCATATACAATTCATCATGTCAGTCCCCGTGCAGTGATTATCTACATTCTCAACTCATCACGTTAGTCCCCGAGCAGTGATAATCTATATTCTCACGCCAGTACCCGCGCAGTGAACGTTAACTTTATTACATTGGTCCCATGGCACTAACAAATCATCTATCAACTTATTATGTCAGTCTTTGATCAGTAATAGGTTATCAATACCACATAATTCCCCAACAAGGGTTATTTCATCAAAACCATACACAAGATATTCATCCCAACTGAGTATCACACAAGGATTATCATTCTCCAACATCATCAATATCCAGACTTGAAACTTGGTCAGATAGTGAATCAGAGGAATCCACACCTCTCTTATACCCAGTCAGGGCCTCCAACAACCATATTCCTCCATCCCTAAGTAGAACTCGAAGATCCCCAGTAGAACATTCCCATCTTTTTCAAGATGGATACGTTTTGAAATACCACATCATATATATTCATACATCACTCATAAAAAAATCATAACATGTGAACACATAATTCTCGTTTATTTCGAGAGCATCATCACATACTCGCATGCATCATGATGTGCATAGAACTAAATTTACTCTTTCAGGTTAAATTCTCAAACAGACGAAAATTATTTACAAATTTCCAAACAGAAGATCAAAGATAAATTCCCGAAACAAGACGGGAAAACTATCTATACAACCAAAACAGTATAAAGGCCCAAAACTAGACGGGTGTACCATGAACTTTGTTTCACTTATTTATTTTTAGAGTCACTATTATTATTGGATGTATAGCCACCCCAATGGCAACCCATGCGCGCGCTAGTTCCTTACCCTCTATCAGGTCGCTAATTCGAACCTGCCTTTTCGGAAAAAATTCATAACTTTTGATTTTTACGGGTTTTCATATACATACAATTGGAGGCGAGGTCTAAACTTCACAAGCATATGGCCTAGTGGCCAAATTTTGTACTTGTGACCCTTAGGTCACGAGTTCAACACTCTCCAGGGCCATTCTAATTTTTTACCACTTGTTTTCTTGCATTTTTCTTATTTCTTTTATTTTTCTAACCAATTTTAATTTCTTTTCACAAATTAATTTTTCACACATAAAAAACCCTAAAAAATGTTTTAATTTTAGATTTAGGTTTTAAAAAAATTTATTTAATTTTTTACACAAAAACTTTTTAATTTTCTTTTTATTTAAATTATTTTTCTTAATTAAATCCTAAATTAACTTAGAATTAGGGTTTTCTTCACTAAAACCAATTTCTAAAAAACTCAAAAAATATTTTCTTAAAGTAATTAGGTTTCTAACATTTTGCCTAACATTCAGAGCATTTTTCCATTATCTATTTATTTATTTCGTATTTTAAATTCTAGTAATCGATGTATAGGTCGTAAGGATATTTTTGTAATAGCGTAGATTTACTTTTCTCGCACATTTACTTTTTTGCACCTCTTATTATATGTATATTCCCCAAAGCCTTGTAATAGCGTAGGCCTTTACCTTTCCGCTTTTACTTTATGCATCCTTATAAACTATATATAAACTGCTTAGATGTATGGCTAATAGGATTGTATAGCAAGACTAATCAATCAATCTTAGAATAACCTAATCTCCAAGATAAAATATCTGAATTGAATACACTTTTCACACTTGCACCCCCTAGGGTATCCTCTCTTGTTGCCTTATGAGTAAAAATGGTCATGTCCCTCGAACGTAGGGGTACCATTAGCAAACGTCCCTCGATTCAAAAATCATCACAAAGATCATAGTCCCTCAATGACCCTCGATGTTGCCTACGAATATATGATCTCGTCCCTCGGTTGTTGCTTACGAATAAGTGATGATCGTCCCTTCGAATTGCTAAGGTATCCTTACATGTTGCCTTCGATGACCATATGATGATCCTACGCATGTCCCTTCACATCCAATGGATAGAGTTACCTACTAACTAATGGTATGGATAGCGTTGTCCTAAATGAGAAGGAAACTAACAAGAACGACCTTTCTGAGTAGGTAATAAAGACTCTAAATTGCTTGCTCAAATCAAACAAATACTTTTCACACCCCACACTCTTTTCAAAAATACTTTCAAACAAACACTTTATATACATTCATACGAGAATAATTACAAATGTACATTTTCAAACAAATATTTTCAAACACTTCACATACATTCTTGAGGACCGATAGAAGAATCATTACGAAGTCAAAGTGAAAATATTTTCAAACATATCACATACACACAAAGCGAGTTTTCAAAAAAGTGAGCTAAAGCAATTAAGAGCCCGTAGATAACTACGGATGGAAAGGGTGTTAATACCTTCCCTTTTCATAATTACCTCCCGTACTCAGAATCTTACAAAGGTCTTTCCTATTTTTTTCACCTTTCCTCTATTGGATAAAAGAAAAGTCGGTGGCGACTCTTATCCGCAACATTTGCGATAAAATGCAAAACAAACAAGTCAGTTCTCCCACTATGTTACAATATATATATATAATAACTTTTGATTACAATAAAACAAACATAAACACGGCTAAAACAACAACACTCGAACATAAACACGGCTAAAACAACAACACAAACAACAAATAAAAGACTTAAAACCACAATATATCTAAGAGATTACAACAATCAAAACAATATCATCTGGTGAAGACATCATATTCCTAACATCATTGTCAATTTTAAATGACACCCATGCGCTGTATATCATCATTTTCATCTACAACAGAGATGTATGAAATTTTTTCTCTATACTTCTTATTCTTTCATCATCGCTAATCTCTCTGTCAAGTTTCAAATTCCATTCAAGTTGCTCGAAACTCCAGAAGTTCCAAAAACACATATTCATCAGAGGCTTGGTTCTCGAAAAACAAACATGTCAATTTCTTTTACTAACCATGTTAGTACAAGTGAATAAAAGATTAAGAAGAAAATGAGAAGAGGTGTGAAATAAATAGCAGAAATCACATTTCTATTTATACGAAAAAAGTATCTAATACAAAAGAGCCAATTGAATTGGAAACTGCTTATATGATTTTACATAGTCGACAATTCAATTGACTAAACAATGCAGTCATCAATTCAAGATATGGTAACATACATATTTGTGCCTGGCCATTTTGGCCTCATCCACTTCTCCAGAATCCTCCATTTCCACCACTCAATCATATTCATGTGGCAGTACAGAAACTGCGTTACAATTGATATTAAGTGAAGATTCTCCATCAGATATATATATATATATATATATATATATATATATATATATATATATATATATATAAAATGACTTTTGATTACAATAAAACGAACATAAACACAGCTAAAACAACAACACAAACAACAAATAAAAGACTTAAAACCACAATATAATATCATCTGGTGAAGACATCATATTCCTAACATCATTGTCATTTTTAAATGACACCCATGCGCTGTATATCATCATTTTCATCTGCAACAAAGATGTATGAAAAAGTTTCTCTATACCTCTTATTCTTTCACCATCATTAATCTCTCTATCAAGTTTTAAGTTCCATTCAAGTTGCTCGAAACTCCAAAAGTTCCAAAAACACATATTCATCAGAAGCTTGGTTCTCGAAAAACAAACATGTCAATTTCTTTTACTAACCATGTTAGTACAAGTGAATAAAAGATTAAGAAGAAAATGAGAAGAGATGTAAAATAAATGGCAGAAAACACATTTCTATTTATACGAAAAAAGTATCTAATACATAGGAGCCAATTAAATTGGAGACTCCTCGTATGATTTGTATATAGTCGACAATTCAATTGACTAAACATGATGCAATCGTCAATTCAATTCATTAGACTTTTTATTTTTTTTCAATTGAGTAGCCAATTAAATTGGTTGTTGCTAATTCCTTTTAATTGAAACATACCGTCATTTTAGTTTTTAAAAAAATTATTTAAAATTATTTTTGTTGAAAAACAGTTATTTTGAAGAAAATAAACTTAAACTTTATTGTATAATCAAACATAAAATAAAATAAAAGTAAGTTTATTGTAAATATAATTAAATGATTAAAAATGTAATAAAGATATCTCACGGCAAGATGCATTCCATTTGTGAAATTCTGAACATTATTAAATTACTTGATTGATTAAATAATAAATATAGGAAATAGGATTGGTTTGCCGGATAAGATTGTTAATGGAACACCAAGTTTGATTTGAACTCTTTAACCAGTATATAAAAACAATTGATGTAAACATAATCACAAACAAATCCATCTTTATTTTAGTCCACTCATATTTGCTACCAATGGCAGAAACAACAAAAAGGTAATACACAATTTTCCTTACCATTTCTTTCTTCAAGAGACCTTTTCAATATGCAATTAACAAAAACTTCATTATAATTAATGCTATCTTGTTAATCTTGTTTATAGGTATGCAGTTGTTACAGGAGCAAACAAAGGAATAGGATTTGCAGTATGCAAACAATTGGCTTCTAAAGGGATAACTGTTGTGCTTACAGCAAGAGATGAAAAGAGAGGTCTTGAAGCTGTTGACAAATTGAAGCTGCTTTCTCTTCCTGGCCTTGTGATTTTTCATCAACTTGACGTCACAGATCTTGCAAGTATTACATCATTTGCAGATTTTATCCGGAATCAATTTGGAAAACTTGATATTTTGGTGAGATCATTCAAATATTTCTTTGTCCTATTTATAGGTTTCTTAAACCATTGTTTTTTCATTGACTGTTGAAATTATCAAAATTATTGATGATTTTAGATAAGCTTTATCCATGAGATCCCTTGTCCCTTAAAATAATTTACAATGGTAGCACTTAAAATTGGTTCTGAATGCGTAGAATTGTTTTTGACATGTTTGATTTCTCTCTAGTAGAATTGATTCTGCTATCCAAAATTGATTCTATTTGAAACTAAATTTGTACGTGTTTTTAACACTACAGAATCAAACACACACGCATAGTTTCTAGTTCGTATTGAATGACCACGGATGTTGTTTGAAACACACTTTGTTTAGGTAAACAATGCTGGAATTGCTGGAGTTCAAGCTGACAGTGAGGCTCTGGCTGCTGCTAAAAATGTGGTATGATATATATTTCCTCTAAGAGATGAGGCTGTTTTCATCAATTCATTCATAAAAAATAAAGTTTTTTTGTTTTTGGTAGCAGGAAAATGGTGGCCAGATTGATTGGAGTAAAATACTAACTGAGAGCTATGAACAAACTGAAGCAGGTATTAAAACAAACTACTATGGAGCCAAGGAGTTAAGCGAAGCGCTTATTCCCCTTCTACAGCTTTCAACTTCACCTACAATTGTCAATGTTTCCTCATCCATGGGAAAGTTAGAGGTACGCGACGATAATAACTTTTGCTATACTGAATTTGACAACTTATTTGGATCGCTCGTTTTCATTCGATTTTGTTTGCAGAAACTTCCGAATGGGTGGCCTAAGGAAGTCCTAAGTGATGTTGAAAACCTTACGGAAGAAAAGATTGATGAAGTTTTGAACCAATTTCTAAAGGATTATAAAGAGGGTACAATAGTAGAAAACAAAGGTTGGCCTATTAATATGTCGACATACATTATCTCGAAAGTTGCTCTAAGTGCGTACACAAGAGTTCTGGCTAGAAAGCATTCATCAATATGCATCAATGCTGTTTGTCCTGGCTTTGTGAAAACAGATATAAACTACAATACAGGTTATTTGACAACTGACGAAGGTGCTGAATCGATTGTGAGGTTGGCTTTGTTACCTGATGGGAGTCCTTCTGGCTACTTTTATGTTAGAAATGAAGAGAAACCATTTTGATGTTAGAGAATAAAATGTAATAAATGTGATTATGGGAAGACAATTACTTTGTATTGAAAATTTTCTACTTGTGTTGTACTAAAGAAAATAAAAGTTCACTTAGTTACACTCAGTTCAGTAGCAGGGTAAAATGCCAAAACTGAACCATAAGGAAAAGCCACATGTGACCAAACAAACTGCAAGCCACCATGCACAATGTAAAGTTCAAAAGCCTTGCTGCATAAGTCCATAGGCGAATTCAAATCCCTTATGGATAACATTTATTCCTCACAAATTCTCCACATCCAACTGAAATCAGAATTCCTAACTAAGATATCGTCATTTACAAAAATCCAATGAGAATGCTTTCGCCTTCTTCATTAATGTTCCCAAGTAGGACTGTTATTGGGCCGGTTAAACCGAGATCTACCTGTGAACAGGCCCAATAGAACCACACCAATGGACCGACCGAAGTGATAATCGGTCTGAGAATAGATAATTTTTTTATCTGATACTAAAAAATCCAATAAGTACCTGAGTGATTAATATATATTCTCCATCCAAACTCTAAAGTACTGGAAATATCGGTCTGAATTCAGTTAAAAAAAATAACTTATCACTATTTCGCTCCGGTCTCAAATGATCTGATTACTCGGTCCACTTTTCAAGAGAGTAAATATCTAGACCGGACCAAACCCAAAACAAATCCCCGAACCCTCAAACACAAAATAAACAGAAATTAAGCCATGATGTTCCATTGTTTTATGTCTAGTTTTTTAATATGTACTTAAAAATTTCAAAAATAAAAAATATGTTTTGAGATTATCAAATTAAAAAGTCTTAAAAGGCAATGGAAGTTGCCGCAACCGCAAGTAGGCGGTCTGATGGAGGTGGCCGGCGACGACAAGAGACGGCCTTTAGAAATCATAAATTGGTTTGGTGGCGGAGCTCTGGTCTACGTTGTCGGATTAGGCCGGCCCACAACGGTTCGGGTTTTAGTTATCCTGGTTTTTTAGGTTAGTGTGTTTTGGCTTCGCTTCGGGACATGCATTTGTTTCATAAAGAATTGTGTTTTTGTCCTTTTATAGATCTGTTGGGTTTCAATAGTTATTAATATGTATTTCTTTCATTTTTGTTATCACAAATTTCAAAAATTTATAGTTGAAGACAAAAAAAAATTCAAGAATTTTATGTAAATTTTCAAGTGTGTTATTGAAATTTGAGAAATTCTTGGAGATATTTAAGGGATATTAACAAATAATTCTAAATATATTGGACTTGTGTGATTCATATATAGAGTTTAAGAAAATGAGAAACACATAACTAGAATAAAGGGTTTGTTATTGGGAACTTAAGTGATTATTTTCTTGTAACTCATTCGTAATATTTTACAACAACTCTTAGAAGTATAGTAAATAGGAAAGTTGCACTCTTTCTTATAGTAGATTATTTGATCAAACTAGGTAAATAAGTTATTGTGTTTATTGTCTTTATTTATATCTTTTCTGTCAAAGTAAAATTCATGTCTTATTGCATAGAGAGTTATTTCTGTCGAAGGCCATTAATTTTGGTTGTCATTGTTCTTTGTCCTCACCTATCAAATTTTTTAACTTAATTGAACCTTTCAATTTTACAACAAGTGGCGCCCATGGATTATAAAAGGTAGATCGAGAGGTTTTTTCGAAGACAACGATTTTAGATTGTGGAAAGTGAAAAAGAAAACAATCTTAACTCAAGATAAGTGTGTTGAAGCACTGAAGGGAGAGACATAGATGCATGCACACCTAACACAAACAAAGAAGACCGAGATGGGGAATAATGTCAAAAGTGTCATTATCTTGTGGCTCTAGGATAAAGTTCTAAGAGAATTTATCAGGGAGAAAACTACGCCTTTGATATGGGCAAAACTAGAATTATTATATATGACCAAGTCTTTGCCTCATAGGTTGTATCTAAAACAACAACTCTACTCATTATGAATGATAAAGAACAAATTTATAATGGAGTAGTTGACATAATTTCACAAGATTATTGAAGATTTTGAGAATATTGAGGCGAATGTTGAGAATATTGAGTCGAATGTTGAAAATGTTGACAATGATCTACTCTTGTTGAGCACATTACCTATATCCTTTGAGCTCTTTCAGGATATCCTTATTTCTTCTAAGGAAGATACTATTACTTTGGATAAAGTCTACGTGGATGTTAGATCTAAAGAATTTTCAAATGTGAAATATTTGAAGATTGACGATAGTGGTGAAGACTTAAGTGTCTCAAAAGGAGGAAGTGAGAATAAAAGGGATGTCCAAATCAAAGAAATTTGACAAATCAATAGTAAAATTCTTTCACTTGTTAGAAAATAAATCACTTCACGAGGGATTGCATCAGAAAGAGGAGCAACCATGATTATGTTTAAATTCTAAACTTGCCTCCTATGATGATAATTATGAGTATCAAGCTATAAATTTGCACGTTGAATTAATTCAGCAATAAGTTAACCTTTATGATTTTGATGATGACAATACTATTAAGTGAAGTTTTTTTTATGATGTAATGCTCGTATTGTTGTACTTGGAGATCAAATATGTCAAAGTCAATATCTAAAAGGACAACTCACAATGTCAAAAGGTGTTTGGTAGAATCTTTGATGATCTCAGTAAAAAAAATGAATTTCTTAACCCACCCCATAAGGGTGAGGCGCACCCCATGAAAACCCCAAAATGTCCTACGCAAAATCAGAAGTTTATTTCATGTTCACACCACTTTCTGAAATATTAGAGTGAAACCAGAAATATACTTCTGGTATGCACCATATTTTGAATTTATTCCAAATTTGGTCTCTTCCGGTCTCATATACACGCTTTATTTAAAAATTACATATAGTTTAAAACCGGAAATATACTTCCGGTTTACACCCAACCTTTTTCAACGTGATTTTCATGATATATGGTGCTAATCGGAAGTATATTTTCGATTTCCAAGAGCAATTTAGAAATTTTGCAAAGGTGAATAAGAAAGTCATGGGATAGATTAAAAAATTCAAGAAAAAAAAAACTTTGATGATAGTTTCTATCAAGAAGTTATATGAAGCCTCGGCATATAAGAGTCAAATCATGTCCCAAATGAAGTGTTGTATCGTGTTTGACACCCTTAATCCTACATTGATATTTATTCTAAATTTTAAATATTTTTATAATAATTACTCTGTCGAATAGATTTTGCAGTAGAGAAAATAATAAGAATTATATAAATAATTACTAAATCATTTATCAAGAGGTTCAAGATACCATATTTTTCCTTAGACTTCAAAATTAAATATTCTTAATTTAAGTTATTGTTATAACTATAAATGTGAGAAACTAATTTTCTTTTCCTTTCTTTTTAAACAAAAAAACATCAAATAATTTAAGCCAAAATTAAGTAAGAAAACACAAGACTGTATAAAAAGTTTCCAAGTTTCACTATTAGAGAAGACATCTCCTAGCTTAAACTTCAAGAGTCATCAACCTTTACTAAGTGCAATTTCGCACACATATGGTCAGGCCAAACAACCACAAATACGAAGAGGTGCGTTTTGAGAATATTTAAAAATATCAGATATAAACACATAAATTATTAAGCAAACATCGGATTACATCAAATCATATTACATCAAATCATATTCAATAGAGATTAGGGATGTTCGTGGTTAGGGATGACAAAAAAAATCCGTACTCGTGGATATCTGTGGATAAAACCTGCAACGGGTATGGATATGATGATTTAATGGATATTCACGAGTAAAATAAACGGATATTTGATTATCCGATTATTTACGGATACGGATATGGATTTGATGGTATCCGTACCCATGGATATCCGTATCCGTTAATAACTAGAAAAAATACTTAAATTTAATTTGTTTGATAAAATTATTATTGTTATTTTCTTAAATATGATATTATTATTACTATTATTATTATTTATTATTATTATTATTATTATTATTATTATTATTATTTGGATAAAAGAAGAAATAAAATGAAAGTGATTTATTTTTATTAATATTTATTGTGTTAACTTTGAATTTTTTTTTTTTTTACTTTAAAAGAGATTAAAAAATAGTTATTTAAATATACATATTTTTAAAATATATTTAAATAATAGTATTTATGGATACCCGTTAATACCCGCGGACATCTCAAAATTAACGGATACCCATCTAACGGGTACCCGCACGGATATGGGAAGGGTACGGATATCATATTTACTAAACGGGGAGGGTAGCGGGAGACTAGTACCCGTGCTTATGGATACCCGTTGCCATCCCTATTCGTGGTTCATGAACTGAATTGAACCATATTAATGGTTCAATTCAGTTATTAAAATTCTGAATGTTTTTATTTGGAAAAAAATTCAAAAATTTTTTTATTTGACAAAAAATTCATAAATTTTAAAAAAAAATTATTACTGT
This sequence comes from Vicia sativa, assembly GCA_021764765.1. NCBI lineage: Eukaryota > Viridiplantae > Streptophyta > Magnoliopsida > Fabales > Fabaceae > Vicia > Vicia sativa. Next base: position 81,978,477 of record CM038796.1, on the reverse strand, counting down.
TTTTCTAAAAAATTTTCGTAAAAATATTTTCAAATTTTTTTATTTTTGAAAAACATTTTTTTTGAAAATATATATTTTAAAAAAAATACAAAATTTCAGTTTTTTTCTAAAATTTCATTTTTTTATTTTTCAAAAAAAATCCCAACTTTTTATATTTTTTGATAAAATAATTTCAATTTTTTTCTGAAATTTTCTTTTTTTTTTATTTCTTAAATTATTTTTTTTATATTTTTTGATAAAATAATTTCAATTTTTTTTACTTTTCAAAAAAAGAATTTTCAGGTTTTTTTTTTCGAAAATTTTTTCCAGTTTTTTTTTTTTTTTAAAAATACACTTTTTTTTTATATTTTTTGAAAAAATAATTTCAGTTTTTTTATTTTTTAAAAAAACAAATATTTCCTTTTTTTTTTAATTTTTCTGAAATTTCCTTTTTTTTATTTCTCAAAAAAAATTCCAATTTTTTATATTTTCGAAAAAAATAATTTTAGTTTTTTTAGTTTTTAAGAAAAACAATTTTTTTTAGTTTTCAAGAAAAACAAATTTTTTTAGTTTTTTTTTCGAAATCATTTTTTTTTAAATATTTTAAGAAAAATTATTTGATTTTTTTTATAAAATATTAATTTTTATAATAAAACCAATTTATAATAAAAACTGATTTTGAACTAGTTTAAAATTGTATTGAAATTGTTTTGAATAAATAGTTCACTTTAATAACTATTTAAATGGTTCAGTATTTTTTATGATTCAATCCAATCAAATACAGAAATAAAATTGAATTAACTATATTTTGAACACTCCTACTAGAGACCATCAAACTTAAACATCTACAAGATCCACAATGTCAAGGTAGAAACATTCTCATATAAAGACAACCTTAATAAAAGACACTGGGTATAGAACATCGATATAATTCACGACACTAATCAAGTTCAATCATAGTTCAAACAATGATATACATGCTCTTAGACTTTAAACCTTTGTTCTCTTTATTTGGTATCATTCTACTCTAAAGAGTATCATGCTTTGTCTCTATCATACTCCACAATGTAGTACTTATTAATTATATTGCACTACACTCATAACACGAATACAAACATGTTTCTCTAAATTAATATCACACTTGTAAAATACTTCTCTGAAATGATATTGGATTAAACCATATGATTCAATTTTAGATGTGCTTCTAGAAGGTGTGAGAATCACAAGAAAGGGAATTTGACTTGGGTTGCACTAAATATAATATTTTTGAAATTCAAACACAAAGATAACAAGTGAATAAAAATATATAAAAATAATTATTTTTATCGTAGTTGACTGCTAACTAAGTTACTCCAGTCTATCCCGCAATGTAATTTTTCTTATACACAATCACTTAATCCACTATAATTAACTAGATTAGAGATGACAAGAATAAGTTTGATCAACTTTATTGACATCCCCAATAACTTCGTCGATCCTTATTGCAAATCCACTGTGACTGTAGCAAAAGTCTTTTTGAGAATCCAGACTCACATAGTCTCACAAGGAACCTATCAATAAAAGTTTATTTCAATGATGCGTATACAAAGATGCTTCTACATAAGCAGAACACACAATGTTTAAGAACAGAAACACAAAAGTGTTAATAGAAAGATACAAACAAAAGCTCCTTTCTTATTTACAAAACTATACAAAGTATTAACCTTCAGAGTTTTTGCAGCGGTTTGGTATAGTTTTGTAGAATTGATTCGTTGATTTCAAATTCTTCCAAGTCTTCTTTATATATATATATATATATATATATATATATATATATATATATATATATATATATATATATATTTGTTGGAGGGTAAAATAGGAAAAACAAATATATTTGTTTTGTTTTCAACGGTCATGGTGAGACTGGTAGACAATAGTACATAAAGGTTTTTCCTTGCGCCGCTCTAAAGAGTAGAGGTCACAATGTACTTTTGTACATGTATACTCACAATCACACGTAATCCGTTAGTCTTGATCTTTGTCTTCTATATATTAAGAGGCTTCTGATTTGTTTGTTGGTGAATCATGTTGTAGAAGAATTAGAACTATGTATCTTTTGAAGCTAAGTCTTTGAGCCTTTAGGGCTTGTTCGAAGAACCCTTGCCTTCAGAGTCTTTAGCACTTGGTTTTCAAAAGAATGTAGTCACATTTTCAGAACTTGTTCAACAGAACCTTGTCTCCAGCATCTTCATATCTTGGAACAACAAAAGTAAAACTTTAGAAGGCCTCCAAAAATTCCTTGCATAAGTGTTGTACCCCAAAATTTACTCTCCTCTTTCCCGCGTTATTTTTGGCTTATAATTCCATTGCATAAAAATACATGTCATATCATGCATAGCATTCATCAGGAGGAATATCAGATTCCAGGTATTCCGAACGGCGCCCAAAAAGAGCTCATTTCTCAATAAAAAGGATTTCGGGTTTCGGCGCATTTTGGACACTCCAGAAGGCGTATCTCTCATCTCCTTGGGTATTTTCTGTTGATTTTCGACTGGCATTCCCCTTTCGTGATTATCTACAACTTTCGTTTGGAAGCCGAGAACGGATTTTGTGAGGAAGGCTCTCAAAGGAGTCATTTTCCCCGACATATCAAGTTGATTTTAGTGTTGAACCGTGCGTTTTAGCTCACCAAAAAGGCTTTATTTTCTAGCTGGAAGCTCGGAATTGAGCGGAACCAATTTCTAAAATTCCGTATCAAGGTCCTCTACGACTCTCATTTGCAACTCGAGAGCTGATTCTTCACCGATCAGTACCAGAATTTTATTCTCTGAGTTTGATTTTTGAGCTGAACTGAGCAATTTTCATCTGATACGCGAAGTTCGAAAAATCGTATCTCACTCGATTTTCATCGAAACGGGACGGGACCGGTGCCAAAAGTTCACAAATCTTGTTAGCTTCAAATGTCCCAGAGATACGCATGTGCAAATTTCGATCAGAAGATCCTCGTCTGAGGCGTTTTCCCCACAGAGCGCGAATAAAATTCTGCACGTGTCAGTGGTCCAAAATCGAGGCTGAAACTTCAAAAATCTCTATTTCCTTGACCATTCATCGGATCAAGTCGGGATTTTGATTCACGCAAGCAAAATCGCATTCCGGACACTTTTTGTTTACATTCCGATTCCGAATTCCGCATGGATTTGGCTGTTTTGGATTAATTACGAAAATTATTCGGATAATCATGATTAGCTTGTTGATTAAGGATCCAAAGCTATAAATAGATTTCCCTCTTCACAAATCACAACAACACATTCATTTGCTTAATTTTTTACTACCAAACACACTCAAATTCTCTCAAATTCCAAAGCACAAAAAACTCAAAAGTTCAAACTTCAACTTTCCCTCCAAGCAACCACCACAGGCCGCCACCGGACATCCGATCACCACCTGCTCCGTTCACAGAGCGCGCTAAGCGCGACCCCCCGCGCTAAGCGCGACCTGCGATTTCTGATTTTTCTCCATTGCAGCTCCTTCTACTTCAATCTAAAGCATCTTCTCCTCTTCTTATTCACATTTGACATGGAAGGAACGGTTTGATCTCGATTTTCTCCTCAAGTTCAAGATCCAAGAGTTTCCCTTCATCTTTCTTCAATTCTCCATTGAATTTCAAGCTTTTCTTCAAGGATTCAAGTCTAATTTTGAAGATTATCCACCATTCCTCATTGATTTGGTATTTTCTTTGAAGAGCACAAGGAATTCCTCTTCAATTTGACTCAAACTTCAAGTGCAAGTAAGTGTTAGGTTCAAATAAGCACTTATTTTAAGTTGTTTTCTGATTTTCAGCTTTTCTTGAAATTGAATACTGAAATCACATGCAAATTCGATGTAGATTCTGATTCTAGGATTTGTATTCTTGAATTCCTTGATTTGAATTGATTTTTGCCGCCTTATTTGCGTCGGAGTTTGGATTTTGGTTCATAGCATGCATATACACTTGTGCATTTGATTTCTCTTTGCATGTAAGACATGAACTCATGCACTTTGCATCATCCATTGCATGTTCATGCATTGGTGAGTGATTAGCTTGATCAATTTCATTGATTCATGATGATTTGAAGTATAACTTGCATTCAACATGTAGATATTCAAGCATCTAGTGCATTGTGCATAAACTTGCCGCATGTGCACTCCAAGTGTTTGTGTTAATGCATAACCTAGAATTGAATGAAAATTTTCCTCTATGTAGCATACTTTGCATTTGAGCTTTAGGTTTTATCAACTTCGATTCACATTCCTTGCATGCTCATGCACTCCTTTGATATGAACATTGGAATTATCATTTTGATTTGCATTCCTCGCATGTTCATACATTTAACTTGTCATATGAACATTGGAATTATAATTTTGATTTGCATTCCTTGCATGTTCATACATTTAGCTTGTCATATGAACATTGGAATTATCATTCGATTCGCATTCCTTGCGTGTTCATTCATTACTTTGATTTTGAACATTGGTTTTATCGTTTTCGATTTGCATTCCTCACATGTTCATGCATTTTCACATGTATTTGAACATTGGTTTTATCGGTTTCGATTTGCATTCCTCACATGTTCATGCATTTTCACATGTATTTGAACATTGGTTTTATCGATTTCGATTTGCATTCCTCACATGTTCATGCATTTTCACATGTATTTGAACATTGGTTTTATCGGTTTCGATTTGCATTCCTCACATGTTCATGCATTTTCACATGTATTTGAACATTGGTTTTATCGATTTCGATTTGCATTCCTCGCATGTTCATGCATTTTCACATGTATTTGAACATTGGTTTTATCGATTTCGATTTGCATTCCTCGCATGTTCACGCTTCATTACTTTGTTATGAACATTGGTTTTATCGTTCGATTCGCATTCCTTGCATGTTCATGCATAAATTCGCTTTGAACATTGGTTTTATCGATCGATTCGCATTCCATGCATGTTCATTTAGCTCTCCTTTACTGCTGGATTTTTGCCTGATGATACAGATCGAACCATTGCATGAAAACATCATAAACAGGTGGTTCGGATCGAAATCGGTTTTCTGCGTTGCGGTGGCGCTTAGCGATCGAGCGCTAAGCGCCAAATGTTCTGACTTTTTGGGTTGCATGGCGCGCTTAGCGCGGTATACCGCGCTAAGCACGGTCTTCTGGTTTATTTTTTCTGATTTTTTCGATTCTAATGGTGAACAGTAGTCACCCTAGCTATGCTTGGCTACTGTTTGCACTCCACTTCATGCAGGGATACACGACGCATGCATATGCGGCCCGTTTCTTCGACATTCGCACACTTTTCCGTTATTTGCTTTTTGGGTCTAACTCCCTTCTTGCAGGTTTTGGTTGAGTTTGTACACCCACGTGTACATCATTTCTAGCTTGTTTTGTTTGTCTTACCCCGTTCTTGCAGGCATTGTCGCTTCGGATGCGTATCGACACATATTCCGCTTGTTTCGATGCTTTGAGCGATTTTCACCGGTTTACTTTTGTTGCATGACTGCAGTATTTGAAGTATTCCGGAGTAGTTCATTAGCTTGCGTTTCTCTTCGGATTCTATATCTATTCGGTAGTTTCTACACTATTTACTGCATTTTCTTACAGCTTTCCTAGATATCATGAGAAGTAGGGCTTTATAGCTTTCTTTTGCCATGAGAAGTAGGAATAGAGATGCATGATGGGGCTTCCGTAGCTGGAGCATGTTCAGGAACCCCTCTGGTTTATTTAAAGACCCGTCTAGGGCAATTCTACTTGTGATCTGTGCATATTTGCTTGTTTGTTCCTTGCAGGTTCCCTTTGTTAGGTTTGGTTCTTTAGCCTAGACATTAGGATTCACATCCTTTGCATGTCAACATAGGTAGAGATTCCCTTGCATCCTAAACCATAGGTCTAACCTTTTGCTTTGCTAGTTTCTTTTTGCATGTTGCATGTGATTAAAACTAAAACTTGCTTTTCCTTTCAAACTCAAAACACTTAATAATGGTTTAAATTCCTTTCTCAAGGTAAAAACAACCAACCAACACCAACTCTTTTCGCTTTTGCGCGTTTTCCTTTCTTTTGTGTTTAAAAACCTTTTTCATAAGTAAAAAACACAAAACACACCAAAACAAGTGAGCCGAACTATGGCGCTCTGACTTTCCCATTGCACGCGGGAATACGTAGGCATCTTGTCACGGGGCTCGATCGAGCAAAACTTTGTAAATACTTCCTTCTTTTCCCCGTGGTTTCTTATTTTCTCTTTTCTTTTGCATGCATGATTAGCGATTAAGCATAGATATAACACACCCTTTAGCTAGAATTAGAAAGTGGATACCGTAGAGTATTACAGGCGTGTGGGGTGCTAATCCCTTCCCCTCGCGTAACTAACTCCCTTACCTAGATTCTCTCGATTTCACGGTTATAGGACCGCGATTTCTCCCCCAGGTTTACTCGATGTTTTCCTTTCTCCCTCGTGAGATAAAAGACGTTCGATGGCGACTCTATTTGATACTAGTTATCATGTCGGAGGTTCCGCCGGTGTTTTCAATAAGTCACAATCATAATATCTTTTACTAACGTTCCTTAGAACCATTGCATAAGAAGCATTCCTTAATATTTACTTAAATTGTACCACACTAAATAGAAACCACTATATTACATAATTGTTCCTTAGATAATATGTAAGGTTATCATCAAAACATAAGGACAAATGTAAAACCAATCTTGTTCTTACAATCTCCCCCTTCTTGATGATGACAAAACCATGTATTTTGATAGAACAGTTCATACAAGGTAATAACCATGGAACGCAAATTCAAAAAATCTAACTAGCTCCCCCTTAATCTATTAATACTCAAAATCTTATTTATGCTTGTTCAGAGTCTCCCCTTAAGCTCAATACTCACAAAATGAATTTTGCAATACACAAGCAAACATTATTACCTATTCACTAGTTCTTCCATAAACTCGAGACGTCCCATCAGAAGGCGCACAACTTGATATCATCAAAAGCTTCATCACTTTAACCATTGGTTGGATGGCCATGTCTTTTGAACATGTCTTCTGACCACGTCTCAGAGCATGTCTTCTAAACATGTCTTTGGAACATGTCTTAGACGATGTATTTCAAACATGTCTTAGAAAATGTCTTAAACCATGTCTTTATAACATGTCTTTAGAACATGTCTTAGACCATGTCTTGTGAACATGTCTTGCGAACATGTCTTGCGAACATGTCTTATGACTGAAATTCTGGTAAGCAGACTCAGATGTCTTATAGAGATGTCGAGACATATGATCTGACATTAACATACAAGCAAGGTATAACAGTGCAGGAAAACATAAATAACACATCCGAATTTTTCACCCAATTCAGAGCAACTCTCCTATATCTAGATGCATACCAAGCCAAGAATGAAGTTCACTATCAACAGTACTAATTTAGAGTTAAACTCGCTCGTTTACAACCCCTCACTTAATCCTTACCCAATGAACCTTTTACCTAGGTCCTCCCAAGATATGGAATATCCCCATCCAACTTTCAATCATCACTATGATGTCTAGAAGTCAACACCTCAACCAATGCATCAACAACTTGATTTCCAACAACTCTTCAAACACAGAAAAGTAGAAGACACACAGTTCTATCACAAACTACCTAAGAGTTAAATCCTCTTGCTTCTAACTTAGGACACACCTTGAAGTTACTTCAAAGCTTCCTCCAAGAACATAACTCAACTCATTACTTCACAATTTCTGAGTGAGAACAACACTCCTCTTGCCTACATGCTTCGAGGTAAACTTGGTGACCTTCCCAGAACTCGGGAGGTTCACTCTACCAACTCTCCTAGAGAGTGGTTACAAACTCATCCCTAAAAACTACATCATGATAAATCACGGATGTTCCTAAACTAGGTTACAAAGCTTCTATTTATAACCTATACCCAACTAGATTTAGACCTTCAATCACAACTAATTAGCTATTACAATTCTACAGAAGATTCTGTACAAGAATAGGTCTTCAATCAAATCTTCCTAAATAATCTCCTTATTTAGAGGTTCGTCATTCTCCTTGATTTTAGATTGAATCTTCTAGACCTTGAAATATGCCTTTAAATATGTGCCATATATGATGCCTAATATTCTCTAAATATTATGCATAATTCAAATCAGAACTAAATCTCATTATTCAGTTCAGCAGACGCGGTGTCTAATGGCTCTTCATAGGACATATTCTTCGACATGCTGTCCATATTTTGAAACATTTCAACTCAAAATGATCCTTTGTCAAATAGAACTTCCTCCTCCTTTCTCTTACAAGTTACAAATTCTATCTAAGTAATTGCTACTATATTAGTTTTACTAAACATAATGCCAATTCAGATAATAGAGAACTAACAATGACCACGTCTTTCGAACATGTCTTAGAACATGACTTAGACCATGCATTTCGAACATGCCTTAAAAAATGTCTTAGACCATGTCATCTAACCATGTCTCTTGACCATGTATTTAGAAGGTTCATAACTTCTGAACAATGCCTAGTTGGAAAAAGACTTACTATACTTCCAGAAAGTTCATAACTTCTGAAGTATTAGAGTCTTGTATAACATAAACTAGTTACAAAACCTTCGGACAATGTACAACTTCTAAAACAAATGCTTAGTAACATATAAACTATGTTAAGCTTCCAGAAAGTTCACAACTTTTGAAGCGACAGAGTCTGATCACCATATTTTCCAAAAGTCCACAACTTCTGAACAATGTTGTCAACATATGATTACCTTGCTTTTAGAAAGTTCACAACTTCTCAATAGTGTGGTGTATCAGATATTGATTTAACCATATTTTCAAGCAGTTAACAACTTCTAAAATTTACATTATATCAAAGCCTGTTTCAATCTTTAGCTTAGTGTCAGAGCATAATTTGTTTTAGATAGCTCACAACTTCTAACGAATATATGTTCACAAAAAGCATCAGAACGGGGAAAGTGAGAAATAAACAACTTGTATTATAATGATGCACAACATATAATCATCCCCTCTTGGTAATAATTTTGAAGGTGAATAGAGTAATAGGCCTCTCCAAGTAGTGTGGAGACTGGATTTCCATCAAAGAATATCCTAATAGCATTAACATCAATAAAATTGTGGACGTTAGTGAAACCGATTCAAGACACTTGACTTGGCATTCAGATGAAAGAATTATTGATGGAAAATTTCGACATCCGGCAGATTCTCCAAAGTGGATGAAAATTGATAATGATTATCCTGAATTTGAAAAAGAAGCAAGAAACCTTCGCTTGGCATTGTCTACTGATGGAATGAACCCACACGGTATTCAAAGTATCTCGCATAGCACATGGCCTGTGATTCTTATGATATATAACCTACCTCCGTGGCTATGGTTGAAGCGTAAGTACATGATGTTATCTATGTTAATTTTTGGGCCTAAACAACCAAGAAATGACATAGACGTATACTTGGAACCTTTAATCGAAGATTTGAAGATTTTGTGGGAGAACGGTGTGGAGGTTTATGATGGGTATAGGAAAGAGAGTTTCAACTTGAGGGCGATGTTGTTTGGAACAATTAACGATTTTCCAGCATACGGAAATCTATCTGGGTATAACATTAAAGGTGAAAAAGCGTGTCATGTCTGTGAAGATGGAACCGATACGATGCGATTGAAACTTTGTCAGAAGAATTTCTTTCTCGGTCATCGTAGATTCTTAAATTCTAAACATCAATATCATGGATGGAGAAAAGTATTCAACGGAGATACCGAACAACGTAGAGCTCCGCCTGGATTGACAGGTGATCAAGTTTTCGAAAAGGTGAAAGATGTGAGTATTCATTTTGGCAAGCCTTTTGCACATAAAGTTGTCACAGGTGGGTGGAAGAAGAGGTCGATTTTTTTTGAATTTCCATATTGGAAATCTTTGTACGTAAGACATTTTCTTGATGTTATGCAGATTGAAAAAAATGTATTTGGGTTATTATACGTTACTCAATATAAAAGGGAAGTCTAAGGATGGCCTTAAAGAAATGGAGGACATGGTAGAGATGGGAATAAGAACTGAATTGGGACCCGTGAAGAAAGAAAGACGGACATATCTACCACCTGCTGTTTACACTCTATCTAGAAAGGAGAAAAAATATTGTGTAAGTTTCTGAGTGAAGTTAAAGTTCCAAAAGGTTACTCATCAGATATTAGAAGACTTGTGTCTATAAAAGACCTCAATTTAAAGAGTTTAAAGACGCATGATTTCCATGTTATAATGAAACATTTTCTACCAATAGGTATACGTTCTATTCTACCAGAAAAAGTAAGAAGCGCAATAACTAAATTGTGTTTTTTCTTCAAGTCAATTTGCAGTAAGGTGATCGATCCTGAGATCTTACCAACATTGCAAAAAGAAATTGTTGTTACTTTGTGTGAGCTTGAAATGTATTTTCCTCCCTCGTTTTTTGACATAATGGTTCATCTTGTCGTTCATCTTGTGAAAGAGACACAATTGTGTGCACCAACTTATATGAGATGGATGTACCCTGCTGAATGTTATATGAAAATATTAAAAGGGTATGTGAAAAACCAAAGTCGACCAGAGGGTTGTATTGCCGAACGATACATTGTTGAAGAAGTGGTTGAGTTTTGTACTGAATATCTGTCAAATGTTCAATCAATTGGACTCCCAAAATCTCATATTGTTGAAAAAAAAAGAAGGTAAGAAGCTAATTGGAAATAAAATTGTGACAGTATCAAGGGTCGAACGGGATCAAGTGCATTTGTATGTTCTGCACAATGAGATTGAGGTTGAGCCGTATTTTGAAATGCATAAGGGTGTTCTTCGAGGTTTAAATCCGAATAAAAATGAGAATTGGATTGTACAAGAGCACAATAGAAGTTTCATACCATGGTTTAAGGAACATATTTATTCAAAGTATCGTCCAGATCCCGCTTTAGTAATAGAAAGGTTGAGATATTTAGTATATGGTCCAAATTTGGTTGTGTTTTCTTATAGCGCATACACAATTAATGGATACACATTTTATACCAAAGAACAGGATGATAAAAGTACTATGCAAAATAGCGATGTCACCTTGGTAGCTGAAGCAATGGACATGTCAAGTGTGAAGGACTTAAACCCGAAATTTGCTAATCTGTCGTATTTTGGGGTTATCGAGCGCATTTGGGTGTTTGATTATGAGAAATTTCAGATTCCTATATTTGGTTGCAAGTGGGTTGAAAATAATAATGGCATACGAATGGATAAGTCAGGATTTTTGCAAGTGGGTCTTAACAGGGTAGGGTACAAAGATGAGCCTTTCATTCTAGCCTCTTAAGCTAAACAAGTGTTCTATGTCACTGATCCGACAAGTACAAAATGGTCTATAATGCTTTTATCTAACAAAGTAATTGATGAAAACATTGGAGATCAAGGAGATATTGGTGTTGACATTGAATCTTTTACCAGAAATGATCAAAATGAGAATGAATCATGTATTAGAAATGATCATAATGAGGGTATTTGGATCAATCCAACCGTCCGTGTTGTTAAGAGACGAGTAGAACATATTCCTACCAAGAAAAGAAAGAGACATTAGTGAAAAAGGTAATAGTATATATAATTCTAGCCTATATCATTCAATAAAATTTAAATATATGTCATTTCATTTTTTTTTCTTTATAGTATATATGATTATGGATTTTTATAGTTGTCATTTCATTTCATTTTATTTTTCTTTATTATAGGTCAAATGGCTAGTAATCAAGAAAACTCACAAGATGCAAATGTTCCAGAAGATACTTCAGAAAAAGATATTACACGAGACATAACTATTATGAGGGAAATCATCCGTGATAAAGATAAAGGAGTTATATATAATGTAGATTGGAATAATGAGGACCAACTAATTGGGTCTAATTTTACAAAGTTGACAAGCTACATCGGTACACTTGTTCGTATGCACATTCCGATCACCACTCCTAGATGGAAAAGAGGAGAGTTGGACGAGGCTAAAGAAAAAATTTGGACTGAGATAAAGGTATCATATATGGTTGTTTTTATTTGCTTTATATTGACGATAATGTGTTTAAATTACATATAGTAACACACTCTATGTGTATGTTTTTTTGTAGAGGTCCTTTAACATTAAAGATGCCTGCAAAAAGTATATAATGGGTTTGGCCGGAAAAAGACACAGAGGGTGGAGAACTTTTTTAACAAATAAGTATCTTAAAGATGAGGAAGAAATATGAGAGCTTCATTACACCTGAAGAATGAGTTGCTTTTGTAGGCCAAATAAGAGACGAGAGTTTCAAGAAAGTGAGTGCCGTAAATCGCGAGAGAGCGTCAAAACCCGCATATCCATATAAAAAAGGGTGTTTGGGATATGCACGCTTACAGGAAAAATTGTAAGTAAATATAAATTCTACGATCTTATTAATTCTATCAATGTGTTATAATTGATGATCTTATTATTTCTAACAATGCGTATTTAGAAGAGACGAAAAGTGACGAAACATCACTACCCGCACATGTGTTGTGAATGGAAGCTCGTGTTGGCAAAGATCGAGTTGTTAATCCCGATCTGCAACACGATTATAATGAGTGTGTAAGTATAACATTGTGTCTTTAATTAAATTATATTAAATGTTTATTAATATATAATAAATTTTTTATCTCCACTAATAATTTTCGATATGTAAATGAATTACAGGAGACCCTATCGCAATCGGTATCCACAGTTGATGACCAGGATATTAGGAGCGTACTCAGTCGAGCACTAAATGTTGCTGAGTATCCGAGTCGGGTGAGGGATAAAGGTCATGGTGTGACATCAACCTCTTTGTATAAGAATCCTAGGAAAAAAAATCCAAGCAATGCAGAAGTGATGCAAACATTGCAGGAATTACAAGCACAAGTCCATGAATTGCAGAAGGATAAAGAGAGATATAAGGCGGAAAAGAGCAGTTCACAGTTGAAAGAAACTAATGACAGGGCTAGTATCAACTGTCAACATAAATTTTCCGAGGTAATTAAGATGATAATCCATTGGATAAAGTTTAATTGTAATTTATAAAGAAAGTGAACTGAACAATATAGATCTGTTTATTATTACATAATTTTTTTAGTCACTTCTAATGGTTATTATTGGTTTAGGGCATTTCATATTGTCAGCTATACCTATCGTCACCGACTTATCGGCTAGTTGGGAAGGGAAAAATGCACAACACTTTGGGAGATTCACTTCACCATAGACCGCTCCCGGATGGACACATGAAAGTATCGGTTGATGTTACTTTAGATCTGGATGCGTTGCTACCGGTACCTGACATTGTTGCTGAGACCACATTGCTGCGAGATGCAGTAGGATCTTTTGTTGCATGACCATCAGAACTTATTTTCATAGATGATTAGGTATGTTGAAAACCATTATGGATCTTTAAGTATTCAACTGACAGTTCTGACCTTGATCGTAGGACTTTATCGTCTATTAATCGGGAGACCGCAAGTGCACAATCCTATCGCGTAGTTTTAAAAAGATATCGAACCCACAGAGACTATAAATTGATCTATTGTTATCCTAAGTTACGGTATACAGCTAAGGCGAATAATTCTTTTAGATTTTGGTTTAAGGAAAAATAGAAATATAAATAAAACGGATATCGGTATGTAACGTAGTGAACCTAAGCGGATTAAATTGAACCTAACCGTATAAAGATGGTTAACTTAATTTATCTGTAGAATTAATCAGTTTAAAAACCCTCAACTCACACTTTCGTGGTCTTATCTCGGATTACACGTCTAAAGCCCTATACCTGCTTTCGCTAGCCTATAAGTGTTTAGAACATACTTTTTGGAAACTTAATTAATTCTAATTTGTTTTAAAGCGCTTTCACTGTATTTAAATCAAATGCCTAACTTTAGCTATCTGGTGAAAACCTCACACTTTCGTGGTCTCGACCCTAACCTATTTTCTTCTCTTACTTTCGTAACAAAAAGATGGATTTTAATTACAAAAAGTCATAACCAGAAATTATGTTAATTAATATTTTAGCTTAAGAACAATTTAATTCCTACTCTTACTACTATTACTTACCGATACCTAAACGGTTTAGCCGGACATATTTATTAATTTAGATATGCATAAATAATAAGGTTCAGTATATTTAAACATCTCCATAATTAAGTAAATAAATACCAAGCAACAATACTAAAATAAAATAAAATAATTATATTAAGAACCTGGAAATAATAATACTTGAATAATCTTGTTCTTCGAAATAAACCAGCATTCCACCACAAGTCGGTTGGATCTGCTCGGAGACTTCTCGAATTTAAAGAAAAATATAACAAGAAATAAAAAGCACTAGATCTAACGTAAGGTTAGATCAGTGAAAAATACACAACAACTTCCGGTGTAGAAATTGTTGTGAGAAAATTACAAAAGCTTAAACTAAAATAAAAACTAAAGAAAGAAACTGAAATAGAAAATGAAATAGAAATACAAAACTGAAATACAAAACTGAAAAATAAAAATGCGAAAATGGAAGAACGATTGTTCGGGAAGAAATCGCCGACCCTTGCACTGAATGCTTGAAGCTGTATTTATAGGCTTCATTTGTAACTTCCTTTTTCCAAATTCACACGAAGAGAAGTGGAGATCGTGTGCAAACTGCCAAAACGTGGGAGACGGACGTCTCTAGTTTGAAGAAGGAAGTGTGAGACGTGGGTCTGACTTCACCAAAGGAATAGGAGACGTGGGTCTCCAAAGTTGAGGACGGTGGGCCCAGAGTGGGAGGCGGGCGCCTCCAGCTTAGTGGAGTGAGTGAGACGGTCGTCTCACTATGTGACGGTCGTCACAGCTTGTGGGCCACGCGTCACGCTTCTTGGCTTGGCTTGTTGGGCTTTGCTTGTATAATTGTTTTCTCCTTCTTTTACCCATCCTTTTACTATTATTACCCCTTTGCTTCATTTCTTTATCTTTTTAATCCGATTTTTCCTCAATTTCGTTTCTTTGCTCAATTAATCTTTATTTAATGCAAATACCTGAAACAAAAGAAATACCAACATAATATGGAAATAAAACAGAATAATTAAATAAAATAGTAATATTATCTATGAAAATTACGTCAAATATGTTATATAAATTCGTGCTATCAGACCTCATTTTTTTTCATGGTAATTTTAGACTCCTACAAAACCCGCATCTAAGGATAAAGGGATTTTGTAGCACGGCGAGTCTGTTGCATCCCAAAAAGAGGTACGTTTAAAGTGTTAATTATATGACCCGAATAAAAAATTGCATAACTTTATCGTTTACCTAAGTCTATATGATTTTTAGGTACCTTTTCAAGGGTCGCAACAAGTGAGCCAGAAAGCTGGTAGGGTACCACCCAAGAAAAGGGTTCCTGTTAGAAAATTTGTGCCTAGATTTAGGCAGTGTCTTGAAACACTAGTGGGCACATCAGATTTGATGAATGGTGGTATTCGTCAAATGGATATGGATGCAGGTATATTTGGTTTTCCTTGCACCGAAACAATTGGACAAGACGACATGGAACAAATTTTTCTTCATAGAGAATTAGGCATCAGTGTTATGCACTCATACATTCGGTAACCCGATCAATATATTATTTAATTAGTTGAACAATTTATATACACATTTCAATGAAAATAGTCTAATGTTTATTAAGTTTTTATTTAAGGTTGTTATATGACAAATTGATTCGCGGGAATCAATTTTCAAATAGATTCCATTTCGTGTCTTCTTCCCATGTTAACGGAGCAACAATTGCTAGGGAACCGAAGTCAGTAAGAGAGTACTTAGTCGATAAATTCATGGCAACTGGCAGTACATAAAGCTTGTATCTTTTGGCGTATAATTCAGGGTTAGATTTTCATTCTAAGTTCATTTTTTTATTTGTATTTTTTGCATGAAAATTTTCATCAAAATTGTTGCTTTAATTTATAGATGTCACTGGTTGTTGCTTGCTATCGATCCTATAAAAGAAGTGGTCTATTATCTGAATTCGGTTGACAGTGATTGGACAAATTATCCGGATATGAAGTTAATGATTGATATGTAAGTGACATTATTCTAAATATTCGTGTGTGTTTATATATTTAACTATTTCTATGACATTGTTCTAAATATATATTTTTATTTTGTCAGATCAATACAAGTATTCCGATGTCAAAGGGAAGCTCGGGTACCACGGTCTAAATCAAACAACATTAATTGGATTAAAGTGCAGGTATATTAATTTCCACAATTTTGCTAAAATATTTATGTTGCTTGATAATACAAGACATCTATATATTCTTATTTGTTTTTCTATGTAGTCTCCTCAACAACAAAACAACATAGATTGCGGATACTTCGTTTTGAAGTTTATCAAAGAAACCATTCAAATGAATGAAATAGAGATTTCAGTCACGGTATGGATTTATAACTTAGGATTTGTTTTATTATTTATCGGATATTTGATATAATTTATTACTTTTAAATAAATCATGCATATTTTTTGTTTTATTATGTAGTACTTTGATGAACACAAGTGTGTATATTACACGAAACTTCAGTTGGAAGAACTCAAAGAGGAATTGTGTCAATATTTTATTGAGCAAAGAATCTTATAAGGTATGAATACATTATTGTGTGAAAATGGTTATGAATACATTGTTGTGTGTATACAATACTGACCGTGTTATTATGTTCATATCTTGCAGGACCAGGACCTTGAATATATATGTACATTAGGACTTATTTACTTATTGTTATATAGCTGATTTTGTTATGGTTGATTTTGGTTATGTTAATTGAATTACAATGGTGTATATATATTTTGGATAATTATAATGGTATTTGTATATAATATTTAAATTTGGTATTTGGATAACAATGGTATATAATGATATTTGTATATAAGATTGTAAATTACCGGTTTATGAATTACAGGTTTATGAAATAATGCTGCAAAAAACGCAGGTTTAAAAATTATTTAAATTATTTATTTTTCAGTAAAAAACCTATGAAAGCGCTTTTAGGTAAAAAGTGCTGCCTTAGGCCACCTATGAAAGCGCTTTTTGAGTAAAAGCGCTGCCTAAGGTATACCTAAGAAAGAGTTTTTAAAAGTGTTTTCATAGGTAGGCCTAAGGCAACACTTTTTACCTTAAAGCGCTTTTATAGATGGCCTAAGGCAGCGCTTTTATTGGAAAAACGCTTTCTTAGGGTGCCTACAGAATGCATTAAAGGCATTCTAAAGTAGGCCTAAGAAAGCGCTTTTCTAGAAAAAAACGCTTCCTTAGGCCTACCTATGAAAGCACTTTTAGTAAAAAGCACTTCCATAGGTAGGCCTACGAAAGCGCTTTTTCCTCAACAAAAAGCGCTGCTAAAACCCGTAACAGTGCCACCTACGAAGGCGCTTTTAAAGCCCAAAAAAAGCTCTTTCATAGGTCTTTTATGTCGTAGTGTTTCAAATCTGCAAACACACCTAAGGAAGTCCCAATAGTAAAAGATGTAGGACTTGATTTTATAAAGAGTGTATGGTCAGCAGTAGCATGTTTAAATCCTTGTGCCTTAAGGAATGTAGTGAGCTTTTCAAACCACTGTCTACTGGCTTGCTTTAAGCCATATAAAGACTTGGTAAGCTTGCATACTTGGCCAGATTTGGGAGCAGTAACACCTTGAGGAATCCTCATGTAAACAACTTCATTTAAATCACCATGGAGAAATGCGTTATTGACATCTAATTGGTGTAAATGCCAACCATGAATGGCAGCTAAGGCAAGTAATACACGAATTGTAGTTAACTTTGTAACTGGAGAGAAAGTTTCAAGGTAATCCAAACTGAAACTTCAGTTTGGTTGAAACCTTGAGCCATTAACCGTGCCTTGAATCTTTCTATTGTTCCATCAGCATTTCTCTTAATCTTGTAAATCCATTTACTTCCTATTGTTGAAGCATCACGAGGAAGGTCAACGAATTCCCAAGTATGATTGTCATTCAAAGCCTCAATTTGTGCCTGCATTGCACGAGTTCACCTGGGGTCTTTAGAAGCAGCCATATAGTTACTTGGCTCAGTTTCAGATGAAAGAGACATAATATATGCTTGATGACTCGGTGAAAGGTTGGAAAGAGACATATACTTCTCAATGTGGTAATGACAAGACACAATGTTAGAGTCACAAACATAATATTTTAAATGAACATGTGGTTGTGTCACTCCATTAGAGAATGAAAGAGAGAGTGAATAACGTGCAAGCGAAAGAGAGGAACATAGTTGTTATCCATTCAATATCTAAAGCTTGTTACAAGTGTCTTATATACAGTTACAAATCGTAACTAACTCTAACTGCCAAAACAGAAAAAGAAAACTACATAATAAAAGTGTCACTCTCCAGAAGTTCACTCTCCAGAAATTCATCTCCAGAAGTTCATCTCCAGAAATTCATCTCCAGAAGTTCATCTCCAGAAATTATGTTTCTGATTCATCTTTAATATGAAAGAAAACTGTCACAACTTATTTCCTTTCATATGTTAATATATTCGGTTCGACGGTTCACATATATTAAGATTAGTTAATTCAATTTGTAAATCTGTTCATTAATATTAAAATGTTGAATATATATTTTATATTAATTTAGAAATAGTCTAATTAATAAGTGGAAAAAAGCTATCTACTATGTAATGGTCAAAGGGATAATACATAATCAATTACGAGTTTGATGACCGATTCTTGCATAGTAGTAAAACTTGATTTGCAGAAAGAAAGAATGAATTCACATTATGAGCAGACAAGTTTTTTTAATAAAGATTCAATGTTTGTCGATAAAGATTCATTGAATTAGTAAGAAGTTAATTTGAATGAAAGATTATATTCAATTCTTACGATTTGATGTTCAATTTTTTAGTGGTAATCGATAAGTTTCTATATAAATATTTTATGAATTTTGAGACTTGTTCTGATTTTACTGAGTTCTCATAAATAAATAAATTAAAAGTGCATTCAAGTGTCAAGGTTTTAAAAAATTTGAACGAGCGCGAATAACGTCGCGACAATTGACATATACCGATACGTTATCACTGTTTTTTATATTAAAGAATAAATTGTGGTTAATTCACACCGCGACGACCACAATACATCTGTACCGATCGAATTTTTGAAAACCTTTACGCGACTGCGACGCGACCGTTACCATTTTTTAAAACTTCGCATTTAAACAAACTAAAAAAACCAAGATATCCAAACTGCAATGTGGGAATCTACATCATGATATATATATTTTATGATTGCTTTGACGGATAAGATTGTTGGCCGAACACCAATTTTGATTTGATCTTTAACCAATATTTAAACACAATTGATGCAAACATAACCAAAACCAAACCCATTTTTATATATAATCTTAGTATTAGTCCCACACATATTTCCTACTAACCCTTCAATCTTACCATATCAATGGCAGAAACAACAAAAAGGTAAAGCACAATTTTCTTAAAAAATATGCAATTAACCACAAGGTTCATTTTAACATGATCTTGTTGATATTGTTTTTATAGGTATGCAGTTGTTACAGGAGCAAACAAAGGAATAGGATTTGCAGTATGCAAACAATTGGCTTCTAAAGGGATTACTGTTGTGCTTACTGCAAGAGATGAAAAGAGAGGCCTTGAAGCTGTTGACAAATTGAAACACCTTTCTATTTCTGGCCTGGTTGTTTTTCATCAACTGGATGTCACTGATTCTGCAAGTATAGCATCATTTGCAGATTTTATCCAGAATCAATTTGGAAAACTTGATATTTTGGTGAGATCATTCAAATATTTCTTTATGTTTCTGAAACCATTGTTTTGTTGATCATTAGCTATAATTATATGGTTGTTTTATTTATGTGAGAAAGTTTGTAGTTCATCTTGAATGACCACAAATATTTGAAACACATTTTATTTATAGGTAAACAATGCTGGAATTCCTGGAGTTCACATGGACACTGAGGCTCTGGCTGCTTCTAATATTGTGGTATGATATATATTACTTTGTACGTTCACAAAAAAAAAAATTATGAAATTTATCAACAATTTAAGGTCACATCTGAACATTTGTGTTATCTTCATCAATTCATTCATAAAAAATAAAGTAATTATCTTGTTTTAATTTGCAGGAAAATGGTGGCCAAATTGATTGGAGTAAGATAATAACTGAGAGCTATGAACAAACTGAAGCAGGTATTAAAACAAACTACTATGGAGCCAAGGAGTTAACCGAAGCGCTTCTTCCCCTTCTCCGGCTTTCAACTTCACCAACAATTGTCAATGTTTCCTCATCCATGGGAAAGTTAGAGGTACGCGACGATAATAACTTTTGTTATACCTAATTTATATATATTCATTCTTCATTTTGATCTATTAAGCTAATGGAGATGTTTCTCATTTTCATTCGATTTTGTTTGCAGAATATTCCGAACGGATGGCCTAAGGAAGTATTGAGTGATGTTGAAAACCTGAATGAAGAAAAGATTGATGAAGTTTTGAATCAATTTCTAAAGGATTTTAAAGAGGGCTCAATAGTAGAAAACAAAGGTTGGCCTATAAATATGTCTGCATACGTTATCTCGAAAGCTGCTATAAGTGCGTACACAAGAGTTCTGGCTAAAAAGTATTCATCCATATGCATCAGTGCTGTTTGTCCTGGCTATGTCAAAACAGATATAAACTACAATACAGGTTATTTAACACCTGATGAAGGTGCTGAATCGATTGTGAGGTTGGCATTGTTCCCTGATGGGAGTGCTTCTGGTTGCTTTTTTGTTAGAAATGAAGAGAAACCATTTTGATCTTTGATATCAAAATGTGAGAGATATATGAAAGGAAGTTATGAGCTGAAGACAATTACTTTGTATTGAAAATTTTCTACTTGTGTTATACTAAAGAATAAAAATTCATATCTCCAATGAATAATGTATTATCCATGTATTATAAATGGGACACCATGAAATAAGGATTCCCCACTAATATAATGATTTAAAATAAAATAAAACATCTAATGAGAATGTCTTCACCTTCTTCTCTAATGTTCCCAAGCGCACAAACACAAATGAACAGAAATTGGCCATGATGTCCCCCTTGGTTTAGCCCCTATGATGTCTATTTCAGGGTATTATTTTATCCATCCTACAGGGTGCTAGTTCACTACAGTGGAAAGTCACAAAAGTTATACATCGTCGGATGCACTCATATTACACACCTCCAATGCTTTCATTCATTTTGCTCAAAAATGTGTTCTAGACGCATTTTCGTATCTCTATTAAAGTGAATCCGGAGGTGCATCTCCGTAATAGCTCTTATTTCAAAATTCAGTTATACGCTCCGTGAGTTTTACAAAGATGCATTTATGAATGAGTTTTAATTGATATATCTCATGTCTGAACCTTTCCTCTTCCTTCTTTGTTTTCTACGCTTCCAAATATATTTCGGAGTTTGTGAACAAGAACCAATAAGGCCAAGACATTCCACTCACTCCATTCAATGTTTTGCACAACCCTCATTCGGTAAGTTTCTCATTTCTTTTTTGTTTTTGTGTTGTGATGCATGTTTTGGATAACATAGATGGTTTAAAATGCATTAGTTTGTAAACACATTAAAAATAGATAGCTTGTGTATACATGCATTCATATTTGTTCCTGTCTAAGAAATCATAGGATTTTTTTGCATTTTCGCACATTTTTAGGGAAAATTTGCATGTTGTCTACTTGACAAATGTCAATGTTGTTAATATTTGACATCTATATAGCGATTCTTCACAACATTAAAGGACTTTTCTCTAGAAAATGGCGAGTTCAACTAATTCATACCCTTAAGGAGAGAAATGTTTGTTCTAACTATCTAGCAAAACATTAGGATGATAATGATGTAGTGTATCGATCATTTGTGGAGTTTACTGTAGGAATCATGACTCTTCTGATAGAAGATGCTAGTGGAATTGTATTTTCTACATAATTTCCTTTTTTTCTTTTTCTTTTATCAATTGTAAAAAAAATAACAACACATAATTTGTTGAACAAGTTATTAAGTCACGGTTGGAAATCAAATGATTAATGTGTAATTAGAAGGAGTTAATGAGATTAAATTGGCAATAAAAAAGCATAAGTAAGAGATGGTGTGTATGGGTGTGAATTTGAAAAGTTCATTAAACTCTAACATTGGAGATAGGGTAGTCAATTTGCATCTGTTAACGGTGATCTCTAAGGGGATTATCTATTCGGAGTATCGAAGTTGGAGATTTTTTCCTCCGCAGGGATGAGGATGGAGGCAAAAGTTCCTCCTATGACACTTTGGGGCGGGGAATGGGAAAGTACCCTCCACCCCGTGGATTCCCGAACTCCGAACTTATTATTTAACTTTTATATTTTATATATTATATAATTTTACATAAAAAATATTAATGTATTAGAAAATGAAGAGTCATTTTAGAGGATCATTTAATCTTTATGTTTTATTATATAATATTATTTCACTATCTAAGTACCCAATCCTAGAAAAGTGCATCCAATACATAAGATGTACACATTGTCTCCTCCTTTTCTTTTCTCTATTATCTTTGCCTCCTCCATTAATCATATTCTCTAATCACATCATCATCACAACAACCACTCTTCTTTGTTCATTGTGCTTATGGTAATTAATCTCCTAATTCACTTTATTTCCATTAGTACATAGTTTTCTTTCAATTAATAAATTAGTAGTTATGAATTTTCAACGCCCACACATAATAACCTACTTGCGCTGGATGACAGTCTGCACTGTGGTTGTAAATTGGCAGAAGCATGGTAGCAACAAGTTATGTTAATACTTATTGTTTTTTGTACAGACAAAATATTAGCAACAACTTGTGCTTTTGCTTTTTTTTGTTATTAATGCAAGATGTATTTTTATTTTAAAAAAATGAAAGATGCAAAATATGTGTTTAAAAAAATAAAATAAAAAATACTAGTGTCATAGTTTTGATGTAAAAGCATAGATATTTTCTTAGGATTCGATCACCGTGGATCTCTACGGGGATCTGTGGGGATGGGGATGAAGGAAAATATTCCTCAGTGTCGGAAATTGGGGATGGGGATGGAGAATAAATTTGGGGGCGGGGCGGGGAGCTGGGAAGCATCCTTTAAACATTTCCTGCCTGTTGACAGATGCAAATTGCCCCATTGTCTTCCAAGTTTCAGCGTCATACTTGTTAACCAAGCTTATAATGGCCAATTATGCGTTGGATTTGTTCCATTTCCACCACGATTTTCCTCAATTCAGGTTAGATTCTCACCTAAATAAATAGAGACTTTTCCATCTCATTTTCTTCACTTCAGATTCTTGAAAAGTTTGTCGTGAAACATCTTAAAGAGAGCGACCTAGTCTGCGACTCGACACGATAATTTCTTTTGTGGCTATTTTTTCAAAAACATAAAACAATAATTTTTGTGGCAATTCTAGGTTTGTTATCTTTGACAAAACATTCAAGTTTAAGGGAAGTCACTTCAACGCTGGCAACAAAAGATGCATTTTTTCTTAACCTTTAAAAAAGTTATCAATGTTTTGTCTGAGGACATTCCTGTTGCTCATTCGGGATTAATCGAATAAACTAACGACAAGAAATATGTGGATTCAAATGGAACTAGTAATTATGCTGAAACTGAATTTACTGCCCAAGTTAAAGTTAGTGATTTACAGCTAAAGAAAGAAATCAGCCTATGGTGAGAGAATGATTATCTCTGAAAAATCACATTCTGGACGATGTTGATGATCTTTATGATTATTACTACAACTGCGAGACCCCAACCATGTTTGGGAAGCTCTAAAAAAATGATATATGTAACACGGTGGGAGAACTGACTTCGTTGTTTTGCATTTTATCGTAAATGTTGCGGTTAGCAAGAGTCGCCACCGACTTTTGTTTAATCCAATAAGGAAAGGTGAAAAGAACAAGAAAGACCTTTTATCGATTCAGAGTTCGGGGGGTAAGTTATTAAAAGGAAAGGTGTTAGCACGCTTTTCATCCATAGTTATCTACGGGATCTGAATTGCTTATCTCACTTTTTAAACTTGCTTTGTGTGTGTGATTTGTTTGAAAATATTTTGACTTTAACTTTTTAATGATTCTTGTATCAGTCCTCAAGAATGTATACAAAGTGTTTTGAAAATATTTTGTTGAAAATGTGAGGTGTGAAAAGTATTTGTTTTGAGAAAGCAATTAAGAGTAACTACCTACTTAGAAGGTCGTTCTTTGTTTTTTCCTTCTCCGTTTAGACAATGCTATCCATACCATTAGTTAGTAGGTAGCTTTATCCGTTGGGTATGAAGGGACATGCGTATGGTCATCAAATAGTCATTGAAGGCAACATTGTAATGATACCTTAGCAGTTTTGTAGGGACTATCATCATTTATTCGCAGGCAACATCGAGGGACAAGATCATATATTCGTAGGCAACATGGAGGGTCATCGAGGGACTATGATCTTTGTGATGATTTTTGGAATCGAGGGTCTTTGCTAATGGTATCCCTATGTTCGAGGGACATGACCATGTTTATCCAAAGGCAACAAGAGATGATACCCTAAGAGTGTAAGTCTGCAAAGTGATTCAGTTCAGATATTTTATCTTGAGATTAGGGTTATTCTAAGATTGATTTTAGATTTTTCCATACAATCCTAATTAACATACATCTAGCAGTTAAATATTCCCAGAAAAGTAAAGTGCGGAAAAATGAATGTCCTACGCTATTACATGGTTTTGGTGCAGATACATAATAGGAGGTGCGGAAAAGTAAATTACCCAAGCTATTACATCCCATGAGGAATTACATAATAATGAGAAAATGTGTGAGGAAAGTAAATGTATGATATTACAAAAAATCTTGAAACCTATACATCAATTTCTAATATTTAAATGCCAAAAGCAACAAATAAATGATAGAAAAATGTTTTTAAATATTAGGAGAATGTTAAAAAAAACATAATTACTAAAAAGAAAATATTTTTGATGTTTTTGTGGCTAATTTTAATTAAGGAAAAAAAATTAAAGTTAATTAACAATTAATTAAGAAAAATAATTTGAATGAAAAGAAAATAAAAATGTATTTATGTCAAAAATTAGATAAATGTTTTATTGACCTAGATCTAAAAGCAAAATATCTTTTTGGGTTTTAAAAAATAATTAAAATAATTTTTGAAAAGGAAATTAAAATAAGTTAAAATTTGAAAACAATAGAAAATTTGAAAGGGAAAAGTACTAAGAAAATAGGGATGACACCCCAGGGTGTTCAACTTGTAACCCTGGGGTTGCTGAGCCAAAATCTTACCACTGAGCCACTTGTATGTGTTGCAAGCATCACGCCTCCAATTGTATATGAGTGTCATCCTGTAAAAATAAAAAAATATTGAAAAATTTGGCAAAAGTCAAGGATCGAACCCACGCCTTGAGGGACAAGAGGACTAAGTTCACGCGTTATACTGTTGGAGCGGCCATACATCCATTCGTTATCACACAAGCATAAATATATATTGGTGATTAATTCCAGAAAATCAATAAAAATTAAAACGCACGCACGTGGGTCCCCTGATTTCAAATGGACCAATAGATCTTTGCCACGTCTGCCCTGTCTTAGTCCTCGTCGGTCAACCACCGTGGGATGGTGGTTCCGGTCACCATCTCTAATGGTTCAAACATCAAAACATGCAAAATCGAAGAAAAATAAAAAGGAACAACCCAGATCAACACAAAATCATCTATTGAGTCTGAATCTGGGGTTATTTTGGCCTGAATTATCCTACAACTATGGATATGAAAGATTAGAATATTTGTGCCCTAGCCATGGTGTTTCATCGTGAAATTTCGGTATCAGATATGAGATGTTGAATGTAATGTCACGACACTAATATCTGCTATGAACACAACTAAACAAAACAGAGTTTAGAGAGTGCAGAAAACGATAAACACAAAGAGAATTGTTAACCCAGTTCGGTTCTAACAAACCTACGTCTGGGGGCTTCCAAGCCAGGTGAAATTCTGGTTAGGGCCAGACTCAGAATGTCGTGACATCTGATTCGACATTATAAGACATACAAGGTAGAACATACAATTAATAGCAAGAAACAAAAGAACACAAGGAATTATTAACCCAGTTCGGTTTTAACCAACCTACATCTGGGGGCATACCAAGCAAGAAATGAAGTTCACTATCAGCAGTATTAATTCGGAGGGAAAACCACCATGTTTACACTCCTGACTTAATCAGACTACCCAATAACCCTTCTATCTAAGATACCACACTTAGATATGAGAACCTCCGCTCACTTCCAATCACCTCAATGATGTATATCAGCTACTATCACACCAGCAACTGCATCAACTTCTTGGCTCCTAATACAATTAGCTTGGAGATACCTCACTCAAAACACAACTAAAACAGTTTGAAGATACCACACTTCAAACACAACCTAAACTAGTCACTCAAGTGACATAAACCAGACTTAGAATTGCTTCACAGCTTCTTCCAAGGACATAACTACACTCATTGCTTCACTGCTTCTGAGTGAGTGAAAACAATCCTTTATCCTACAGGCTTCGAGGTAAAAATCATTGACCATCCCAAAATTCGGGTGGTTCACTTTCATGGCTAATCCTAAAGACTACATCTTTCTAAAACTGGCTAGCTTTCTAAAACTAGGTTACAACTGCCTATTTATAACCTATTACCCAAATGGATTTGGGCCTTCAAAATAACAACATAATCTATAACAAACTTTTGAAGTAACAAACTTTTTGCAGAGTAAAACCGCAGATAACTTCTGCTACAATCAAGGTCCCTTATGTTTTTCTCCTTAGCTCTTGGACCTCCACATATGCCTTCAATGTCGCGCCACATAAGATACATAATATTCCCAGAATATTCTGCACTAATTAAAATAGAACTGTAACAACCGCAGTTTCTGTAGCGTGATGTCCTTATGTCTGATGTCTCGACATCTCATATGACATGTTATTCCAGATATTGAAACATTTCAACACAACATGTTCAGGAATTCTATATAGGATTATAAGTTAAGAATCCTACTGTACAATACATTGTTGTTTCTATTTATTTATTTTATTAAAATTAAGCCAATCCATACAGTTTAGGAACTTACAATCTCCCCCTTTGGAAAATTTTAGCTAAAACAAATAAATACAATCACAAGTAGTTATAAAGTAGCAACAACAATTTATAATTGAAAATTAACAATTAAAAGATTCTTCAGCAGTCTTCAGTTGTCTTCATGTCTTGAGAGCAGGGGAGAAAACATTGCTGGTCTTTCAGTTGGAGACAATGTCTTAACATCCATTTAAACATCTTCTTGTGTTTTTGATCTTCTCCATATAACCAACAGGTTAAAGGGAAGGAAGGTCCAGTTTGTACACGAGGAAGAATATAACTCTCATTCCCCCTTAGGGCAAGTGACAAATCTTGTCACAAAAGGTGGAAAATGAGGACCATGAGAAATAAACTATATCTTGAGTGATATCATATTATTTTCCCAGGTAACTTAGAACACAGGTCACAATTGTGTTCAAAACTCATATCACAAGTCACAACTAATTTGTTGTTCATTGTTGTGTGACCTAGTTTGTGACTTAAACATTGATTGGTTTTCTCTATCGTATTCTTATGCTGCTCTTTCTGTGAGATATGATTTCTCTCCCCCTTTTTAGATAAAATTTGACAATTTGACCTCTCACTAAACTAGATCCAGTCACAGTTTTCCCAAGCTTTGATAAAGTGCATGGTTAATATGAGATGGAAGCTAACTTGTTGTTTGAGGATGGATGAGAAATCCTTTAAATAGGCCAGTAGTTCCTTAGGAATTCACGACAAGTTAAATTCCAGTCAATGGTGCGTTTATTTAGGCCTAAAAATTGTTACATGACTAGCTGACCATCGTCCAGACTATCTTTGAATGCCTTTAATAGACATTGATTGTTTCTATTGGGATAAACACAGTCCCAATGCACGCAAGATTCACATCAGTTACTTTGTACATGCAAAAATATGTTCTGAATAATGTCCTGACATTCAGTCAGACATTGTCCACTTACTTCACTTTTTCAGAACAGTTGATTCTCTACTGTGGGGAACTCTTCACTTTTGTCCATATAGTACCATAGCTTCTTTCTGGGTGGTCATGAAAAGGAAAATTTTCTTCAGATTCTCAATGACATTGATGTTTCAACATTTTATGGCACATTCACACATAGGCCATCTGCCTTGGCTCTGAGATTATAATATTATTGCTTCTTCGAGATTTTAAGTATATATCGGTATAAACTTCCCTTTACATCAGCCAATGAACAATCTCTCCCTTGACATTAGTTGGTCATCAACATATGTAATAGATGCGCCTTCTTTAATAAAAATATCCAATTGCACTAGACAAGGAAATTTTGACACTTGATATTTAACAATTAACAATAGATAATTGCTCTTCAATTTTCCAGTTCCTCTTCATATGGATAATTGCTTCTTCAAATAGACTATTGCTTCCCTTGTGGATACTTTTGCTCCCCCATAATATCATAATTCCTCTTTTTAGCTTCCAAGATATAACTAATCATGATGTTGATACTCTTACTCACCCTGAGTTATACAAAATAAGGACACCTTTGAAGCTGGTCCTTACAACTCTTGAAGAATTCTTCATTTGGACTTGCCACAGTTTCCAAATTGGGAATTCTTAGTTTGCTTGCCATACAAGTTTTAGATTTCCACACTCTATAACCTGTAATAGAAGTAACCTCCTATTTAATCATGTATAAATAATTATATGTCTTCAAAAGATAAGTCTGGTCCTTTTCTTCATTCTTCAATCTCTGGTGTCTTCAATAGTTGTGATGTTACATCTTCATGTAGAACATTCTTCATTATTCGTCAAAGTCTTTTTCTGTTTCTTGATTAAGATTTCCATACATTTATCACAAATATCCAGCTCTCATCAAGATATTTGATAGCATCTGTATCCATCTCCTTAGATGAATCAACTCTTCAAATAATCACCAGATAACATTTCCACACATCCTTAACTTGTGAAGATAACAATGAACTTTAATATTGATATTTAGTCTACACTAGGCCATGAATTCTTTATACAGATACTCAGCTCCCGACAGAGTATATGAATTTAGCATTCATGCTGCACGTCTAATAAGTACTTAGTCTCCCGTCAAAGTACCTACCAGTTTAGTCAGTTAGAATTAACTACTCACACTAGATCATTCTGACTGATTACATCTTCACACATACTTCTACTTCTAGGCAATAACATATATATTCAAAACTGAAGACATTTAGATGATGTTCCAACATCTCATACGATATCATCTATCATAGAGTGATTCTAGGGTTAACATCCATATTTTTCATCCATAACATTTGATGGGAACATAGGAAGCACTACAATTGACAACTTTGCATCCAAACAATTTACATATCAAGGAATAATATGATTCGTGTCTCAATAAGCTTTTCTTCAAACTTTCACTTATGATTTTGAGATGATGGATTCTATAGTCTGTGCCTATAGAGGAGATTCCATCAACTAAGTTTCTAGAACAGACTTAATCATGGCATAACACAAAAGTATGCAGATTCTTTCAAGATAATCTACCTTCCTTGATTAATCTTAACAATACCCTTCCTGGACAGTATTTAGGGCAATCAACATTCAAGACCATGTTTTCCTGTGGTTGAGGCACAATATTTAACTCCAAACTATTCTATAGTCATTAATAACTCTCCACATATCTGGTTCCATTGATCAGAAGGATGAACCAGATATAAGCTCATCTTGATATCACACAAAGGGATTGAGGGGTATACATTTATGAGTCTCTTACTTGCACTGAGCTTGACTTCTATACTCCCATAAGCTTAGGTCAGAAATAAACTAACATATGGATTATAAGAGCTTGTTGATCGTGTCATTATCAACTAATACAAATGTTTTCTCTTTCAGATCAGGAGCAGGTTCCAAACATATATACTCACACTACATTTGTTTAGCACCCAAAACATCTATTCTTCAACTGGTAGTTGCATACCAGTCACAATGTTCTAACATCCTGTAGAACATCAATTCTATCTCCTTGGAACACAAAATCCTTGATAATCTTCAAGGTCTTGAAACAATTTGCTGATGAATATGAGAATCATTGATCAATTCATGCTCACCAACTTTAATAATCCATGCCTTTATGAGTGGACTTGAGAAAGGTCTCAAGTATCTTTGACACTTTTACTATAGCTGTAATAATATGCCATATATTATGTTGATAAAATAACCCTTGGATCCTTCTCTCAGTATAGGGGTTGTATCAGAGGCTATGCAACGGAATATAGCCATACATCAACAGAATGTACACAATGCTTACTCCAAAATTTACTTGTAAGCATGAAATCCAAGGATTGAAAATAAATAAACCCTACAAATTGATTGCTTCTTAGACAAGCAATAGACTAGACCCAACCAATATCCTGACCAATATGGAAACACATAAGTACACAAGTTAGCTTATCAATAACTTCACCCCCGCATGAAGGTTTTGACAATTCTCTGTGTTGATTATAGGCTGAACAGTACAATCCAAAGTCCTCACTCCCGCATGAAGTATTTGAATTTAACTTTCTTATTCCAGCATCTTTATCTTCTTTCTTCAATAAGGTAAGGTTCTGGTCAGGTTGGTCTAGTTTTCCACAAATAGGTCCATCCTCCACTTCTAGAGACCATATTGTATGAACACTCCTTGTTCAAACAATGTAAAAGTAGTCTATCCTCCACTTCCAGGGACCATACAATATGAACACTCCTTGTTCAAACAAACGTCTACCTTGTGCACAACCAGAAAGTATCCCTCATGGATCTCATCCAGAAACAAACAGCATGCGTGCTCTGATACCAATTGAAATTCTGGTTATGGCATGTAACACCCGGAAAACCATTTATTTATTTAAATGAAGTATTAAGAAATTATTAGTTGGAATTTAGTCGAAGAAGAAATTACCGAAATTCGATACAGTGCAAACTTCGGAGGAGCTTTGTTGTTTCTCGAATTCGAAGGTAATACCGACTTAAGATTTTGGTTGTTTGACAAGTTGGGATGCATTGGAAAAGAATAGTTGCTATGAGATAGAATTTAGTGAGTTGTTGTGTAAGTAGGCCATGCCGTAGAATTATTGGGATTGATTTAAAAGTTGTAGAAGTTGTTAAAGATGTTGAGATCTTTGAACCGTGGTTGCAAGTTGGAAAAAGAATACTATTAATGTTAGTAACGACGATTTATTCTCCATTATGGTTGTCGGCTATCTATTGACAAATTGAGGAACTGATCACCCTTAATATCTTGTTGATAGTAGACGAGATCATGTTGGATGATATAAAATTATTTTGCTATCTTAATGGTAAGTATGTAGTGGAGGCTACGACGAGAATATTGTTAAGGTGAGGATACCGTGTTGTGCAAGAAAATAAGCGAGTAGTAGTTGCTACTATTTTGTAAGATGTCGTTTCAAGGTATTTCTAGAATGGTTGTAGGATAGCAACGTTTATGTTGCAAGAGCATTGGAAGATTGCGATATAAGTATCGGATTTAAGCCATGGTTAGGTTGTTGTTGAATCGAAAGATTGGATGCGAATGTGGTGATAAGGATGGTTGTGTCGGATAGATTTTCGAGGACGAAAATATTCTAAATGGGGGAGAGTTGTAACACCCGGAAAACCATTTATTTACTTAAATGAAGTATTAAGAAATTATTAGTTGGAATTTAGTCGAAGAAGAAATTACCGAAATAATTATAAGGGACATTAACGAATTTATAAGTCGGTTTAAAAAGATTAAGTGAATAATCAATTTAGCCGGGGAATTATATTATGAGTAGAAATTAATTAATTAAAGTATTTAGTGAGTTTTATTATAATGTGAGAAATAAAATGAGAAGTATTATTTAATTGGCCAAATAGAATATATGATAGAATAATATTTGAATTATTAAAAGAGTAGAATAATTAATTTAATTAATAATAGAGTATGATATTAAGGAGTATCTAAAGGAAGGAAATAATAGAAAATAGGGTTTACGGGAAAAAAGGAAAATCAAAGAGAATGTGGAGGCACAAAGGCTAGGAGAGTATTCAAGGAGTCCACACCCGGAACCGGAAAATCGAAATTCGACCAGAGTTATAACCACCGTCAAATCTAAGGTAAAGGGTGGGGTTCTAACTCTCTAAATGGGATTATGATAAATCGTATGTGGGGACGAATTATATGAAATTATCCGTGTTTGTGTAGACCGTATGTGAATTAGATGATTAATATTATGGTAGTGTTGCTGGTGTTGATCGAAGGATAGAATTAATGGTGGTGTATAGAACTAATTAAACTGATCGATTGAAAAAGAAAGTGATTACAGGGGTGGGGCGGGCGCCGCCTACACCATTGGAAGAGGAGGCAGACGCTTCCTGGGAAACAAACAAGAAGAGACGGAGGCCTTGGAGGTGGTGGCGGGCGCCCTCTAGGTACCTTAGAAGTGGAGGCGGGCGCCTCCCTTGTAGGAGGGGGGTCCACAATTTGTGAGGTGGGCGCCTCACCTTGTGACAGTTTGTTTGTTTGGGTTTCGTTGAGCATCAGGAAGCAGTGTAGTAATTACGGAAATATTACATGTGTAGTACACTTGATTTAGGTACCTGCTATATGTATGATAATGAGACAAGACAGTTAGCAATTGGCATAACAATATTCCAATGGAAATAGCAGTATGAGTGATTAACCGGTAGTACATGTTTGGTGAATCATAATATGTTACCTAAACTAATTAAATGTGTTAGTAATTAAATGATAATACTGCAAGAAGTAGTAGATGGAATAATAAGAATACTACTATTATTGGCAAAGGCAGTTGGTTTTAGTAACAGTACTGATAAGAATTAATAGCAACAAGAATCAAATATAGTAACAGGAATATAATTAGATAATGGAAAAATGTTAGTTAGTAGAAGAATCACAAGTACAAGTAATCTAGTTGCAGTTTAAATTAAATACAAGGAAGATGAAATATTAGCAGTATAGTTAGCAAATGGCAATATAATTCTGGAAATAATAAAAATAGTACTTAAAGGCAGTACCGAATCAAACGAGTTAGTGATTTAGGCGATATAATTAGTTGTCCGAAATTAATTAAAAATGGTCAAAATGATTTGCATATTTTAGTAGATGATTATGATTGTTTATTTTGTTGAATTTGTGTGAAGGTATTGTGTTGTTGATTTGTTTGCGAATAATTAGCGATGAATATGTTGTTGTATGTTGAATTATATGAAGTTGCAGGATATTTTCAATGACGATAATTACCTCTGATTATTGGTAATAATAGTGATATAGGCGTATGCCTTGTGAAGTGAATTTATGTTGTTAATTATATGTTGTTAGCATCTCATTTCATTTTGCATTTGTGAAGGTCTGTATTGGCAGAATTGTGAAGAAGGCTTATGCCTTGTGCCTCTGATAACTGGCAATTAGTGAAGGGAGTTTACTCCACCGGTACCACATGCATATGCATTTGTCGTGTCTCATTGAAATCATGTCGTTGGTAATTGTGAACTAAATTACATGTTGTTAACGAATGAAGTGTTGTTATGATGTTGTTGATTGAGAATTATTGTGACGTGTTAAGTGTGTTGTGATAATTTTATATGATTTAATCCTAATATATTATTTATCATACACCTGTTTATATTGGTAGATATCTCACCCTTTCTATTTTGTTGGTCGTTACCTTTATATTGGTAACGTGCAGGTAACGAGGAGTAAAGAATCTAGTAGCTTATGGCGTCGTCGCTCTGATACGTAGCACTTTCGGGCGAAGACATATTTGATTTTATATTGTTTTCCGTTGCATTGTTGATGTTAATACTTTGAAAATAGTTTCCTTGAATTGAGTTGTTTCAAAGATGCTATACTCCGTTTGAAGTTTTGAAGTATTATGAATCCGCTGCGTAGTTTTTGAATAAACATGAAGTATTTTGAAGACTAATTAATTGTTATAATTTCTTTGAATTAAAATGTGCTATGTATCCATTATGATATGCTTTTTAAGATGATGGTTTTGAATGATGAATGTAATGCCTCGTATTGTTGAAACTTTTGGCACTCTGATTTTCATATAAACATTGGGTAAAATTGGGGTGTTACAGGGCCAAACTCAAGATGTCATGACATCTGATCCGAAATTATAAGACATACAAGGTAGAACATACAATTAAAAGCAGGAAACAAAAGAACACAAGGAATTGTTAACCCAGTTCGGTTCTAACCAACCTACATCTGGGGGCATACCAATCAAGGAATGAAGTTCACTATTAACAATATTAATTCGGAGGGAAATCACCCTGTTTACACTCCTCACTTAATCAGACTATCTAATGACCCTTCTACCTAAGATACCACACTTAGATATGAGAACCTCCACTCACTTCCAATCACCTTAGTGATGTATATCAGCTACTATCACGCCAACAACTTGTTGCACCCCAAAATTTACCCTCTTGATTTAGGCTCATGTCTCATCATAAACATCATATTGCATTGCATTCATACATTATGATAGGATTAAAGTTCTTTGGATTCTCAAGTCCTCTACAAGGTAAGGAGGTTGATTGTGTTAGCATACTCTTCTGAGGGAATCTCAGGCCCTCACATATTTGGATCTTTCAAGTCACAATGATGTATTACATCTCAAGACATTCCATTTGTCTCATGGATCCCTCAAGAGTTGGAGTTTTGCAAAGAATTGATGAGGAATTCATATGTGGCACTCATCTGATGAAATTAGGGTTTTGGCCCATTGTGAAGTTTGAAGTTTGGATAAGTCAATTTCTTGAAGTATCATATTTCTATAATAACTTGAGTTATCATGGTTCAGAGAATTATTCAATACATTTAGAAGATTTGAGGTTTTGAAGCTTGATTGGCTATCTCCTAGCACAAGGTGCAAAATTAGGGGTTTGGGTATAATCAGGATTTCTCTAGATTTTCCACTCAAATTTGATTCCACTTGTTTCTATATGTTGTTAGACATCCATGGTTGAAATATTGAGGCTCGATTTTGAGTAAAAGCAAGTCAATTGATCACAAGGGGCAAAATGGTCATTTTGGTCAAAAATCACTCAAAATCAAGAGTTGACCAAGTGGACTTTTGGTCAACCATGAATTCAAATATCATATTTTCATATTTCATGATCAAATCCATCATTGAACTAAGAAAGTTGAAGAAATTAGGGTTAACTTGTTCTTGAAGTTATTTAAAGATAAATTTTTTTCTAAGTGTCCACCCTATGAAACTTTGACATGTCATAACATTCTCAATTTTTATCCAATGGTTGCATACCATACATTTTTGGAAAGCTTGGAAAAATCCTACAAATTTGTCAATGTGTAAAATTTCTCAAAAATGCACCATTTGAGAGATATTTGAGTTAGAAGTTTCATGCACAAGTTTTGACCTAGGCTGGGCAAGCTAGTAGATTTCTGGCTTTCTCTGCGCATAATTTCCACAAACAGGTGGTGGGCATAATCTTGAAGCTCATATCTTTTGATTCAGATGGAATTTGATAATTCTACTTCGTGTATCTTGAAGTATGTCATGAGATTTTTAATTTGAGCTTTGAATCACATCATTTGGTTCAATATTAATGTAGTTACAAGGATCACAAGTGGAGGCCATAAAGCTGATTCTATTCACGACCATGCAAACCCAGATGCGCGCGTGTGCCTAGCCAGATTCCATGTTTATGCACAACTTATGAGAGCCATATCTCACTCATTTCAACTCCATTTTTAGTGAACCAAAGCCCATTGTAATCCTCATCCCAAGAGCTATTGATAGGCCTCTACAAGCCAAGATTTGCACGAGCCATTAGTGAGCAAATGGGGCTTGAACAGGATGATCCAAGGTTGAGTACGCAGAGGTTTGTTTGCATGATTTTGTGTTGATTTTTACAAGTCACATCTAGGCAAGCATGAGCTGGGAATCGAAGCCTTCATGTGCACCTCATTTTTTTGCCATAAAAAGCCCAGACAAAATGAGCATTTTCTCACACCATTGCCATGCACAATTTCAATTTTTTTGCCATTTCTAGTGTTGTACCCCAAAATTTACCCTCCTTTTTCTTGTATTTTTGGCTTATAATTCGATTGCACAAACATACATATAGTCGTGTACATAACATTGATCATGAGGTTATCTGGTTCAAGGTGGTCCAGGTGAAAACAAACAAAAAGAATCAAATTCTGCATGTGTGAGTCATCTGGAAATTTTGCCGAAACTTCAGAAATTTATCCTGTTTGGGCCGTTCACCTCGTCATGTCGAAAAGTTGATTCACGCAAGCAAAATTGCATTCCGGACACTTTTCGTTTAGAGACCGACTTTAAATTCTTGACGAATTTGGCCGTTTTGGACGAATTACAAAAATTATTTGGATAATCATAATTTGGGTTTGATTATGGATCCAAAGCTATAAATACTTTTTGCCTTCACAAATGTGGGGGGGGGGAATCTCATTTGTCTAAATTTGACCACAACTCACTCCAAAATTTTCTCTCAACCAAAAAGCAAACTGAAGTCAAATTTCAGCTTTCCCTCCAAGCAACCACCACAAGCCACCACCGGACCTCCGTCCAACACCTGCCGCAGCCACAGACCGCGCTAAGCACGCTGCCCGCGCTAAGCACGACCTGCGAATTCTGGTTTTCTCCATCGCAACTTCTCCTACTTCAATTGATATCATCTTCTCCTCCTTCTACACGTGATTGACATGGAAGGAACGGTTTCATCTTGATTTTCTCTCCAATTTAAAGATTCAAGGATTTCTCCTTCATCTCCTTCAATTCTCCATTGAAGACTTCTAGCTTTGTTAAAGGATTCAAGGCTAATTCTGAAGATTATCATCAATTCATCATTGATTTGGTATTTTCTTTGAAGAGCACAAGGAATTCCTCTTCAATTTGACTCAAGCTTCAAGTTCAAGTAAGTGTTAGGTTCAGATAAGCACTTATTTTAAGCTGTTTCTGATTTTCAGCTTTTCTTGAAATTGAACACTGTCATTACTTGCAAATTCCATGTAGATTCTGATTCTTGAACCTTCATGCTTGAATTCTTTATTTTGAATCGGATTTTGCATCGTTTTTAGTGTCAGTGTGAAGATTTTCATACATAGCATACATGCATTTGCATTCTCTTTGCATTATAGCCACAAACTCATACATCTTACATCATCTAAGACATGCTCATATATTGGAAGGCATTTAGTTTGATTGAATTGCATTGACACATGATGAGTTAAAGCATAGCTTGCATTTGTAGTGTGTCAACATGTAGCTTCTAAAGCACTTTGATCACTAGGTACATTGTGCATTGTACATAGTTCATGCATACACATTCCAAGTGTTTGTGTTAATGTGTCATTAGGATTTGACATGATCATTCCT
Source organism: Vicia sativa (assembly GCA_021764765.1). NCBI lineage: Eukaryota > Viridiplantae > Streptophyta > Magnoliopsida > Fabales > Fabaceae > Vicia > Vicia sativa. Next base: position 81,940,932 of record CM038796.1, on the reverse strand, counting down.
TATTTCTTCGTGGTATGCCATGCTTGCATCGATACTTGGTATGTGGAACATTAGGTCGTCAATACAACTTGCATCATAAGCATATTCATGCACCGACCTTCATTGTACACATTAGAATGGTTAATCCCTTGCACTCCATACATGTTTATACCTAGCATTGCACATAAGCATCGGAATTCCAATTTCACATTACACTCCTAACATGTTCATGCATAACCATACATGTGAGAATATTAGGATTGTTGATTTGTATTCCAAATATGTTCATGCATAACATTGCATTCATAAGCCTTGGAGCTATTGTTTCTCCACTTACATCCGTATATGTTCATGCATAGCATCGCACATGAGCATCAGAATTATCGTTCCACTATTAGCATTCCATGCATGTTCATGCCTTGACCCTCATTCATGAGCATTGGAGTTATTGTTTCACCGCTTGCATTTCGCACATGTTCATGCATAGCATTGCATATGAACATTGAAGCCTTTGTGTCAACTTGCATTCTTATACATGTCCATGCATAACATCGCATATATGAGCAATGGAATAATTGTCTAACTGTATGGATCAACATTTTAGCATAAGAGCTTCATGGACAGGTGATTCGGATCAAAAACAACATTTCTGCAGGTTACATGTGATACGGTGAACTGACTTTGTAGGATTTTTCGTATCCAAATGTGCGGATAGCAAGAGTCGCCACCGACTTTTATTTTTATCCAATTAAGGGAAGGTAAAAGTAACAGAAAAAGACCTTCGTTAGATTCTGAGTTCGGGAGAATGGTTATGAAAAGGGAAGGTATTAGCACCCCTTTCCATCCGTAGTTATCTACGGGCTCTTAGTTGCTCTAGATCACTTTTTAAAAATTGCTTTCTGTGTGTTTGACAAAAATGTTTTGAAAAAGGCATTTCGCTTTGACTTTGTAATGACTCACGTGGGAGTGTATACAAAGTGTTCGGAAATGTTTGTTTTGAAAAGAATTTGAACTTTGAAAAAGTGTGTGGTGTGAAAAGCATTTGGTAGAGCGAGCAACTAAAAGACTTATTTACCCACTCAGAATTGGTCGTTTTGTTGTACTTCTACATTCCTTTAGAATAGCGCTAGCCATACCATTAGTTAGTAGGTAGCTCCATTCGTTGGATGTAAGCGGGACATTCGAAGGGACATCGGATGGCCATAGAAGGCAACTTGTAGGAAGTATCCTAGCACATTCGAAGGGACTATCATCATTTTTCGTAGGCGACAATCGAGGGTCAAGATCATGTATTCGGAGGCGACGTCGTGGGTCTTATGATCTTTGTATCGAAGGGACTATGATGATTTGTTTGGAAGGCAACGGTGCTAGAATACCTCTACGTTCGAGGGACTTGACCATTTTGAATCGAAAGGCATCGAGAGAGAATTACCCTAAGGGGTGCGTGTGTGAGAGAAGTGTGTCAAATTCAGATATTTTATCTTGAAGATTAGTGTGAGCTATGTCCAATTATTATCTTGCCATACACGCCTAGTTACTAGCAATTGATAAGGGTGCGGAAAGTAAAATGCGGAATGTAAAAATGCGGAAAGGTAAATCTACGCTATTACATGGCTTTGGGGCAGATACATAATTTAACCTTGCGGAAAATAAAAACCTAATTAACTATTACAACCCATGAGCAATTACATTATTGGAAAAATAAAACGATAAAAGAAAAAACGTCCGAATCGGTGCAACCTGTGAAAGAATAAGAAAATCGGAAAATGCAATATGAATCGAACAAGAGGAAAAATGTTAGAAAAATGCAAATTCTAATATGAGAAAATTAATATATGCTGGAAATAAGATAAATAGATTAAAATAATTTTTTGGGATGTTTTGGAAAAGATTTAATAATTAAAAATGCAATTTATAATGATTTAAATGCTAAGATAAAAATAAAATAAATATGCATGCAAAAATTATATTTTTTAATTTATTAAATTAAATAAAGGTTTTTAGAAAAATAATGTAAAAGAAAAATGTTTTTGGTAATTTTTAAATGCAGAAATAAAAATCATGAAAACAATTAAAATGAATGGAAAATATTGAAATATGGAAAATATGAAGAATAATGAAAGTTTGGTAAAAAAGGAAGCAAAACCGGTCCTGATGAGGATCGAACTCATGACCCTGGGGCGAAATCTTAAGTCCACATGCCTTGACCAACTGTGCTAGCGTGCTTCACTGTTTGGAAACGGAATGAGTGGAACAAAACACGCGTCGCCTTCTGGTTGCTTCGTTCTCGCGCCAGACTTCATCTCCTACCTTTTGAATTTTTGAAACTTCAGCGTCGGCTTTTGCTCGACGCTACAGGCCCTGGCAAAATCAAAAATCAAGCATGCATAATATAAATACATTCTAAAGCCATGGTTCGATTGGAAACATCATTCCGAATGCAATGGGACTGGTCTCGAGGTCCAATTTTTCCATTTAAGAAAAACCCTAAAATGTGTTCAGGAACCCTAACTATGGCATCTTGAGTTTCCGGCCATGAAAATGCAATTAAAGTACCCAGAAAGCTTGCAATCTTCCTACTAATCACAAAAAACAAACACAAAACATGTTAAAGATGCATGAAAATTAAAATACGATTTTTGAAATTTCAAGAACAAACCAAATTCGGTTTTCGCGATTCTGGATGGTTTGGATCAAAGTGAAGGTCTGAATCGATTCTGGAGATATCAAGGAATGTGTTGGACACCTCAAAAACGATTGAAAACGGCTGGAAGTAGGGTTCCCACTTGCTTGTGTACCACGGCTTTTTTGAGTTTGGATTAGGGTTTCTGAGCCAATTTTTTCCCTTTTTCTTGATAGGTATGCATCATGTATTTATACTGGATGGATTTGGGATTGAATTTGGAAAGAATCAATCAATATTCAATGGAAATCAAATTTGATATTTCCATGAAAATCAAATCTTCAAAGCTTGATCAATTTCAATCCAATCTTGCCTTTCTTGCTCCAATTTCGAATTTGCTAGCATTTGTGAGTTAATTGGACCTTAAGGAAAGAATAAAACCAATCTTTGCCATTAATTTCAATTTCATAATTTATTTTAAGATTTAATTTGCATTTAAATGAATAAATTACAAATTAAATAGAAAACTAAATCAAAAATTCGTGGCTTTGGGCTTGGACACTCCTAATTGCTTGAGGAACAAGTTAGGATGAAGAAAAAGTAGGCCCATTTGCAAAAGATTTGATTTTTTGAAGTATCTCTCTTTGTGCATTCTTCCAAAATTTCCCAACTTGTGGATGGTGTAACTTGCTCAATTTTCCATATCTTTGAGTGTTCTTGGACTTTTTGGAAAGCTCTAAGAGTCCTCTAACCAATGTCTTTGGTCTCATCTCATTTGGAGTTACCATGCTCAATATATCTTCAAAACAAAAAGTTGACTTTTTGTTGAATTTGAAAATGACCTGTAATGTTTTGAGCTATACCTCTCAAATGAAGCATTTTTTGGACATTCTTGTGAGACATGAAGTTGTAGAGAATTGAATTTCCTTCAAAACAAGAGGTGGTGGAAAAATTTCTGAGAAAGTATGAGAAAGTTATGATCACCAAAGTTCATTGACTTTTCATCTAGAAACCCTAATTTAGAAAGTTTGACTTTTGGGCAAATCTTGAGTTTTCTTGATGAATCATGATCAACCCTTGATCAAATGATGTATGTAACTTCAAAATGAGGATGTTGACCAAAAATTATGAAGTTTGACTGTATGTTGACCATAGTTGACTTTTTGTCCAATACACGATTTTCAACCATCCGAGCAATTGTCGAGGAAACGACTTGTGAAGCTTGAAACTTGACATGGAGAATCTTTGAAGCATATGAGGAGGCATGAAGGCCATTGGAGATGTTGGAAATCCATCTTGACTTGAGAGATACCAAACCCTAGTTTGGGTTGATTGTCTAGGAGAGAGTTTGTCTGATCAACTCTTGAGGAATCCTTGAGTATGGATGTATGAAATCTCTTGAGTAGATGGAGGGCAAATTTTGGGGTATGACAGATGCCCCTGTTCAATCTTCTTGTACTGGAAGGTTAGATTGACATGCTTGTCTTTCGCGACCTGGAGGTAGAAGATGATTGAACACCGAGTACACCTGAAAATTTGCACTCGCTGTTGGTGGATGATGCGGGAATGGGCTTACAGATGCCATTTGGAGAAGTTGGAGACTTCGTTGGGGAACGAGTCGTACGCTAGACTCGTGGTTGTGAATAGGAGAGCTGACGGAGATGGGCTTAAGATGCCATCTGGAAAGGTCGATGCTGGGGAGTGAGTCGTACGCTAGACTCTGTAGACGTTTCTGGAAGGAGCACGGAGATGGGCTTAAGATGCCATCCGGGAGGAGTCGTATGTTAGACTTTGTGCTCATCTTTGAATGAAGTTATTGGTCTGTATTGATTTTTAACCATATATGCAGCATTCTGAAAGTGAAGAGATGTTGACAAATAGTCGGAGATGGGCTTAAGATGCCATCCAGGGCAACTGAATCGTACGTTAGACTCTGTAGTTGCTGTTGATAATCAGAATAAATCTTCGTGCTGACTACTCTGAGGGAGACTGTAGTTGGCAAAAATGTGGATAGCTTCCCTGTTGTGCATCGGTGTTGATCCATTGCTGTTATCGGAGGATAACCGAGGTGGTCTTTCGGATAGTTTTCCGTCGGTTCGGGCTTAATCTCGACCGATCGTCGGAGGCGGTCTTCAGATAGTTTTCCGTCGGCTCGGGGCTTAATCTGGACCTTTTGCGCGGTCTTTCGAGATAGTTTTCCGTCGGCTCGGGCTTAATCTCGGACCTATTTGCGTCGAAGTATCATTACTGTTTTGGAGAAAACAAGAGAAACTTTGATAGAATATTCGTTAGTTTTATGCAAAGTATGATGCATGACAGTGTATATGAATGACATATGCATGAATTATGACTTTATGAGAGATGTATGGATGATAGATGTTGTGATATTTCAAAACATATCCATCTTGAAGAAGATGCGGATATTCTTTGAAGATTTCGACTTACGCTTGGGGATTGTGTAGGTGAGAACCCGCTTTTGAAGGAGAAGAAAGACATCCGGATTCCTCCGATGCACTATCGACCAAGTCCCGGCCTAGACATTGTTGAGGAAAGTAGAGATTTGAGAAGCTCGTTGTTTGGAGATCTCATAGACCCTGCTGAGGAGAGTCTGGGAGACAATCTGTTGGGGACCTTGTATGTAGATCCTGCTGAGGAAATTTAGGAGGCGCTCTACTGGGGACCTGAGTGTAGATCTCGCCGGAGAGCATTGATAGTTGTCGGGAGACCGGGTTAGAAGAGTCTGGAGTCCGTTGTAACCTCTGGCTGGGGAATAAAAGGTGTATGTTTCCTCCGATGCACTATCTGACCAAGTCTTGAGTCCGGATACCGCTGCTGGGAGAAGGGAGAGGATTGAGAAATATCCGCTGGGGATGAAGTGTTACTGCTTGGAGACTGATGTAACGTTGCTCGGTTGAGTGGAATCACTGCTTGTGGATTAACATATACTCCGCTGGGGAAGGTGCGTTGTGAGTGACACCTTTATGCTCTGCGGGGAACTATTTGGTGACTTTCGTCGTCATCCCAATTCCTGGAACCTGTAGTAAGTACTTTTGAATGTTCACTTTTCGTATGTTTGTGATTAGATTCTTATTGTCAAATGCGTATAGTCATTCAAAACAAACGTTGGACTTATTGCAAACGACAACAACAAAAATTGTAAAGAGAAAGAAACTTGCGTTCATTTGAAAGGTGGCGTATGGCCAAGTTGTTTGTACACAAGAAAGGTAAAAAGCTATGCGGAAACAATCTCGTTAAGTTCCAACTGTGCTAGTACTCATATATTTCGACTATCTCATCTCCTTGTCGGAGAAAGTGAGTAGGTGATCTTCGCCATTTGAATCTTGAATCTTGATAGTAGTGCAGGCGGTGATCCGAAGAGACATAGTCGTACGCTTAAATCCCTAACTCTTGCCTAGACCGCCCTTTCGGGTTTTCAGTCTACCGGGATACCCTTTTTTTCCCAAGCCGCCTTTTCAGGTTTTCGACTTGCCGGGTGTACATGTTTTGTATATATCCTTAATTTTTGCCCGAACCCTTTTGGTTCGCCAGGATGCCCTTATTTTTGCCTAGGTTCGTCGACCTAGCGGGTCTATTTTATGCGTAGTATTTTTTGACTATGTCTGCGTTCACAGGGTGTGGGAAATCTTCACCATCCATGGTGCTAAGTATCATAGCTCCGCCGGAAAATACTGTTTTGACTACAAATGGTCCCTCATAGGTGGGAGTCCATTTGCCCCTGGGATCACCTTATGGAAGAATGATGCGCTTGACTACTAGATCACCGACTTGGTAGACTTGGTGCTTGACCTTCTTGTTAAATGCTCTGATCATTCGTTTCTGATAAATCTGTCCATGGCAGATAGATGCGAGTCGTTTCTCATCAATCAAGTTAATCTGGTCAAGGCGATTCTGGACCCAATCGTCTTCGCCTAACTCTGCCTCTTGGAGGACTCTGGTTGAGGGTATCTGAACCTCGATAGGTAAGACGGCTTCCATACCGTATACGAGAGAGAAGGGGGTTGCCCCTGTGGACGTTCGTGTTGTAGTGCGATAACCATGAAGAGCAAATGGTAACATCTCATGCCAATCTTTGTAAGTCACTGTCATCTTCTGTATAATCTTCTTAATGTTCTTGTTGGCGGCTTCCACTGTGCCATTCATCTTAGGCCGATAAGGAGAAGAGTTGTGATGTTTGATCTTGAACTGCGTGCAGAGTTCGGTGATCATCTTGTTATTAAGATTGGAGCCGTTATCTATGATAATCCTTTCAGGAGTGCCATACCGACAGATAAGATTATGTTTGATGAATCGAGCCACAACATTCTTGGTAACAGATGCATACGAGGCTGCTTCTACCCACTTGGTGAAATAATCGATTGCCACAAGGATGAAACGATGTCCGTTGGAAGCTGTGGGCTTAATTTCTCCGATCATGTCAATGCCCCACATTGCAAAAGGCCAAGGAGAAGTTAAAACATTGAGTCTGGAGGTACGTGTACTTTGTCGGCATCGGCATTTGTGACAAGATCGAGCATAGCGGTGACAATCGACTTCCATGGTGGACCAATAGTAACTGTTCTCAAAATCTTCTTAGCCATGGTGTGTCCACTAGAGTGGGTACCAAATTAGCCGTGTAACTCTTCCATGATACGCATTTCTTTGGTCTACACAGGAGTAAGCACAAGTCGTGGTTGCGCTTGTATAAGATGTCTTCTTGAGGAAGAATTTAGATGCAAATCTTCTCATGAACTTCTTATCATTGATGATGCCCTGCGGATATTCCGGTCTCAAGATACCTCTTCACATCGTAGTACCAAGGTTTCTCTTGTATCAAGCTCATGACAATATCTTGGTTCGTCAAATTTCTCAATGATGATCGGGAGCCTCGTTGTCCCATCGACCTTGAACATAGGCGACATAGTAGCTAATGCGTGCAACCGATTCTCTTCGTGGAATGTGATTGAAAGTGATCTCTTCAAAGTAGGGATCAAACTCGAACATGCTCGATCGGAATAAGATTCGGATGCTTATCCCACTCGCCTTAATCGGTGATCACTAAAGTGAGTCTCCATACACTTGTAAGAACTTGATTCTTAAGTCAATAGCGACTTTAAGACCCATGATGCATGCTTCGTATTCGGCCATGTTGTTAGTGCTGAAACATAATCTAGCGGTGAAAGGCGATGTCCGCTGTAGGGATGTAATGATGGCGCCAATGCCATTGCCAAGTGCGTTTGAGGCTCCATCAAAGACCATGGTCCATCGGGATCCTTGTTCGGGTCCTTCTTCGGTCACGGTTCTTCGTAATCTGACTAGTAGAACATCTTCTGAAATTGAACGCATAGGCGATAGTCATCTGACTTGATGAGCCAAATGATCGGCTACTACACTTCCTTTGATCGCTTTAGAAGTATCTTGGATGTCGATTCGGTCAAGATCATTTGCCATCTTGCTATTCTTAGGAGAGAGTGGTTTCTCAAAGATGTATTTTATCGGATCCATCTTGGAAATCAATAAGGTAGTGTGAGTCAACATATCTTGTCTTAGTCGGTGACATTAAAGCGTTGCAAGTTTTCTCGGTGTGAGTATCTTGTTTCACGGTCGGTAAACTTTTGCTAAGGTAGTATATTGCATGCTCTTTTCGACCAGACTCGTCATGTTGCCCCACACACCCCATTGAATTCTCTAACACCGTCAAGTACATGATGAGAGGTCTTCCTTAGGCATCGGGATAGGGGATTAGGTACTCCTTGATTTTGTCAAAGGCGATCTGGAAATCGTCGTTCCATTCTACCACTTGATCTTTCTTAAGTAACTTGAAGATTGGCTCACAAGTAGCAGTTAGGTGTGCAATGAATCTGGCAATGTAGTACAATCGGCCCAAGAAACCTCTGACTTCTTTCTCGGTGCGGGGCGCCGACATCTCTTGAATAGCTTTAACCTTGGCGGGATCAACTTCAATACCTTTACCACTGACAACAAACCCTAGGAGTTTTCTGGATCTGACTCCAAAAGTGCACTTGTTAGGGTTAAGTCTCAACCTATACTTCTTCAATCTGTCAAATAGTTTCTGCAAATGATCAAGATGTTCTTCTTGATCGTGATCGAGCTATCATGTCGCCGTAGACCTCTATCTCGTGATGAATCATGTCATGAAACAATGTCACCATAGCACGATAAGTGGCGCTGCGTTCTTCATCCGAGCGGCATAACCTTGTAGAAAGTGCCCCACCGTAACAAAAGTAGTCTTCTCCATGTCTTGAGGAGCCATTTTGATCGATTGTAACCGAGAAACCATCCATGAAGGAAAACCTTATCTTTGGCGGTATTGTCAACGAACATCAATATGAGGAAGTGGGAAATCATCTTTCGGACTCGCTTTGTTCAGATCTCTGTAATCCACACACATGCGTACCTTACCATCCTTCTTAGGCACGGGTACCACGTTTGCAACCCACTGGGGATAAGAGGTGACAGCTAAGAAACCGGCGTTGAATTGCTTCATAACTTCGGCTTTGATTTTCTCTGACATCTCAGGACGCATAGAACCTTCATTTCAGGAGAAAACCTTCTTTTGTCGGCAATCGGTGTACCACAATATCAATGTCTAAACCCGGCATGTCTTCGTATGACCAAGCAAAAACCTCGATACAGTCTCATAGCATCTGAATCAATCTTTCTTTAACACTGCTCTCAAGACCCGCTCCTATCTTGATCTCTTTTCTGTCTTCGTCAGTACCCAAATTCACAACCTCAACTTGCTCTTCGTGTGGCTGTATAACCCGCTCTTCTTCTGTGATCGCAAGTTCTCCGGCACTTCACAATCTTCCTCACTTTCGTCTTGGCTTGGTAGATCGGATTATCAAGTCATATTTAGCACTAGCATAGCTGTTATTAATGAGATTCGGAGTGATTCTGCAGTGTGTCACGTGGGTGTGTGTAAGAAACACATAGCCTTTTGAAGGGGTGATAAAGCAAAAGAAAGAAAACAAACAGTTGAATGCAAAAGTCCAACGAATTTATTGAATGAAAATACGCAAACGATAGATAATAACCCTCGCAAACGAGCCATGATGCCCCGGGCAAGGCACTAGGCTTTCAAAGTTTATTGTTCAAAACATAAAGAGATACGAAAAGCAAAACAAAACAAGAGCAATTACTCCTGGCTAAAGGAGATTGGTATGACGTCTTGATCTTCCAATTCTTGAGCCCATGATCGGAGTTGGGAAGATCCACTTGCTGATGTCGAAGTCGTTGTCGTCGTCTTCTATGGCATGGATTCCACTCTGGGTGATGCGGAAAGGAAGTTGGCCGGCACGTTCGCGGCGTATCATCTTCTGACCCTTGATGGTGAAGCCTAAACCAGTCTTGTCAAATTTGAAAGGAAGATCAGGGAGCTGACCCCAAATGATACTCTTTCCTTCTTCAACAGCAGCTTGAGCATCTTTCAATGAGGCCATCCTAGGCGGGACTTTAGCATCTTGAGGGTTGGAGAGTCAGGCATGACTCTGGGAATTGTTTCAAAAGCTTGACAGGGAGTCTCGAAGAATTCACCCTCCACCTCGAGATAGCGGAATGACTGTAGATGACTGACCATATACTCTTCTTCACCACATACTGTGATAACCTTCCCTTTCATCGGGTATTTGGTTTCGATGCAAGGTAGAGGTAACGCCCCATGTATCCAGGCGTCAAGTAGGCAAGAATAAGTGGACGGATGTCCATGACAAAGAAAGTGGAATCAAAAGTCGGGAACCGACTTTATGAGAGTGAGCTCTCCAAGTCGGCGCTTAGAACCATCAAAAGCTCTCACGATAATGTCCTGGGTCTCGAACCAACCCTTCGACATCAAGCCGATCAAAAGCGGTCTTGGTAGGATATTCGAGCGAACGGTGTCACCAAAACATGAGACAGGTAGTGCCCTTGCATTCAACAGAGATGTGCAAGGCTTTGTTATGTTTCTTTCCAGAGTCAAATCGACATCGAGAAGCCTAGGCCGTTGTTGGCGCCAAGCTAGCAATACAAACTTGAATCGATCGGTGGTAGTGTCTTGCGGCACATGAGCATTCTTGAAACTTCACCAAGGCATTAGCATGAGCCTCGGAGCATAAGAGCAAAGCGAGCATGGAAATCTTGGATGATGCCTAACTGTTCCACAACATTGTAATCACTCTTCTTGATGATCTTGAATTTCCTCCATTTCTTGTTTGGAGGTGTCTTGATAACTTCCTTTGGTACTACGGTTGAGCGGGATGAGTCGGTTCTTTCCTCTAGTGGGGATATTGGTGGAGTAGCGGAATGCGAGTGGAGTCAGATGTCTTTTGGAGGAGAGATCTCTGGAGAGAATACCCTTCCGGTTCTGGTCACCTTACTGGATCCGGTGATGTTGTCAATGTCAGGAATGGTAGCTTCAATGGTCAGATCTTCAATGGTCAGAGGGTCTTGTTTGACGCCATGGTAGTAAACATCAGCTCCATAGTTCCAAGGGATAGCCTTGTCAGAGGAATATGGCCGGTCTTGAGAAGTGATAATGAGAGGTGCCACTCAGGCACGAGGATCGCAGAGGAAATTCTTATTGTGTTAACATCAGCATAGTCTTCTGGGAAATCGTCACCCCATCCGGTCGCTTTAACGTCTTCAATAGGAATCTTGTAACTATCAGGAACAGTGTACTTCACCATGTAATCATATTTTCCACTTGGCTGCCCCAAGGTGTCCCACACAGATGGTACAGTTTCGTTCGCATTGTCAATCTTCAACTTAGACATTTCTTCACACGCTTGCACGGTGGTTTCGAAATAGTATCTCACGGTTATCCATCATGCCGAACACGTCTTCTCAACCAAGCACAACCATCGTGCGGATGGGCACCAACGACAATTCTCTGGGCACCCTGGATTGACACCGGCTTGCAACAAATTCTTCTTAACAGTCATCAGAGGGATGGTCAAGTCATCTATGTTGAAAACATAAGTATCGTCGCCAACAGCATTGGAACTCTTGTCATGGTTAGGCATAGGCGCGTTGATCACATTCGGAGTCTCAACAGGAGGGTCAAACTCAATCTGCTTAGCTTCAATCATATCTTGAATTTTGTTCTTCAGAGCCCAACAATTGTCAGTATCGTGCCCTGGGCTGTTGGAATGATAAGCACACTTAGCATTAGGATTGTACTTCGGAGAGGAAGTGTTGACATTCTGAGGAGGATCCCTCAAGGTAATCAACTCTGCTTTCAACATGTGTTGCAAGGCTTGCGACAATGGCATGTTGATCTTGAACTGTCTTCGTGGCGTTCGCTACGCGTTGTCTCGAGGTTGTCTTGATGTAGGATTGGAGATCACAACCGCCCCGCAGTTGAGCACGGTCGGTCTTGGCTCGGCTTTTCGATCATACAAGATTAGCTTCTTTCTTAGCACCAAAGATCTCTTCGCACATTTGAAGATGACTCTACATGGATCTTCCACTCTTGATACCGCTTCAATGCGCTCTTTGTCAATATCAACTCGGTGAATCCGGATGAAGAATTTCCAATCGGATGATTGAAGAACGGGCTGTCGGTGTTCCCATAAACATATCAACCAACTCCCTATTGGACAAGGGTGGTTGAACTCTGCTAGGTCTCTCCATTTCGAGCATACTCTTTGAACTTCTCGTCACGACCCATAGACATGCTTTGTAGTTGCATGCGGTGGGTGTCAATTCACATTGTACTCATCTTGTCAGAAAGCATCACCAAATCACTCCAAGTACGGATACGGTCATTCTCTAGGCGATAATACCATTCCAACGGGTTAGGACAAACTCTCTTGAAAATAGTGCATCCACAACTTTCATCATCGGTGTGGGGTTGATCTTCGGACATAGGACTTCAAATGCGACGGGCAAGACATGCCATCATATTTGGCAAAAGTAGGAACTTTGAACTTGGGAGGAATCACAATACCGGGGACAAGACTCGGTCATCAAAATTCAGCCGAACATTTTCGGGTTTTCCACAGCATTCAGCGATCTTCAAGTTGCTTGTACTTGTCATCTTCCTCAGTCTTGGCCATAATCGAATGATCCTCTCCTCCTTTCTTTGGCTCACGCTCACCTTCATCACCCTTGGTACTCCTCGGTATGGACACTTCCTTGAGAACTCAATCGGTGACCACTTTAGGACCCCTTTGAAGCGTCTACCCATGTTGAGGAGACCAACAACCTTCTTCTTCTTGTTGATGAGCTTCTTGGATCTTCTTGGCCTTGGACCAAGTTGGTGAACATCAAACCGAGCATTCGAGCACGGAGATCTTTGATCTGTTCAAGAGCCATTTCTGCTAAAATAAATAGCGAGCAAATGAGAAAACCAATCTCCAATGTACCTGTGATGCAATGTTATGCTATGATATGCAATGTTTATGCGAATGCAATGCAATGTTTTCAAGGACCTAAGAGATTTAAATTTGTTAAACAAGCAATGAACAAACATTTATTAGTACTCTTTTTATTATTCTTTTTTTTTTTTTCTTTTTAAGTACAAGAGATAGTTCAAAACAATAAAAGAAAACATAAATATCCTAAAGCTCTAAGTCTCCCATGGGCGCTTCCTCTTGGTGCCGATGTAAGCATTGATGTTTCGCTCCTCGTGAAGTAGCTTGGTCAACTCTAGAACTTTTGCATAACACTGAGCTTCAAAGGTATCCCTCTCTTCTTTAAGCTGAATCCAGGATCTCTTCAAGTCTTTAAAATCAGTAGGCATGTCAGGATGGAGAACAGCATAGGGTACGTCACCTATAGCAGGTTCCATAATTCTTGGTAGAGCAGTGAATGGCATCATGAGGTTTTGAGCTCGAGCTCGCACCCATTTGAGGTAAGGTTCCCAAGGAATGGAGTTCGGTGCCCCAAAGTCTTGGTATCGTCTTCTTTACCATGCCCCAAGCATGTATAAACCTTTCGGTAATGCGGAGATCGTGATTGTAGTCGAACACAATATCTTGGAGAAGCATATCATGTGGACCATCTCTTCGGGCAAAACCAAACTGACGTAGAGCTAGAGAAGGGTTGTAAGTAATGCCTCCCCTTATACCAAGAAGTCGTACATTAGGGAACTCTCCACAACGCTCAAAGAATGTGAAGTCCTTTTGAGAGAAAAGATTCCAACGGATGTCGGAATGAGAGAGTGACATTAATCTTTGAGACCATCTCAACCTTTGTTCATTCTTCAAAACGGATGGAGGAAGGTGCGAAATAAACCACCTTGAAAGTAACGGTACACAACACATGAGAGTTCCTTGTCGCTTAGTAGTACGAGTGTGGAGAGAATGTAGGATGTCTCCAAGTAAAGTAGGCACTGGATTGCGGGTAAGGAACAACTTGATGGCATTGACATCTATGAATTGATCCGAGTTAGGGAATAGAACCAAACCATAAATTAGCAAGGCCACAATATTTTCAAATGCATGGAAACTCATAACTTTGAGGAATTCTCGGGCTTTCTTGATTAAGAACTTGGAAAGTAAACCCTTAACCCCACTTCTAGTTTCCCAATTGACTTCAATGTCTGAGCGCTTAAGGTGTAAGGCGGATGCGATGTCTTCGAACTTAGGAACCTTTTCCAAACCAGTGAATGGCATTTGGTCGAGAATAGGTATCCCAAGTAGCTTAGAGAACTCTTCTAAGGTAGGAACCAACTGATAATCTGGAAATGTAAAGCAATGGTGTTTCGGATCAAAGAACTGGAATAGGACATGCATCATATCTTCTTCAAAACCGGAGATAACCAAATCAAGTAGATAACCATGTCTTTTGACAAACTGAGCATGGTCGGGAATCTCTGAAACCAATTCTTTGAGCTGAGAAGGTATACCCATGAAGTTGATTCGAATAGTCTTTCTAGAAGCCATAATCCCTACAAAACAGAGCAAAGATAAATCCCTAGGTCCTTGAAATAGTTAGAAATGATATGGAATGCAAATGATGTCATGATGTCATGTTTGGCACACACAAACAATTCACACAATGAGCCTAGGTTTAAGGCTTGCAAGAGGTATAGGTGATTACCCCACCAAAAGTTTGAGTTGGTTTATCCTGTCCTATAATAGTAACCGGGTTCTAGGAATCTCATATCATTGATCTTTCTCGTAGGCGTTTATTTCAATACGACTACCAAGTGGTCGACCGAAAATATCCCAAAAGTCTGATCTTAATGAGCGTAGCATCGAGTATCAACCAACCTTAGTCTGCACCAAAGCCGGCCATCTCACTACCTTCTAATGGACAAGATGGGTCAATTAAGGTTCTAAAAGTTTAGTTAGTGCTTGATGACACCACGCAAAAGCCAAATACTATCCTCAACTTGGAAATGAAGAGTATCAGGACATCCAAAGTGTCACACTAACGTAGCCATCATGTTGACCGTTTCGATATACGTCTAACGGTCGCGACAATTTATTGCTACTTACCTAAAAGGAAACCCGGATCCGGGTGTAGGATCCCCCACAAATATAATACCCAAGCAACCCTTAAAGATAAAGCAAGCAAGTCAAACAGAAAGCAATAAATGTTATCTAGAAATCCCTAAGGTAATTCTCTCTTTTGGGTGTATCCCCAGCAGAGTCGCCAGTTTTGTGATACGGTGAACTGACTTTGTAGGATTTTTCGTATCCAAATGTGCGGATAGCAAGAGTCGCCACCGACTTTTATTTTTATCCAATTAAGGGAAGGTAAAAGTAACAGAAAAAGACCTTCGTTAGATTCTGAGTTCGGGAGAATGGTTATGAAAAGGGAAGGTATTAGCACCCTTTCCATCCGTAGTTATCTACGGCTCTTAGTTGCTCTAGATCACTTTTTAAAAATTGCTTTCTGTGTGTTTGACAAAAATGTTTTGAAAAAGGCATTTCGCTTTGACTTTGTAATGACTCATGTGGGAGTGTATACAAAGTGTTCGGAAATGTTTGTTTTGATAAGAATTTGAACTTTGAAAAAGTGTGTGGTGTGAAAAGCATTTGGTAGAGCGAGCAACTAAAAGACTTATTTACCCACTCAGAATTGGTCGTTTTGTTGTACTTCTACATTCCTTTAGAATAGCGCTAGCCATACCATTAGTTAGTAGGTAGCTCCATTCGTTGGATGTAAGCGGGACATTCGAAGGGACATCGGATGGTCATAGAAGGCAACTTGTAGGAAGTATCCTAGCACATTCGAAGGGACTATCATCATTTTTCGTAGGCGACAATCGAGGGTCAAGATCATGTATTCGGAGGCGACATCGTGGGTCTTATGATCTTTGTATCGAAGGGACTATGATGATTTGTTTGGAAGGCAACGGTGCTAGAATACCTCTACGTTCGAGGGACTTGACCATTTTGAATCGAAAGGCATCGAGAGAGAATTACCCTAAGGGTGCGTGTGTGAGAAGTGTGTCAAATTCAGATATTTTATCTTGAAGATTAGTGTGAGCTATGTCCAATTATTATCTTGCCATACACGCCTAGTTACTAGCAATTGATAAGGTGCGGAAAGTAAAATGCGGAATGTAAAATGCGGAAAGGTAAATCTACGCTATTACATGGCTTTGGGGCAGATACATAATTTAAACTTGCGGAAAATAAAAACCTAATTAACTATTACAACCCATGAGCAATTACATTATTGGAAAAATAAAACGATAAAAGAAAAAACGTCCGAATCGGTGCAACCTGTGAAAGAATAAGAAAATCGGAAAATGCAATATGAATCGAACAAGAGGAAAAATGTTAGAAAAATGCAAATTCTAATATGAGAAAATTAATATATGCTGGAAATAAGATAAATAGATTAAAATAATTTTTTGGGATGTTTTGGAAAAGATTTAATAATTAAAAATGCAATTTATAATGATTTAAATGCTAAGATAAAAATAAAATAAATATGCATGCAAAAATTATATTTTTTAATTTATTAAATTAAATAAAGGTTTTTAGAAAAATAATGTAAAAAGAAAAAATGTTTTTGGTAATTTTTAAATGCAGAAATAAAAATCATGAAAACAATTAAAATGAATGGAAAATATTGAAATATGGAAAATATGAAGAATAATGAAAGTTTGGTAAAAAAGGAAGCAAAACCGGTCCTGATGAGGATCGAACTCATGACCCTGGGGCGAAATCTTAAGTCCACATGCCTTGACCAACTGTGCTAGCGTGCTTCACTGTTTGGAAACGGAATGAGTGGAACAAAACACGCGTCGCCTTCTGGTTGCTTCGTTCTCGCGCCAGACTTCATCTCCTACCTTTTGAATTTTTGAAACTTCAGCGTCGGCTTTTGCTCGACGCTACAGGCCCTGGCAAAATCAAAAATCAAGCATGCATAATATAAATACATTCTAAAGCCATGGTTCGATTGGAAACATCATTCCGAATGCAATGGGACTGGTCTCGAGGTCCAATTTTTCCATTTAAGAAAAACCCTAAAATGTGTTCAGGAACCCTAACTATGGCATCTTGAGTTTCCGGCCATGAAAATGCAATTAAAGTACCCAGAAAGCTTGCAATCTTCCTACTAATCACAAAAACAAACACAAAACATGTTAAAGATGCATGAAAATTAAAATACGATTTTTGAAATTTCAAGAACAAACCAAATTCGGTTTTCGCGATTCTGGATGGTTTGGATCAAAGTGAAGGTCTGAATCGATTCTGGAGATATCAAGGAATGTGTTGGACACCTCAAAAACGATTGAAAACGGCTGGAAGTAGGGTTCCCACTTGCTTGTGTACCACGGCTTTTTTGAGTTTGGATTAGGGTTTCTGAGCCAATTTTTTCCCTTTTTCTTGATAGGTATGCATCATGTATTTATACTGGATGGATTTGGGATTGAATTTGGAAAGAATCAATCAATATTCAATGGAAATCAAATTTGATATTTCCATGAAAATCAAATCTTCAAAGCTTGATCAATTTCAATCCAATCTTGCCTTTCTTGCTCCAATTTCGAATTTGCTGGCATTTGTGAGTTAATTGGACCTTAAGGAAAGAATAAAACCAATCTTTGCCATTAATTTCAATTTCATAATTTATTTTAAGATTTAATTTGCATTTAAATGAATAAATTACAAATTAAATAGAAAAATAAATCAAAAATTCGTGGCTTTGGGCTTGGACACTCCTAATTGCTTGAGGAACAAGTTAGGATGAAGAAAAAGTAGGCCCATTTGCAAAAGATTTGATTTTTTGAAGTATCTCTCTTTGTGCATTCTTCCAAAATTTCCCAACTTGTGGATGGTGTAACTTGCTCAATTTTCCACATTTTTGAGTGTTCTTGGACTTTTTGGAAAGCTCTAAGAGTCCTCTAACCAATGTCTTTGGTCTCATCTCATTTGGAGTTACCATGCTCAATATATCTTCAAAACAAAAGTTGACTTTTGTTGACTTTGAAAATGACTGTAATGTTTTGAGCTATACCTCTCAAATGAAGCATTTTTGGACATTCTTGTGAGACATGAAGTTGTAGAGAATTGAATTTCCTTCAAAACAAGAGGTGGTGGAAAAATTTCGAGAAAGTATGAGAAAGTTATGATCGGTCAAAGTTCATTGACTTTTCATCTAGAAACCCTAATTTAGAAAGTTTGACTTTGGGCAAATCTTGAGTTTTCTTGATGAATCATGATCAACCCTTGATCAAATGATGTATGTAACTTCAAAATGAGGATGTTGACCAAAAATTATGAAGTTTGACTGTATGTTGACCATAGTTGACTTTTGTCCAATACACCGATTTTCAACCATCGAGCAATTGCGAGGAAACGACTTGTGAAGCTTGAAACTTGACATGGAGAATCTTTGAAGCATATGAGGAGGCATGAAGGCCATTGGAGATGTTGGAAATCCATCTTGACTTGAGAGATACCAAACCCTAGTTTGGGTTGATTGTCTAGGAGAGAGTTTGTCTGATCAACTCTTGAGGAATCCTTGAGTATGGATGTATGAAATCTCTTGAGTAGATGGAGGGCAAATTTTGGGGTATGACATTACAGACCGCGCTTAGCGCCACCAGAAGCGCGCTAAGCGCCAAACTCACTGACTTGTGTGTTGTAGGTCGCTTAGCGAGGTATAGCGGGCTTAGCGCGACCTGTACTGGTTTTTTTCTGCTATTTCCTGATTCTAAGTGCAAACAGCAGGTGTTCTAACATTCTTAGACATTGTTTGACATGTGTTTGATGCAGGGGCTTGTGTTGTAAGCATACACAACACGTTTCCTCGATTATTTTGCATTTGTATACCCATGTATACATCTCTCTATTTGCGTTTTGGGTCTAACTCCCTGTTTGCAGGTTTCTAATGTTTGTATACCCACGTATACATTCCTTGTGCCCATCTCTTAGGTCCAACTCCCTTTTCGCATTTTGTTGTGCATTTGTACACCCACGTGTACATTCCTTTATTTTCCTTTTGGGTATAACTCCCTTCTTGCAGGTGTTTTATGTTTGCACACCCACGTCTGTATTCCTCTACTTTCTTTTCGGGTCTAACTCCCTTCTTGCAGATTTTGTTGCTTCGGATGCGCACGAACGCGCATTCCACCTGCTTTTTGGTACCACGAGCTATTCTCACCAGTTTACTCTTGTTGCATGGCTGCAGTACTTGAAGTTTTCCAGAGTATTTCCTTAGCTCGCAGTGCTCTTCGGATTCTATATCCGTTTGGTAGTTTCTACACCATTTACCGCATTCTCTTACGGCTTTCCTAGATATCATGAGAAGTAGGGCTTTACAGCTTTCTTTTGCCATGAGAAGTAGGAATAGAGATGCATGATGGGGCTTCCGTAGCTGGAGCATGTTCAGGAACCCCTCTGATTTATTTAAAGATCCGTTTAGGGAAATTCTACTTGTGGATTGTGCTTGCTTTGATTGCTTTTCTCCAGGTTCTCTAGCCTAGACTTTAGGATTCACATCCTTTACATGTTAACATAGGTAAAGATTCCCTCATCCTCAACCGTAGGTCCACCGTTTTGCTTTGCTAGCTTCTTTTGCATGTTGCATATAATAAGACTAAACTTCTTCTCTTTTCCTTTCAAAAAAGAAAACACCTAATAATGGTTTAAACTCCTTTCTCAAGGTAAAAGCAACCAACCAACATAAAGTCTTTTCGCCTTTGCGCGCTTTCTTTCCATTTTGTGTTTAAAAACCTTTTTCACAAGTAAAAAACACAAAACCCACCAATGCAAGTGAGCCGAACTACGACGCTCTGACTTTCCCATTGCACGCGGGAATACGTAGGCATCTTGTCACGGGGCTCGATCCAGCAAACTTTGTAAATACTTCTTTCTCTTCCCGGTGGTTTCTTATTTTCTCTTTTCTTTTGCATGCATGATAACGATTAAGCATAGATATAACACACCCTCTAGCTAGAAATAGAAAGTGGATACCGTAGAGTACTACGGGCGCCTGGGGTGCTAATCCCTTCCCTTCGCGTAACTAACTCCCTTACCTAGATTCCCTCGTTTTCTCGGTCATAGGACCGCGATTTCTCCCCTCTGGTTTACTCGATGTTTTCCTTTCTCCCTTGCGAGATAAAACAAGTTCGATGGCGACTCTATTGATACATCAGTTATCAGTCAGAGGTTCGGCCAGTGTTTTCATCTAGTAAAGTTGAGGAATGAACCACGTGATGCATTTTCACCAACCAGACAGCTCATCAAAACGCAACCAAAGAGATTGGACACATAAGCAAAATGCAAAGCTAACTCATAATGCCATTTTTTATAATGTTTGCTCCAATAGATTTATTGGAGGAAAGACTGATTCACCCTTGCTCACACTCCCTCTACATAAGTAAGAAGCCTCACATTTACTGAAGAGGTTGCTCATACTTGCTTTCCATATCTACAAACACCCTGCATTTTTCATTTTTTTCTTTGCTTGAAGCTGCTGCAAATCGTGTTTGTGGAGGAACTTCTGCAATATTATCACTTCATTGGAGTCTCCAGAGCAAGCCAGAGGGGTTTCTTTTCAATTTTAGAGGCCCATTTGGATTTATTTTCCAAATCAAGAGGTAACTTTTGAACTTTGAATTTGAGTTTTTAGCTTGCCATTGATGAATGAAAGCTTATACATGCGTGGTTAGCTGGCCAAACAATAGGTTTGATGTATATTTGTCTCTATTTTTGAAGCATGTTGCATAGCATGATGTTCTGAAATTCTGGATTTGGATGATTTTCATGATTTTCTCATTCTGATTTCTTGATGCATCGTGGATCATTTGGATTTTTATGAGTTGTGTGTTGTAGCTTGCCATGTAACCTTTAATCTGAGCTTTGAATCCTTTGATTTGGTTGAGAAATAAGAGAGTTGTAGGGATCAGAAGTACCATGCATGACACTGGGTTCATACGCGTTTTAGGGCTTGGCTAGAGGTTGAAGATGATGCGTGGCATCATCTAATTCGCTGACTTGTTTTTTTATTTTTATTTAATTGAGTTTATAATTAGCATCTTTATCCATTTTATTTTCCATCCAAAATCAGTCCAAAAATTCCAAAAAAAATATCATAGACTCATATTGACCTCTAATATTTTATGGAATTTTTTCTGAAATTTTAAAAATGTTTTGACTAATTAAATAAATTCTAAGATTAATAGGTTATGTTTTAATTGAAAAATTCATAAAAAATACTTTCTCATGATGAAAAATCCCACAAAACATATTCTGGACCCTCCAAGAGATTAATTTTGAGTCTCTGATTTTTATTTTACAATTTTTTTATTTTTGCATAATTAAATAATTTCATGCATTATATTGCATTTCATGCATAATTAAATTATTTAAAATACTTTTCTTCATATAAAAAATGCATAAGAAATATTTTAGACAATTCAAATCATGCATCATGCATATTTGAATTTTATTTCATAATTCTTGTATTTTTTGTATAATTAAATAATTTCATGCATTATATTGCATTTCATGCATAACTAAATTATTTAAAATACTTTTATCCATACAAAAAATGCATAAAAAATATTTTGGAACATTCTATCCATGCATCATGCATTTCTGATTTTTATTTCATAATTTTAATATTTTTGCATATCTAATTAAAATTGAGCATTAAATACATGATTTGCATTCTACCTTTTGCATTTTTATTGTTTTTATCATTTTTTCCTTGAAAATAAAAAATGGCAAAAATAGTTTTGGTCATGTTTGGGATGTTAGGTAACTGTTTTCAATTTTTATAGATTTTTATTTCTGACTTTTGTATTTTATACAAATTTTTCTTGTTTGTTGGTCATATAAGTCTAAATTTTGAACTAATATTACCTTTTTGATTTTTACTTTGATCCTTCCATGGACTTTTGAGTTAAGCAAGGATATGTCTCTGACTTGTAAGGGATTTGGGCTCATTAGTTCATTTTTGCTTGGATTATATATCTCATTTTTCTATTTTCATGGAATTTCCAAGGTGAACATACCCTTTGGCCTAGTGTAATTGAGTCAAGCTTCAATTTGAAGCTTATGGACATAATTTAAGGCCAAGCTTTGGGTGTGTCATGATCATTTGAATGCTCTATTGATATGTAAGCATGTTTTCATTTATTGGAAATTACATGTTGATCATTTGATTTCTACCTTGAGCATAAAGTTTGTGTGGTTCCCAAAACCCTAATTTGTAGGTGCTTCGATTCTTAGACCATGTTCTTGTACAATTTGTGTTTCTAATTGGTGCCTAGGGGTATGATAACCTCAAGGATAGTATTCTAAAGGCTTGAGAAATATTTGACCTCATTGGATTATCTCAATCCTTTCTTTAGAAGGTGTTTCATCTTGGGTTGTTTTACATGAACTGTGAGATATGAGGAATGCATTCATGCAATCCTTAGGGAATTCACTTCTCGTTTATTTATCTTATCCTCATGGAATGTTTAGGGCTTTGATTCCAGTTTGATAGATTCAGTTAAGATCCCTAACTTGCACAATTCAAGGTAGTATAGTTGTTAAGGTGTCATCATCTTGTAGCTATAGTTGTAGCATTTGTACTATGTGCATCTTTCATGGCATTAGTGATCCAATTCTAATTGAATTATTAGTTTTTACTTCTAACTTTGTACATTATATGATCACTAATTCTATGCTCTTTGATTCATTGACTTGCATTCAATTGTGAGATCATCATGATGACCTAAAAGAGCTAAATTTTCCTTCTTTTCCAATCTTTAGATTGACAATACCTTAAGGGGTTATAGATTCATGATGTTTGAGGTATGTTGCTTCAATCAACATTACTTTGAGCTCATAAAAACAATCTTGTGAGGGTTCTATCATCACCCTATGACATACAAGACATCATTCCCTTCCTACATAATCTTAATCAATGTCATTTGATCTAAGATAGGTGGTATTTACATTAGATGATTTTGTTCATCAAATAGGTGATTTGTTTGTGTATGGAAGTTTTACCTTCTACATTTGGTTGCTCATGAATCATATCTTGAGTTAAACTTATGACACAAGTCACACATGGTTTTAATAATCTAATTAAAAGTATTTTGTTTAAATCTTTGTCAAGTGCCATATTTAAATAGTTTAGAGGTTTTCAAACCCTAATTTGATGTACTTTTGTATGTAAGATATTTACCTCATTTGAAATGCATTTGTTTATAGTTTACTTAGGTCTTAAGCTACTGACCTTGCGTGTCCCATTACCTTTCTCACCTTTCCTCTTCACCATGTTTTGCTCACTAACTTGTATGCTTACTTAAATTTAACTCTAGGGTTTATAATTTATCGTTTCCATTGCTAACCTTTGTACCATTAATGGTTGTGATGTATGATAAGTGTGTCATACCCCAATTTTTGACCTAATATACCACCTTACATCTGCATCATTGCACCATTAACAGTTCAGAACAGAATTAATCAGGTGTAGCTTTCACAGGTTAAAATTAGGGTTTCATCAAATTTTCATCTGATTCAAGAGGAAAGCAATTAGGGTTTGAGTTTTAATCACCTCATTTGATCTATCTTAATCAAATCATCAACCTCTGATCTTCAGATATCCAACTTTTCTCATTGATCTATCAAGGATCAACCAATTAGGGTTTTTGTCGAGCATGAGTAATCTCTGATTTTCTGATCAATGGATGAATTTTGTGATTGGAGATTGATCTTCATATCTTAGATACAACATGCTGACCTAATTTCTGGATTCAAAACATCACAGAAGTTCACAGGATTCATCAGTCAATTTCTGAAACATATGATGAAATTTCAACTGCACTGAAAAGTCAAACTTTGACTTTTGGTCAACTTTTTTCAAAACAAAACTTTTTCAATCATCAAAATACTTCAAATGATCCATCATGATCATAAAAAATTAAGAAATTTGGAAAAGTCAACATAGTTCCACATAGTTCCACTTCATGGCATTTTTTTCACATAGTTCCACTTTGAATTGGAAACAACTCAAAACATGAAAGTTGTAGCCCTTGAAACAAGCTTTCTAAAATGTCCAAGAACTCTCAAATCCATGGAGTCTAGCTATACTTTTGAATTTGAAACTTAGAGCTCCAAAATCCATAAATTCCAAGTACAAACCTTCAAATTTATAAGTCATTTTGCATTTTCTTCTTGTAGAACACATGCCACCTTGCAAAGATAAGCTAGAGCTGATAAAAATCAGTTGGATGTAATTATGATGGATAAGATCAAGTTGGAAATTAATCATGGTTAAAAAAAAAGGAAGCTTCCTTTTGCATTTAATGCAAAAAAGACTTCCTTGCCCTCTAAGGCAAGTTGAAACTACCAAAGCCAATTCTTTGTACTTACCATTCAAAACTTATGGCCTATAAATAGAGGTCTTATTTGAAAATTGAAACCACACCAAAGCCATGCAAGAACATGCTTTCTCTCTTCTTTCTTAAAATTCAAGAAACATAGTGATATTTGAGAAAACTTGCATTTTTGAAAAATTGTGAAAAACTTTGAGTAATTTGGTGTCTAACATGTTTTAATATCAATATGAAACTTGTTTGAAACATAAAATCAACATAAACCAAGCTAGAAATCAGACTTTTCATTCTATGTATACAAGCTTGCCAAAACCGCCTTAAACTTCGAATCCATGGTTTGGCTCGAGCAACTTGAGTTCTGATCATCCAAACATCATCAACATACATCATAGACATGATGAAGACCATTAACAACAAACTGTAACACCTCTAACCACGATTTCCAGTTTCACTTTGAGTTGTATGCATGTCGACTTGGTCTGATCAATTCAGGCAAGTTCATGAAGTGCAGACCATCCTCACACCTTCCATAAGGTCCGTTGGTGCTCAAGCAATCACAAAAACTCAACTGGAAACACTCCAACACAGAATTCGATTCCGCTTGAGCAGTAAGAACACCAACTTGAACTCCATGATTCTTTGATTCAAATCAAAAAAACTCTTGGCCATTTTGTTTCTGCACTATCCACGATCATTAACCCTCAATCAATTGATCAAATCACTCACCATACACGATTTCAATTAGATTTTTCAGTTTTAGGGTTCTTCGTGTTCTTCAGAAATTCAATCATGATTAGCTTAAAATAAATGAAATTAAGTGATGCCATCATATTCCTGGACTCAAAACGATCAACTTTCATGTTTACATCTTTTGATTTCATCAAGAAACGAAGATTTGAGGATTGATTGAAGGATTGGAGGAAGAAGATGAGCTGCGCGCGTTTTTAGAAAATTCAAATATCCGTTTATAATATTATAACATTAATTGATTTCAATACACGGATGTATTTCCGCCCCAGCGGTTTCCAGCTCACTCTTAAGTCACTTATGCCTTGCCTTGCCTTGAGGTCTCGGGTTCAAGTAGCCTTGGGACCATTTTTTACCAAACTTTTGTATTTTCTTACAAACTTTGACTTTTTCAAAACCCAATCAAAACTCCTCATTTTGAGGTGATTTTTTGTACACTTGTCAATTAATGTATCTATTTTATGATAGTGCAAAAAGTTTCAGAAAAAACTTTCATCCGATTATATTTTGATCGAGCCGAAAACGGTACTTTTGAGTACTTTTCAAAACACCTTTAAAGGTGATTTTTTTTCAAACCTTCGAAGCCCGATTCTTTTCAAAACTTTTCACAAGTAAATTTCACTTTTCAAAAACACTTTCAAATAACATTCTTCAAAATTTTCATCAAAGTTGCATCTTTTTCCATGATCGATCCGATTAAACGATAAAACCGAATTCGTTTTCTCTCGAATTTCTTAACCGACCATGGGCCTCCCTTACGGTGTAAGTCCAATCATTCTTTATGTACATACATATTTTCCTTGTACATATCAAATTATTTTCATATACATACAAATTTTTACCTGTACATAATACATATACTTTTGTAAATACTCAAGTACAGACAAACTTCGTCCGTTTGTTTTCGTTTCGCTTGTATATACACTGAATACCATTGGTATTAGAAGGAGCATTATTCCCGGTGAAACTGCTTTTAAACCAATGGGCCACCCTTATGGTGTAAGTCCCAACCCTCCTATGTACATCCACAACTCCTGTACATAAATACTCGTTCGTGTACATATTTACATCCTTGTACACAATTCAAACTTGTAAATAATCAAGCTACGCTCGTTTTAAACGTTCGTTTCACAGACACTTGTAAATAAACTTTACATGCATTTGTTTATATTTCCTTCATATTTCCTTATAAATAAACATCATGCATCTGTTTATATTTCCTTCATAAACTCCTGTGAATACATATCACACACACACACACTTGTTTATATAACTGTCTAGTTATAACATAACAACTAGTCTAACCAATAGGTTCCCCACAGTGTTAGCCTCCTCTTGGGCTTTATGCAAGATAACTCATCCCTGCAGAGTTATCCTCCTCTTGGGCTTTGTACAAGGTAACTCATTCATCTGAGTTCAGCCTCCTCTTAGGCTTCATATAAGAAAACTCATTCATCTGAGTTTAGCCTCTCTGCTTAGGCTTCATATAAGACAACACTCCCCTGTTGAGTCAGCCTCCTCTTGGGCTTCGTTCAAAAGAACTCCTCATTGAGTTTAGCCTTCTCTTGGGCATCAAACAAAGAAAGAGATCAGGAAATCTCTTAAACAGTCTCTTATTGGGCTTCCAATACAAAGAATAACCCACGCTAAGATAGAACCGAGAGTATAATTTCCCGTTGAAATTGCTCTTAATTCCAAAAGGATGGTTTCCCGGTGAAATCCCTTTTAAAGACAAAACCAGCCATACCCTATAGCTTCCTCTTGAGCTTCGTACAAGGACCCTCGATGACCGTCGATGACCCCCAGAATGCCTCCTCTTGGGCTAACAATACAAGGACCCATGGGCTTCTTAAAAGCATCCCCAATCCAATCAATTTCTCCTAGAGATTTAGACGTTTATCATCTCTATGGAAGAAGTATCTCATCTATCACATCACATACAATCAAAAACTTTTCAAACTCTTTTCAAACAAAAACATCTCTTAATCGTAAGTGGTAACACTTGTACACTCAAGCAAAACACCTAATGCTTACAATTAAAAGATTCAGTCTTTTTTTTTCAAAACATCTTTCTTAAACATGTAAGTGGTAACGCTTGTACACTCAAGCAAAACACCGATAACTTACGACGAAAGATTTTAATCAATCAATCCCTTCAAAAATGTATGTGATGAAATAGATTAGATACATTTTTCATTAAGATGACATTTGTCTGTGTCTCTTACTAACATCCCGTTGCTTCCACTAGCATAAGTGGGAACTACGATTGCTCTGACTTTCTCAACATCCTTTTGAGAATACGTAGGCACAAGGTCTCATCCTTGGCGAGCAAATTTCTTTCTCCCTCAAACCAAACAAACCATAGATCCCTTTAGATCCGAGCTACAAATGCTCTGATTCCCATTAAGGGATATATATGCAGAAGATCCCAATGATCTTTGCGAGCACAATAATAACAAACACTAGGATCCCACATAATCTATCCTTCTTAAAATCCCAAAGGAGAAACTTTCCCAATCATAGAAATAGCAAATTAAAACACACAAACATATCAAACGTATTCATATATAAAGCTATAGATAACTATATATATTTAGGGTGCTCCATCTATTCCCTATATATAACAAACCCCCTTACCCGGAATCTCCCCAATGTGTTACGTCTAGTTTGCGCTAGTCGTTACGCATATCATAATCAATTGAGGGTATTAACAGCTTTCCCCTTTTTCATAATCATTAAATCATCTTTTCTTGTGTTGAAAATAATAAAGCTTGATGCTCGCGGCATCTTTATAAACAAATCAAAAGAGTAAATTGTTTCGAGCCAGAGGATTCGAATTCCGATTCGATTCCCTAGCGCGTCACTTTTTAACGCGAACAAAGTGTTTTGTGTTTGTGTGAACATCATATTTATGATCTCATCACTGATCTCACTTGTATATGACACTTGACACAAGCATGTTTGAATACACACACAAACACTTTATATTACACATTTCTAGGATGCACATTCATGTTTTCTTATTGAAAGTTGCTTATGAAAAGATTATGATGATTGAGTATATGACATGAATGCATATCTCCCATGATAACTACTCACTTTCATCCTTTTCCAACTTCTAAATGTTCATGCCTCTTCATCTATGCAATGTCATGCTTCATTTGATTCTTAGATGCATGTTTAGGCCAAATTCTTGACTAGTTTTCCTTGTACTAAGTCTTGTGTAGATTTTCTTTTGAGGTGATTGTAATTTTTGTGTGTCTAAAATGTATGTAATATCTATGTTTCCATCACTGAATTCACTAAAAAATGACACCACAAGGCCTGTTCATAATTGCATATCTATGCACGTTTCACCACACACTTCTAGATGTATACTTAGGCTTTCTTAGTTTCCTTCGTTTGTGAATCTTCATGATGATTATGTATATGATGATAATGCATTCTTACCATGCTAGCTACTTCCTTCCATGTATTTTTATGCTATGAGGTTCATTCCGTTTCCTTCACGCATTAACCATGCTTCATTCAATCCCTAGTTGCATTCTAGGTCAAGCCTTTAACTAGTTTTTGTGTTGATATTGTATATGTGCAATTTGGAACATCTTATGACTTGATAGTCTATAGATTGAGTATCTCTTCATTATGTGTTGCTTATGATCCCACTATCATGTGACACTTAGCACAAGTATGCACAAGCACACACACATGCGCACACATGTTTGTCCGCACTTGTATGAATCGAATGCATTTTTCTTAAGTGTTTTGTTCGCGAATCCTGTGAATACATGTTTGGATGATCTTATTGATGAAATAATGTGTTTTATACTGTAACTTGTGTATCTTGATATATCTTGGTCCATCTCTTTTCATCTTTTCGTTTCCATAGCTTCTTTTAACTTATAAACACTTCCTAGGTTAAGAATTTCAACTAGTTTTCGCACCAATGATGTAATTGCATCTTTTTGACATTTTCTTTATGATTTGGTTATTAATTCTTTCATATGATATTGGTACTGTAATCACTTCATCATGACACCTTATTTGCATATCATAAGTCTCACACACTTAGATTCACTTCACTACACGCGATTGTTGCATGTTTATGCACTTTTTGGTGGATTTTGGTTTATGAATCTTTATGATTTATTTGTGTGATGTAAATGAAACACCAACATGTTTAGCTCCTGAATTTTGTGTCATTTTATTCTTTAATTTTCCATTAACTTCATCTAAGTCCAACGCTTCGCACAATTAGCTCTTCGTATGCTTTTAGGACTAGTTTCGACCTAGTTTGTGAATTTACTTTGTATGTTTATGTTTATAATGATGTTTGATGTTTGTTAAGGGTTTGCATAAACTTTTTAAATGAATGTTGTGTCTACTGACTTCGCTTCACATGACACCTTTTATGAACCTAATTCACTTGATTCCACTACATCTTCTTCTTTTTCTTTTTTTTAGCACTTGTTAGTGCTTGGTTTGTGTGCTTTTGCCAAAGCACTTTACTTGACTCTACCCCCCTTCTCACTTGGTTTTCTAAACCAAGATGATTGATTTTATAGATTCCCGTTAGGTTTACTTGATTAGGTTAGTTATCGAGTTTAGACATTGAATTAGGCATTCGTGCATGATAACTTTAGGTAGATTCTTCCCCTTGTTTATATCCATAACTTAGGATCAATCTTGTATGATAACATTAGGATTAGATATAAGTTAGTTTTCCCTAGCTATTTTACCTTTCTCCTTTGCATCCTTCAAACTAAAATCTTGTTTTGTCAAGTGCATTAAAATACTCTAATAATCTGAAAAGATACAAACCAATTAGTTTTAGGATGTTTCGTCGTCCGGTTCATTGCTGATGCTTCTTCGTCTTGCTGATGTTCCGTCATCTCATCTTATGGCGTGTGTCATACCCCAAAATTTGCCCTCCATCTTCTCAAGATATTTCATACATCCATACTCAAGGATTCCTCAAGGGTTGATCAGACAAGCCCTCTCCTAGACAATCAACCCAAATTAGGCTTTGGTGATTCTCAGATCAAAATGGAATTCCAACATCCCCAATATTCATCATGCCTCCTCATATGCTTCAAATGTTCTCCATGTCAAGTTTCAAGCTTCACTAGTCAAGTTTCCTCAGACAATTGCTCAGATGGTTGAAAATCAGTTGTATTGGACAAAAAGTCAATTGTGGTCAACATACAATCAAACTTCATGATTCTTGGTCAACATCCTCATTTTGAAGTTACATTCATCATTTGATCAAGGGTTGATCATGATTCATCAAGAAAACCCAAGCTTTGCTCAAAAGTCAAACTTTCTAAATTAGGGTTTCTAAGTGAAAAGTCAACTGAACTTTGACTGATCATAACTTCTTCATACTTTCTCATAAATTTTTCCACCACCTCTTGTTTTGAAGGAAATTCAATTCTCTACAACTTCATGTCTCACAAGAATGTTAAAAAAATGCTTCATTTGAGAGGTATGGATCAAAACATTACAGGTCTTTTTCAAAGTCAACAAAAAGTCAAAATTTTGTTTTGAAGATATATTGAGCATGAAAACTCCAATTGAGATGAGACCAAAAAGGTTGGTTAGAGGACTCCTAGAGATTTCAAAAAAGTCCAAGAACACTCAAAAATGTGGAAAATTGAGCAAGATACACCATTCACAAGTTGGGCAATTTTGAAGAGATGCACAAAGAGAAATACTTCTAAAAATCAAAATTTTTGCAAATGGGCTTACTTTTTCTTTATCCAAACTTGTTCCTCATGCAATTAGGAATATCCACGCCCAATGCCACGAATTTTTATTTTATTTTTCTATTTAATTTGGAATTTATTCATTTAAATACAAATTAAATTCAAAAATAAAGTATAAAATCAAAATTAAATGCTAATTTGATTTTCCTCTCTTCCTTGAGATCCAAGTAACTCAATAAAGCCAGCAAATTTCGAAATTTGGTTGGATATGGCAAGTTTGGATTGAAAATTGATCAAAAGATGAAAATTTGATTTGGTACAAAATCAAATATGTTTTGCATTGATTAGTGATTGATTCTTTCTCAAATCAACTCTGAATCCATCTACTATATATATACATCACATGCCACACGAATTAGGGTAGAAAAACTGGCTGGAGAAACCCTATTGAAGCTCAACAAAACCATGCTATACAAGCTACTAGCAGCCATCGATCCAGTGGTTTTCAATTGCTTTTGAGGATTCAAACACATTGCTTGGCATCCCTGGAAGCATTCCAGACTCTCACATTGCTCAAAACCATCCAGAATCAAAGAATCTGAATTCGGTTTGTTCAAGAAAATTTCAAAATCGTATTTCAATTATCATGCATTTTTAACCCGATTTGTTGTTGTTTTTGTGATTAGTGAGAAGTTTGCAAGCGATCTGGGCAGGTTAATTGCATTTCCATAGCCTGAAACTCGATATGCCATGATTAGGGTTCCTGGACACGATTTAGGGCTTTGCTTATTAGGATAAATTGGACCACGAGACTATTACCATTGCATTCGGAATGATGTCTTGAATCGAACCATGGTCTTAGAATTCATTTATATTATCTGTATGTGGTTTTTGATTTTGCCAGGGTTGTAGCGTCGAACAAAGGCCGACGCTGGATTTTCAAAAATTTGAATCGGGGAAGATGAAGTCTGGCGCGAGTTTGATGCAACCAGGGGACAACGCGTGTTTACATTCCACTCGTTCCAATTTCCAAACAGTTGGACACACTGGCTCAGTTGGTTGAGGCGTTCACTGTGCAAGGATACCCTCCAGGGTCATGAGTTCGAATCTCCCCAGGACCGGTTCTATTTTTCTTTTACAAACTTCCATATTTTTCATATTTTCTAATTTATTTAATATTTTGCATACAAATTTAATTAATTTCCATATTTTTTCTCATGCATTAAAAAACACCAAAAATATTTTTCCTTCTGCAATTATTTTCAAAAAATGTTTATTTAATTTATAAAATTAAAAAATGTCATTTTGCATGCATATTTAATTTTATTCATAATTTACCATTTAAATCACTTTTAATTAGTTTTTAATTATTAAATTGCATCCAAAAAATCCCAAAAAATTATTTTAGCATATTAATGTTATTTCCAGCATGAAATATTTTTCTCATTCAAAAAATTGCATTTTTACTAACATTTTCGTCTTATTCGATTTCATCGTATTTTCCGATTTTCTCATCTTTTCACAGGTTATTCCGTTTCAGACGATTTCTTTTACTGTTTTTCTTTTTCCAGTAATGTAATTACTCATGGGATGTAATAATTTTAATTAGGGCTTTTATTTTACGCAAGTTTAAATTATGTATCTGCCCCAAAGCCATGTAATAGCATAGGATTTATCTTTCCGCACTTTACATTCCCGCATTTTAATTTCCGCACCCTATAAACTGTTAGTAATTAGGCATGTATGGCAAGATAAAAATTGGACATAGAGCACTAATTTTCAAGATAATATATCTGAATTCAACACACTCTTTCACACATGCACCCCTTAGGGTAATTCTCTCTCGTTGCCTTTCGATTTCAAATGGTCAAGTCCCTCGAACGTAGAGGTATTCTAGCACCGTTGCCTTCCAAACAAATCATCATAGTCCCTTCGATACAAAGATCATAAGACCCACGATGTCGCCCCCGAATACATGATCTTGACCCTCGATTGTCGCCTACGAAAAATGATGATAGTCCCTTCGAATGTGCTAGGATACTTCCTACAAGTTGCTTTCTATGACCATACGATGTCCCTTCGAATGTCCCTCTACATCCAACAAATAGGGTTACCTACCAACTAATGGTATGGATAGCGCTATTCTAAAGGAACGTAAAACAACACGAAAACGACCCATTCTGAGTAGGTAATAAGACTTTTAGTTGCTTGCTCAATCAAATACTTTTCACACCTCACACTTTTTGTTAAAGTTCAAACTCTTTTCAAAACGAAACATTTCCAAACACTTTGTATACATTCCTACATGAATCATTACAAAGTCAAAGAGAAATGCCTTTTCAAAACATTTTCGTCAAACACACAGAAAGCACAATTTTAAAGTGATCTAAGAGCAACTAAGAGCCCGTAGATAACTACGGATGGAAAGGGGTGCTAATACCTTCCCTTTTCATAAACTTCTCCTTACTAATCTAACGAAGGTCTTTTCGTACTTTTTCCTTAATTGGATAAAAGAAAAGTCGGTGGCGACTCTTGCTATCCGCATATTTGCGATACAAAACCTAAAAGTCGGTTCACCAGTATTAATGGCGACTGGGGAGACACCCTAAAGAGAGAATGCCTTAGGGATTTTTTAGATCATCTTTACTGCTTTTTGTTTGACTTGCTTGCTTTATCTTTAAGGGTTGCTTGGGTATTATATTTGTGGGGGATCCTACACCCGGATCCGGGTTTCCTTTTAGGTAAGTAGCAATAAATTGTCGCGACCGTTAGACGTATATCGAAACGGTCAACATGATGGCTACGTTAGTGTGACACTTTGGATGTCCTGATACTCTTCATTTCCAAGTTGAGGATAGTATTTGGCTTTTGCGTGGTGTCATCAAGCACTAACTAAACTTTTAGAACCTTAATTGACCCATCTTGTCCATTAGAAGGTAGTGAGATGGCCGGCTTT
This sequence comes from Vicia sativa, assembly GCA_021764765.1. NCBI lineage: Eukaryota > Viridiplantae > Streptophyta > Magnoliopsida > Fabales > Fabaceae > Vicia > Vicia sativa. Next base: position 81,907,180 of record CM038796.1, on the reverse strand, counting down.
GGTGCAGACTAAGGTTGGTTGATACTCGATGCTACGCTCATTAAGATCGACTTTTGGGATATTTTCGTCGACCACTTGGTAGTCGTATTGAAATAAACGCCTACGAGAAAGATCAATGATATGAGATTCCTAGAACCCGGTTACTATTATAGGACAGGATAAACCAACTCAAACTTTTGGTGGGGTAATCACCTATACCTCTTGCAAGCCTTAAACCTAGGCTCATTGTGTGAATTGTTTGTGTGTGCCAAACATGACATCATGACATCATTTGCATTCCATATCATTTCTAACTATTTCAAGGACCTAGGGATTTATCTTTGCTCTGTTTTGTAGGGATTATGGCTTCTAGAAAGACTATTCGAATCAACTTCATGGGTATACCTTCTCAGCTCAAAGAATTGGTTTCAGAGATTCCCGACCATGCTCAGTTTGTCAAAAGACATGGTTATCTACTTGATTTGGTTATCTCCGGTTTTGAAGAAGATATGATGCACGTCCTATTCCAGTTCTTTGATCCGAAACACCATTGCTTTGCATTCCCAGATTATCAGTTGGTTCCTACTTTGGAAGAGTTCTCTAAGCTACTTGGGATGCCTATTCTTGATCAAATGCCATTCACCGGTCTAGAAAAGATTCCTAAGTACGAAGACATCGCATCCACCTTACATCTTAAGCGCTCAGACATTGAAGCCAATTGGGAAACCAGAAGTGGAGTTAAGGGTTTACTTTCCAAGTTCTTAATTAAGAAAGCCCGAGAATTCCTCAAAGTTATGAGTTTCCATGCGTTCGAAGACATTGTGGCCTTGTTAATCTATGGTTTGGTTCTATTTCCTAACTCGGATCAATTCATAGATGTCAACGCCATCAAGTTGTTCCTTACCCGCAATCCCGTGCCTACCTTACTTGGAGACATTCTACATTCTCTCCACACTCGTACTACTAAGAGACAAGGAACTCTCATGTGTTGTATACCGCTACTTTCCAGGTGGTTTATTTCGCACCTTCCTCCATCAGTTTTGAAGAATGAACAAAGGTTGAGATGGTCTCAAAGGTTAATGTCACTCTCTCATTCAGACATCCGTTGGAATCTTTTCTCTCAAAAGGATTTTACCTTCATTGAGCGTTGTGGAGAATTCCCTAATGTACCGCTACTTGGTATAAGGGGAGGTATTACTTACAACCCTTCTTTAGCTCTACGTCAGTTTGGTTTTGCTCAAAGAGACGGTCCGCATGATATGCTTCTTCAGGACATTATGTTCGACTACAATCACGATCTCCAAAATTACCGACGAAGGTTCATACACGCTTGGGGCATGGTAAAGAAGACTGATACCAAGACTTTGGGGCACCAGAACTCCATTCCTTGGGAACCTTACCTCAAATGGGTGCGAGCTCGAGCTCAAAACCTTATGATGCCATTCACGCCTGTTTTACCAGTAATTATGGAACCTGTTGTTATAGGTGACGTACCCTATAACATTCTCCATCCCGACATGCCTGCCGATTTTGAAGACTTGAAGAGATCCTGGATTCAGCTTAAAGAAGAGAGGGATACCTTTGAAGCTCGATGCAAGTGAGAAGAAAGTGCTAGAGTTGACCAAGCTACTTCACGAGGAGCGAAGCATCAACGCCTACCTCGGCACCAAAAGGAAGCGCCCATGGGAGACTTAGAGCTTTAGGATTTATATGTTTTCTCTTATTTGTTTGAACTATCTTTTGTACTTAAAAAGAAAAAGAATAAAAGGAGTACTAATACATGTTTGTTCATTGCTTGTTTAACAAATTTAAATCTCTAAGGTCCTTGAAAACATTGCATTGCATTCGCATAAACATTGCATATCATAGCATAACATTGCATCACAGGTACATTGAAGATTGGTTTTCTCATTTGCTCGCTATTTATTTTAGCAGAAATGGCTCTTGAACAGTCTGTCAAAGATCTCCGTGCTCGAATGCTCGGTTTCAGATGTTTACCACTTGGTCCAAGGCCAAGAAAATCAAGAAGCTCATCAACAGAAGAAGAAGGTTGTTGGTCTTCTCAACATGGGCAGACGCTACAAAGGTGGTCCTAAAGTGGTTAGTCGAATTGAGCTCTCTGAAGGAAGTGTCAAGAAGGAGGATGAGCGAAGTGACAAGGGTGATGGCGAAGGTAGTCAACATGAGCCTGAGAAAGACTATGATAATGGCCAATACTCTGATGAAGATGACAAGTACAAGAAACTTGAAGACCGTCTGAATGCTGTGGAAACCTAAAGATGTCAGGGCTGAATTTTGATGATCTGAGTCTTGTCCCTGGTGTTGTGATTCCTCCCAAGTTCAAAGTTCCAACTTTTGCTAAGTAAGATGGAATGTCTTGTCCTAAGCTGCATTTGAAATCCTATGTCCGTAAGATCTCCACCGATGATGTAAAGTTGTGGATGCACTATTTTCAAGAGAGTTTGTCCGGAACCCAGTTGGAATGGTACTATCAGCTAGAGAACGACCGTATCCGTACTTGGAGTAACTTAGCAGATGCTTTCTACAAGCAATATGAGTACAATGCTGAATTGACACCCACTCGCATGCAATTACAAAGTATGTCTATGGGTCGTGATGAGAAGTTCAAGGAGTATGCTCAGAAGTGCAGAGATCTAGCAGGCAGAGTTCAGCCACCCTTGTCCAATAGGGAGTTGGTTGATATGTTTATGGGAACACTGACGGGCCCATTCTTCAATCATCTGATCGGAAATTCTTCAGCCGGATTCACCGAGCTGATATTGACAGGCGAACGCATTGAAGCTAGTATCAAAAGTGGGAAGATTCAGGTAGAGACATCTTCAAATGTTGCGAAGAGATCTTTTGGTGGTAAGAAAGAAACTAATGCTGTGTATGGTCAGAGAAGCCGAGCCAACACCGACCGTGCTCAATCTGTGGGGGCAGTTGTGATCTCCAATCCTACATCAACACAACCTCAGCGAGACAACGCGCGTAACCAGAACGCGCCACGAAGATAGTTTACAAAGATCAACATGCCATTGTCGCAAGCCTTGCAACACATGTTGAAAGAAGAGCTGATTACCTTGAGGGATCCTCCTCAAAACATCAACACTTCCTCTCCGAGATACAATCCTAATGCTAAGTGTGCTTACCACTCCAATAGCCCAGGACATAGTCCTGATGATTGTTGGGCTCTGAAGAACAAAATTCAAGACATGATTGAAGCTAAGCAGATTGAGTTTGCCCTCCTGTTGAGACTCCGAGTGTGATCAACGCGCCTATGCCTAACCATGACAAGAGTTCCAATGCTGTTGGTGAGGATACTTATGTGTTCAACATAGATGACTTGACCATTCCTCTGATGACTGTTAAAAAGAATTTGCTACAAGCCGGTGTCAATCCAGGATGCCCAGAGAATTGTCGTTGGTGCCCATCTGCACTTGATGGTTGTGCTTGGTTGAGAAGACGTGTTTAGTGCATGATGGATAACCGTGAGATACTATTTCTGAAACCACCTGTGCAGAAGCTGTGTGAAGAAATGTCCAAGTTGAAGATTGACAATGCGAATGAAGCCACACCATCTGTGTGGGATACCTTGGGGCAGCCAAGTGGAAAGTATGATTACATGGTGAAGTACACTGTTCCTGAAAGCTACAAGATTCCTATTGAAGATGTTAAGGCGACGGATGGGGTGACGATTTCCCAGAAGACTATGCTGATGTTAACACTATAAGAATTTCCTCTGCTGATCCTGTGCCTAGAGTGGCGCCTCTCATTATCACTTCTCCAAGGCCAGTTCCATATTCCTTTGACAAAGCTATCCCTTGGAACTATGGAGCTGATGTTTACTATCATGGCGTCAAGCAAGACCCTCTAACCATTGAAGATCTTACAGTTGAAGCTACCATTCCTGACATTGACAACATCACCGGATCAAGTAAGGTTACCCGAACCGGAAGGGTGTTCTCTCCAGATGTCTCTCCTCCAAAAGACACTGCGACTCCAACGATTCCCTATTCAATCCATTCCCAAGCTAGAGGGAAAGAACCTGACTCATCCCTCGATGTAGTACCAAAGGAAGTTATCAAGACACCTCCAAACAAGAAATGGAGGAAATTCTGAAGATTATCAAGAAGAGTGACTACAAAGTTGTGGAACAGTTAGGACAAACTCCGTCCAAGATATCCATGCTTGCTCTGCTCTTGAGCTCTGAGGCTCATGCTAGCGCCTTGGTGAAGTTTCTGAAGAGTGCTCACGTGCCGCAAGACACTACCACTGACCAGTTTGAAGTTTGTATTGCTAGCCTGGCCGCCAACAACGCCTAGGCTTCTCGATGTCGATTTGACTCGCGAAAGAAACACAACAAAGCCTTGCACATCTCTGTTGAATGCAAGGGCACTACATTATCTCATGTTTTGGTGGATACCGGTTCTGCTCTGAATATCCTTCCGAAGACTGCTTTTGATTGGCTTGATATCGAAGGGTTGGTTCTGAGACCCAGTGACATAATTGTGAGAGCTTTTGATGGTTCTAAGCGAACAGTACTTGGAGAACTCACTCTGCCTATTAAAGTCGGTTCCCAGACTTTTGATTCTACTTTCTTTGTCATGGACATCCGTCCAGCCTGTTCTTGCCTACTTGGACGCCCTTGGATACATGGGACACATACTCTACCTTGCATCGGTCAAGTACCCTGAAGGGAAAGTTGTTACAGTATGTGGTGAAGAAGAGTATATGGTCAGTCATCTATAATCATTCTGATATCTCGAGATGGAAGGAGAATTCTTTGAAACTCCCTGACAAGCTTTTGAAACAATCCCCAGAGTCATGCCTGTTGACTCTCCTGTCACTCCTGAAGTTACACAAGCTCTGCCTAGGATGGCTTCGTTGAAAGATGCTCAAGCTGCTGTTGAAGAAGGAAAGAGTACTATTTGGGGACAGCTCCCTGATCTTTTGTTCAAATTTGACAAGACTGGTTTAGGCTTCACCATCAAAGGTCAGAAGATGATACGCCGCGAACATGCTGGCCAACTTCCTTTCCGCATCAGCCAGAGTGGAATCCATGCTATAGAAGACGACGACAGCGACTTCGACATCAGCAAGTGGATCTTCCCAACTCTCGACAAGGGGCTCAGCAATTGGAAGACTGAAGACGTCATACCAATCTCCTTTAGTCAGGAGTAATTGCTCTTGTTTTGTTTTGCTTTTCGTATTTCTTTATGTTTTAAACAATAAACTCTAAAGCCTAGTGCCTTGCCCGGGGCATCGTGGCTCGTTTGTGAGGGGTATTATTTGTCATTTGCATATTTTCATTCAATAAAATCGTTGGACTTTTTCATTCTATTTTTGCTTTCTTTTACTTTATCACCCCTTCAAAAAGCTATGTGTTTCTTACACACACCCACGTGATACAATCGCTAATCACTCCGAATCTCGTTGATAACTATGCTATTGCTAACTATGACTTCGATAATCCGATCTACCAAGTCAAGACGAAAGTGAGGAAGATTGTGAAGTGCCGGAGAACTTGCCGATGCTACAGAAGAAGGGCGAGTTATAACCACACGAAGAGCAAGTTGAGGTTGTGAATTTGGGTACCGATGAAGATGTAAAAGAGATTAAGATAGGAGCGGGTCTTGAGAACAGTGTTAAAGAAAGGTTGATTCAGATGCTACAAGACTATATTGAGGTTTTTGCTTGGTCATACGAAGACATGCCAGGGTTGGACATTGATATTGTAGTACACCGATTGCCGACAAAGAAGGTTTTCTCCCGTGAAATGTAAGGTTCATCGCATGCCCCGAGATGTCGAGAAAATCACAGCCGAAGTTATGAAACAGTTCAACGCCGGCTTCTTAGCAGTTACTTCCTATCCACAATGGGTTGCTAATGTGGTACCTGTACCTAAGAAGGATGGTAAGGTACGAATGTGTGTAGATTATAGAGATCTGAACAAAGCAAGTCCGAAAGACGATTTCCCACTTCCTCATATTGATGTTCTGGTTGACAACACCGCTCAACATAAGGTTTTCTCCTTCATGGATGGTTTCTCTGGTTACAATCAGATTAAAATGGCTCCTAAAGATATGGAGAAGACTACTTTCGTTACACAGTGGGGCACTTTCTACTACAAGGTTATGCCATTCGGACTGAAGAACGCGGGTGCCACTTATCAACGTGCTATGGTGACATTATTTCATGACATGATTCATCACGAGATAGAGGTCTACGTCGACGACATGATAGCTCGATCACAGACTATATAAGAACATCTTGATCATTTGCAGAAACTATTTGACAGATTGAAGAAGTATAGACTGAGGCTTAACCCTAACAAGTGTACTTTTGGAGTCAGATCCGGAAAGCTCCTAGGGTTTGTTGTCAGTGGTAAAGGTATTGAAGTTGACCCCGCCAAGGTTAAAGCGATTCAAGAGATGCCAGCTCCCCGCACCGAGAAGGAAGTCAGAGGTTTCTTGGGCCGATTGAACTACATTGCCAGATTCATTACACACCTAACTGCTACTTGTGAGCCAATTTTAAGTTACTGAAGAAAGATCAAGTGGTAGAATGGAACGACGATTGCCAGATCGCTTTTGACAAAATCAAGGAGTACCTGTAATCCTCCTATCCCGATGTCAAGGAAGACCTCTTATCATGTACTTGATGTTAGAGAACTCAATGGGTGTGTGTTGGGGCAACATGACGAGTCGGTCGAAAAGAGTATGCAATATACTACCTTAGCAAAAAGTTTACCGACTGTGAAACAAGATATTCACAGCTTGAGAAAACTTGCAACGCTTTGGCTTGGGCTGCTCGCCGACTAAGACAGTATATGTTGACTCACACTACCTTATTGATTTCTAAGATGGATCCGATAAAATACATATTTGAGAAACCAGCTCTATCCGGAAGAATAGCAAGATGGCAAATGATCTTGACTGAATATGACATCCAGTATACTTCTCAGAAAGCGATCAAAGGAAGTGTAGTAGCCGATCACTAGGCTCATCAAGCCGTAGATGACTATCAGTCTATGCAATTCGAATTTCCAGACGAAGATGTTTTACTAGTTACTGATTATGAAGAACCAGGCCCAGATGAAGGACCTGAACAAGGATCCCGATGGACTATGGTCTTTGATGGAGCCTCAAACTCACTTGGCAATAGCATTGGCGCCATCATTACATCCCCTATAGGCGCACACACTCCTTTCACCGCCAGACTCTGTTTCAGCTGCACCAACAACATGGTCGAATACGAAGCGTGCATCTTGGGTATCAAAGCTGCTATTGACTTAAGAATCAAGTTCTTGCAAGTGTATGGAGACTCAGCTTTGGTGCTCAGTCAGATTAAGGGAGAGTGGGATACGAAGCATCCGAATCTTATTCCGTATCGAGAGCATGTTCTGAGTTTGATCCCATACTTCAAAGAGATCACTTTCAATCACATTCCACGAGAAGAGAATCAGTTGGCAGACGCATTGACTACTATGTCGTCTATGTTCAAGGTCAGATGGGACAACGAGGCTCCCCAGATCATCATTGAGAAGTTCGACGAACCAGCATACTGTTATGAGCTTGATACAGAAGAGAAACCTTGGTACTATGACGTGAAGAGGTATCTTGAGACTCATGAATATCCCGCAGGGGCATCTGTCAATGATAAGAAGTTCATGAGAAGATTTGCATCCAAATTCTTCCTCAGCAACGACATCTTATACAAGCGCAACCATGATTTGTGCTTACTCCGCTGTGTAGACCAGAAAACAACAATACATATCATGGAAGAGTTACACGAAGGCGCATTTGGTACCCACTCCAGTGGACATACGATGGCTAAGAAGATTTTGAGAACAGGTTACTATTGGTCCACCATGGAAGCTGATTGTCACCGCTACGCTCGATCTTGTCACAAATGCCAGATTTATGCAGACAAAGTGCACGTACCTCCAGTACCTCTGAATGTTCTAACAGCTCCTTGGCCTTTTGCAATGTGGGGCATTGACATGATCGGAGAAATCAAGCCCAACGCTTCCAACGGACATCGTTTCATCCTTGTGGCAATTGACTACTTTACCAAATGGGTAGAAGCAACCTCGTTCGCATCAGTTACCAAGAATGTTGTGGCTCGTTTCATCAAGCATAATCTTATCTGTCGGTATGGCACTCCCGAAAGGATTATCACAGATAAAGGCTCCAATCTCAACAATAAGATGATCACCGAACTCTGCACGCAGTTCAAGATCAAGCATCACAACTCTTCTCCATATCGGCCTAAGATGAATGGCGCAGTGGAAGCCGCCAACAAGAACATTAAGAAGATTATACAGAAGATGACAGTGACTTACAAAGATTTTCATGAGATGTTACCACTTGCTCTTCATGGCTATCGCACTACAGCGCGAACATCAACAGGGGCAACCCCCTTCTCTCTCGTATACGGTATGGAAGCCGTCCTACCAATTGAGGTTCAGATACCCTCAACAAGAGTCCTCCAGGAGGCAGAGTTAGGCGAAGACGATTGGGTCCAGACTCGCCTTGACCAGATTAACTTGATTGACGAGAAACGACTTGCATCCATCTGCCATGGACAGATCTATCAGAAATGAATGATCAGAGCATTTAACAAGAAAGTCAAACACCGAGTCTACCAAGTTGGTGATCTAGTAGTCAAGCGCATCATTCTTCCACAAGGTGATCCCAGGGGCAAATGGACTCCCACCTACGAGGGACCATTTGTAGTCAAGACAGTATTTTCCGGTGGAGCTATGATACTTAGCACCATGGATGGTGAAGACTTCCCACACCCTGTGAACGCAGACATAGTCAAAAAATACTACGCATAAAAAGAGACCCGCTAGGTCGACTGACCTAGGCAAAAATAAGGGCATCCTGGCGAACCAAAAGGGTTCGGGCAAAAGTTAACGATATATACAAAACATGTACACCCGACAAGTCGAAAACCTGAAAAGGCGGCTTGGGCAAAAAAGGGTATCCCGGTAGGCTGAAAACCCGAAAGGGCGGTCTAGGCAAAAGTTAGGGATTTAAGCGTACGACTATGTCTCGTCCAGATCACCTATCTACTTCCAGACTACTATCAGCATTCAAGATTCAAACGGCGAAAATCAGTCTACTCACTTTCTACTGACAGCAAGGAGATGAGATAGTTGAAATATATGAGTACTAGCATAGTGGGAACTTAACGAGATTGTTTCCGCATAGCTTTTTACTTTTCCTGTGTACAAACTACTTGGCCATACGCCACCTTTCAAATAAATACAAGTTTCTTTCTCTTTACAATTTTCACTGTTGTCGTTTGCATAAAGTCCAACGTTTGCTTTGAATGATTATATGCATGTGACAATAAAAATCTATTCACAAACATGCGAAAAGTAAACATCACAAAGTAATTACTACAGGCTCTAGGAGTTGAGATGACGACGAAAGTCACCAAAACATTCCCCTGCAGAGCATAATCCCCACAGAGGTGCCACTTGCCACAAACCTTCCCCAGCAAAGAAGAGGAGGACCCCCAAGCAGTGATTCCCCTCAACTCAATCGGGCCACACCCATCTTCGAGCAATAACATCTCATCCCCCAGCCGAGGTATTTATCCCCAACAAGGTATCTCTCAACATTTCCCTTTTCCCCGACAGCAGCAGTGTCCCGACTTGAGACTTGGTCAGGTAGTGCACCGGAGGAAACCTACACCTTTCATACCTCAGCTAGAGATTCCAACGGGCTCCAGATCCTTCTAACCCGGTCACCAAGCAATTATCAAATGCTCTCCAACAGGATTTACACGCAAAACCCCCGGTAGAGTACCTCCCAAACTCTCCCCAGCCGGGTTGTCAACAATATCTAGCCTCAAGACTTGGTCAGATAGTGCAATGGAGGAATCAAAGTTTTCTTTCTTCTCAGGATCTTCATCCTCAAACAGAAGTCAGAAATCTCCAAACAGAACATTCCCATCTTCTTCAAGATGGATATGTTTTGAAATACCACAACGTCTATCATTCATACATTATTCATAAAAGTCATAATTTTTGCATATGTTATTCATACACATTTGTCATGCATCATACTTTGCATAAGACTAATCAATATTCTATCAAAGTTTCTCTTGTTTTCTCCAAAACAGGTGAAAATCACTTTTGACACAAACTGGTCCAGGATTAAGACCCGAATCCAGACGGGAAAACTATCTGAAAGACCTCCCCTAGTTGTCCTCCGACAACTAGTCCAGGATTAAGACCCGAATCCATACGGGAAAACTATCTGAACGACCACCCTCGTTGTCCTCCGACAACGGATCCAGGATTAATGCCCGAAGCCCGACGGGAAACCTTATCCGAACGATCACGAGTTATCCTCCGATAACAGGCAGTGGATCAACACCCGATGCACAATAGGGAATATATCCGCATTTTGCCAACTACTACCTCCCCCAGAGTAGTCAGCACGAAGAACTATTCTGACTCATTCTTATTATCAACAGCAACTACAGAGTCTGGCGTACGACTCAGTTGCCTTGAATGGCATCTTAAGCCCATCTCCGACTACTTGTCAACATTTATCCACTTTCAGAATGCTGCATATTTGGTTAAAAACCAATACAAACCAATAACTTCATTCAAAGATGAGCACGAAGTCTAACGTACGACTCCCTCCGGATGGCATCTTAAGCCCATCTCCATGCTCCTTCCAGAAACGTCTACAGAGCCTAGCGTACGACTCACTCCCCAGCATCGATCTTTCCAGATGGCATCTTAAGCCCATCTCCGGCAGTTCTCCTACTCAGACAACAATCTTGAGTCTAGCGTACGACTCATTCCCCAGCGAAATCTCCAGCTTCTCCAAATGGCATCTATAAGCCCATTTCCGCATCATCAACCAACAACGAGTGTAAATTTTCAGGTGTACTCGAGTGTTCAATCATCTTCTACCTCCAGGTCACGAAAGGCGAGTTGGCCAATCTAACCCTTCCAGTACAAGAAGATTGAACAGGGGAAGTTGTCATACCCCAAAATTTTCCCTCCATCTTCTCAAGATATTTCATACATCCATACTCAAGGATTCCTCAAGGGTTGATCAGACAAGCCCTCTCCTAGACAATCAACCCAAATTAGGGTTTGGTGATTCTCAGATAAAAAAGGATTTTCAACATCCCCAATATTCATCATGCCTCCTCATATGCTTCAAATGTTCTCCATGTCAAGTTTCAAGCTTCACAAGTCATGTTTCCGCAGACAATTGCTCAGATGGTTGAAAATCAGTTGTATTGGACAAAAAGTCAATTGTGGTCAACATACAGTCAAACTTCATGATTCTTGGTCAACATCCTCATTTTGAAGTTACATTCATCATTTGATCAAGGGTTGATCATGATTCATCAAGAAAACCCAAGATTTGCTCAAAAGTCAAACTTTCTAAATTAGGGTTTCTTAGTGAAAAGTCAACTGAAGTTTGACTGATCATAACTTCTTCATACTTTCTCAGAAATTTTTCCACCACCTCTTGTTTTGAAGGAAATTCAATTCTCTACAACTTCATGTCTCACAAGAATGTTCAAAAAATGCTTCATTTGAGAGGTATGGATCAAAACATTACAGGTCTTTTTCAAAGTCAACAAAAAGTCAAAATTTTGTTTTGAAGATATATTGAGCATGAAAACTCCAATTGAGATGAGACCAAAAAGGTTGGTTAGAGGACTCCTAGAGATTTCAAAAAAGTCCAAGAACACTCAAAAATGTGGAAAATTGAGCAAGATACACCATTCACAAGTTGGGAAATTTTGAAGAGATGCACAAATAGAAATACTTCTAAAAATCAAAATTTTTGCAAATGGGCTTACTTTTTCTTTATCCAAACTTGTTCCTCATGCAATTAGGAATATCCAAGCCCAATGCCACGAATTTTTATTTTATTTTTCTATTTAATTTGGAATTTATTCATTTAAATACAAATTAAATTCAAAAATAAAGTATAAAATCAAAATTAAATGCTAATTTGATTTTCCTCTCTTCCTTGAGATCCAAGTAACTCAATAAAGCCAGCAAATTTCGAAATTTGGTTGGATATGGCAAGTTTGGATTGAAAATTGATCAAAAGATGAAAATTTGATTTGGTACAAAATCAAATATGTTTTGCATTGATTAGTGATTGATTCTTTCTCAAATCAACTCTGAATCCATCTACTATATATATACATCACATGCCACACGAATTAGGGTAGAAAAACTGGCTGGAGAAACCCTATTGAAGCTCAACAAAACCATGCTATACAAGCTACTAGCAGCCATCGATCCAGTGGTTTTCAATTGCTTTTGAGGATTCAAACACATTGCTTGGCATCCCTGGAAGCATTCCAGACTCTCACATTGCTCAAAACCATCCAGAATCAAAGAATCCGAATTCGGTTTGTTCAAGAAAATTTCAAAATCGTATTTCAATTATCATGCATTTTTAACCCGATTTGTTGTTGTTTTTGTGATTAGTGAGAAGTTTGCAAGCGATCTGGGCAGGTTAATTGCATTTCCATAGCCTGAAACTCGATATGCCATAATTAGGGTTCCTGGACACGATTTAGGGCTTTGCTTATTAGGATAAATTGGACCACGAGACTATTACCATTGCATTCGGAATGATGTCTTGAATCGAACCATGGTCTTAGAATTCATTTATATTATCTGTATGTGGTTTTTGATTTTGCCAGGGTTGTAGCGTCGAACAAAGGCCGACGCTGGATTTTCAAAAATTTGAATCGGGGAAGATGAAGTCTGGCGCGAGTTTGATGCAACCAGGGGACGACGCGTGTTTACATTCCACTCGTTCCAATTTCCAAACAGTTGGACACACTGGCTCAGTTGGTTGAGGCGTTCACTGTGCAAGGATACCCTCCAGGGTCATGAGTTCGAATCTCCCCAGGACCGGTTCTATTTTTCTTTTACAAACTTCCATATTTTTCATATTTTCTAATTTATTTAATATTTTGCATACAAATTTAATTAATTTCCATATTTTTTCTCATGCATTAAAAAACACCAAAAATATTTTTCCTTCTGCAATTATTTTCAAAAAATGTTTATTTAATTTATAAAATTAAAAAATGTCATTTTGCATGCATATTTAATTTTATTCATAATTTACCATTTAAATCACTTTTAATTAGTTTTTAATTATTAAATTGCATCCAAAAAATCCCAAAAAATTATTTTAGCATATTAATGTTATTTCCAGCATGAAATATTTTTCTCATTCAAAAAATTGCATTTTTACTAACATTTTCGTCTTATTCGATTTCATCGTATTTTCCGATTTTCTCATCTTTTCACAGGTTATTCCGTTTCAGACGATTTCTTTTACTGTTTTTCTTTTTCCAGTAATGTAATTACTCATGGGATGTAATAATTTTAATTAGGGCTTTTATTTTACGCAAGTTTAAATTATGTATCTGCCCCAAAGCCATGTAATAGCATAGGATTTATCTTTCCGCACTTTACATTCCCGCATTTTAATTTCCGCACCCTATAAACTGTTAGTAATTAGGCATGTATGGCAAGATAAAAATTGGACATAGAGCACTAATTTTCAAGATAATATATCTGAATTCAACACACTCTTTCACACATGCACCCCTTAGGGTAATTCTCTCTCGTTGCCTTTCGATTTCAAATGGTCAAGTCCCTCGAACGTAGAGGTATTCTAGCACCGTTGCCTTCAAAACAAATCATCATAGTCCCTTCGATACAAAGATCATAAGACCCACGATGTTGCCCCCGAATACATGATCTTGACCCTCGATTGTCGCCTACGAAAAATGATGATAGTCCCTTCGAATGTGCTAGGATACTTCCTACAAGTTGCTTTCTATGACCATACGATGTCCCTTCGAATGTCCCTCTACATCCAACAAATAGGGTTACCTACCAACTAATGGTATGGATAGCGCTATTCTAAAGGAACGTAAAACAACACGAAAACGACCCATTCTGAGTAGGTAATAAGACTTTTAGTTGCTTGCTCAATCAAATACTTTTCACACCTCACACTTTTTGTTAAAGTTCAAACTCTTTTCAAAACGAAACATTTCCAAACACTTTGTATACATTCCTACATGAATCATTACAAAGTCAAAGAGAAATGCCTTTTCAAAACATTTTCGTCAAACACACAGAAAGCACAATTTTAAAGTGATCTAAGAGCAACTAAGAGCCCGTAGATAACTACGGATGGAAGGGGTGCTAATACCTTCCCTTTTCATAACCTTCTCCCTTACTCAGAATCTAACGAAGGTCTTTTTCTGTACTTTTTACCTTCCCTTAATTGGATAAAAGAAAAGTCGGCGGCGACTCTTGCTATCCGCACATTTGCGATACAAAAACCTAAAAAGTTAGTTCACCGTATTACAACGTGTCGTCGTCCTGTTGTTGATATATCGTCATATCATTTTCCGATGTCTCGTTATCTCGTCTTCCGATGTTTCGTCATCCCGTATGTAGCTGATGTTTCATCATCATGGAGGTTTTTCATCATTGTTTGATGTTTCATCATCTAATCTAAAAAACACAAACCAACCAAAACAAGTGAGCCGAACTACGGCGCTCTGACTTTCCCCTAGCACGAGGGAATACGTAGGCATCCTGTCGCGGGGCTTGATTGAGCACAACCTTTGTAAATATTTCCTTCTTTTCCCCGTGTTTTCTTTCTTTTATTATTTTCTTTTATCTCTTTATTCTTCTTTTCTCTTTGCATACATTATACCATATACAGATATAGTTAGACATTTACACCCATTAGATAGAAAGTAAAAGCGAATACCGTAGAGTACTACGGGCGCGTGGGGTGCTAATCCCTTCCCCTCGCATAACAGACTTCCTTACCCGATCTCTCGGTCGCAAGACCGTGATTTCTCCGTTTCAGGTTTACTCGATGTTTACTTTTCCCTCTTGGCGGGATAAAAAACGTTCGATGGCGAGTTCATTGATATATAGTTATATCCTTTGATTTTTCGGCCAGGTGTTTCAGCTGGCGACTTCACTGGGGACAGTTGACCTATTGTTGGTCCGTTCAGAAGTCGATCCTAACATTTGTTTTCTTTTCTTTTGGGTGATTATTTGTTTTGTTTATTGCTTTATAGCTTGTTTTTTATTATTTGTATATGTATACTTGTACATGTTTGCATGCATCTGCATCTGGCTATATTATTCTGTCTGCTATTGTGTTGTTGTTTCTTTGGTGGGTGGGAGTTACAAGAGGTAAAAGGTCCACTACCCAGGCCAGTGGCATATAGGATAGACGGATGTTCATGTCGAATCCCGCATCCCGTGATGCGTGTGAGGAGGCATGAAGTACCGAACTCAGACGAGGTTCGATTAAAGGTACTTTCGCCCTACACCCTTTGTGTAGCAAGCGAAGTGCTCGATAAAGAATCGTCGACTCTGTTTATCATTAGATACCCAGTTATGTCTAGAATCACCCGTGAGTTTGGGTTGGGACAGGTACAGATGCTGACTTATGTTACTTGAGTTCTTTGGTTATTGGTTTGGTTACCTATGGTTTTCTTCATCAACGAAATAGTGTTCAGAAATGTAGCTTGGGTCCTATTGCATTCATGAAACATTTTACAAACTACATTCATTTTTGTAACATACATGTTTTATCATTTCCAGGATTACTAGTCTCCGAGTTAGGTTATTGGGCCCCCGCTAAAAGATGGATACTGAAAAGAAGACTAATTACAGACGTCACCCAGTGTACAAGTTCCTCGCGCCAGCACTTGAGAGTTTGATTTTGTTGGCCAAGAGGTCCCCTCCAGAGGCTGTTGTTGAGTTTACCAAGGACTATGGAAGGATTCTGTCGTATTTGATATACCCTCTCAGTGAGTATCAGGAAGATGGTCTTAAGGCTTTGTTCCAGTTCTACAACCGTGAGCTAAGATGCTTTGTGTTTCCAGATTATTTGTTGCTACCTACCTTGGAAGAATATTCTGATCTTTCAGACATTCCAGTGCTTGATCAAGTGGCCTTTCACATTGCTATGGGAAAACTTATGGATGATCAAGTTGCAGCTGCCTTGTTCTTAGAGAAGTCGGTGATTTCACCTAATTCCGCGGAAAAAGGGGCGGTGAAACGTTTTCATTTAGGATTGCTGCTGAGAGAAGCTAATGCTAAAGCCACAGAGTTCGATTGGAGAGGTTTCAATGCCATCTTGGCTTTTTGTATTTATGGCATGGTCTTATTCCCGAATGAGCCCAAGTTCATTGATGAGAATGCTATCACTCTATTCATTTAGAAGAATCCTGTTCCAACTCTCTTGGGAGATCTGTATCATTCTATTCATTCGAAGAGTTACAAGGGAAAAGGGGGATTGGTCCATTGTTGTGCTCCACTCTTGTACCAATGGTTCCAAAGTTTCCTCCCTCGTGCCGGTGTTTTTGTGGATACTCAGCATACTATAAGGTGGGTGCCTCGCCTAATGGCTCTCACATCTCAGGATATCAGTTGGTACAGACATGTTGTGACTAAGACGGGTAGAGAAAGTATAATTGTTCGTTTTGGAGAGTTCCCTATTGTACCTCTCATAGGTATACGAGGTGGCGTCAACTACAATTGTTCATTGTGGAGAGTTCCCTAATGGACTTATATTACCTGAGTTGCACCTTTCCATCCTCAAGCTACTAATGTTCCAGATGTTGTGCCCAAAGGAGATTATGAGCGAGTGCGCGCTCAAAACCGCCTTCTGCTAGAAGAACAAGAGACTCTAACAATGAGATGTTTGGTTTCTACCCAAGAGAAGAATCAGTTGGCTCATAAGCTCAAGAAGTTTGAGGGAGAGACGTCTGACACTGCAAGAAAGAGATCTAGGTTTGAAGGAGAGATGATGTCATTGGAAGATCACATGAAAGCTATGGCTGAGATTGAGAAGAAAAGTAACGATTCCAAGGTTGAATTGGAGAAGAAGCATAAAGCAAAGATCAGAAGTCTAGAGAAGAAGATTCTAAAGGAAACCACTCAGAGAGCAGTATTCAAAGATCAGCTCAGAGAGAAGGATGTTCAGGTATCTTTGGCAATAGAAGAAATTGGGCAGCTCAAGATCCAATTGGGAATTCAGGAGTCCGCAGGCTTTCCTATTTCAGATTTTTAGGCTTATTATTTCATCTAATGTTTAAAAAAGGAATCACCATCAGGCTTGTTGATGGGTTTCCACTTCTTTATGTTTTATTGTTAGAATCTTTAGCATTTCTATTTATTTGTACTTTGTGGAACTATTTGTATCTTTGCTTCTCTTGTTTTAATGAGATTTGGCTCAATCGGTGTTCGTCACTTCATCTTGTGCTATTTCCCAAAAACATGGCTACGAGTATTAGAATCCTGGGAATATATAAACATGTCATTGCATGCATTGCATCTATATTCATGCATATACATACCTCATGCATAACAGGTTTCTAGTTGGTGTTCTTATTTTGACTTTACCTTTATTAGAGAGGAGATTCAAGACGACAATTTCACTGTTACTCTACCCGAAGCAACTTCCCGAGACAAATAGAGCAAGTACAAGCAGAGCTTGCTGAGCTGAGGATCCAGATGGCTACACAAATGACACAATTCATGGAAGCAATCACGAATTCAAACCGCAAGCAGGATGAGTTGGCTGCTTTAGTCAACAATCAAGCTCGTAACCAGGTTGATGTTGAGAATCAGGGGTTGTTTGTTGATGTTTCTGTTGGGCAAGATAATGTGCAAAACCAGGATTTCGTGAATCTCCATGGACCTCAAGGCAATCCTTTTGATCTTCGTTGTGCTAACCAAGGGCAGTTTCCCCCACCTCCAGGTTTCCATCTTGTGGGCAATCGCAGGGGTAATCTAGTTATTGTGAGGGGTCATCAGGAACATGATCATGATTATGAGCAGGATGAAGATGGTTTTTCTATGCACTCTAATCCAGATTTTCCTATTGAAGACAGGAGGTACCGTCAGTTGGAGGAACGTTTGAAAGCTGTTGAAGGAGAAGACATTTTTGGCATGGATGCCAATGACCTTGGGTTGGTATCAGGGGTGAGGGTCCCCCCAAAGTTCAAGCCTCCGGTTTTTGAGAAATACAATGGTTCGTCCTGTCTAGTGACTCATGCCATCGCCTACTTCAGGAAGATATCAGTTCATACTCACGATCAAAGGTTGTTGATTCACTATTTCCAGGATAGCTTGACTGGTGCATCCTTGGAATGGTATATGATGTTGGAAAGGACCCATATTCGCTACTGGAATAACTTGGTTTGTGCTTTTGTTAAACACTATCATTACAACAAAGAATTGGCGCCCAATCGTACCTAATTGCAAAGTCTTTCACAAGGCCCGAATGAATCTTTCAAGGAATACGCGCAGAAATGGCGTGAGTTGGCTGCAAGAGTTGAACCTCCTTTATTGGAGAGAGAGAGCTAATTGATATGTTTATGAATACTCTACAAGGGCCTTTCTACGATCGTATGATCGGGGCTACATCTGCAGGGTTTGTTGAATTAGTGATGGCTGGAGAGAGAATAGAGGCCGAAATGAAAACAGGAAGGATTCATGTTAGTGGTTCAGGAACTTCTTCGAGTGGAAGTAAGAAGCCATTTGTTGCTCACCCCAAGAAGAGAGAGGGGGAAACCAGTTTCGTTCATGCTTATGAGAGAAGAAATAGAAGACAATATCCACAACAGATCAATGTTGTGTCTATTCCAATAAATGCTCCTCAACAGCAGCAACCACAACAAGCCAGACAACAGAACGCCCTGAGGCAAAATAATAATTATCAATAAAGGTAGCCAAGGAAGTTTGATCCGCTACCTATGAGCTATGCCCAAGCCCTGCAACATCTACTTGATCTGAAATTGGTTAATATGAGACAAATGCCTGTTAATCCTGATCGTTGTCCAGCCAATTATGATGCCAATGCAAGATGTGAATTTCATTCTGGCGGTGTAGGTCATTCAATTGAGAACTATTATGCGTTGAAGTGTAAGATCCAGGACTTGATCGATTCCAAGGCAATCCAGTTTGAAGCTGCAGTTGGACCAAATGTTATTCAACATCCTATGCCACTACATGATGGCGCAACTGTTGATGCTATCGTTGAGGACGGCGAATGGTTGAACTTTGTGATGGACGTCAATCATGTGACTACTTCTCTTCCTTATGTCAAGAGGTATTTGAGTGACAATGGTATTTTCTCGGGTTGTGATCCAGCTTGCTGTAAGTGTGTGGAACGACCAAAAGGTTGTGATGACTTGAAGGCGCGTATTCAAGAGTTGATAAATGATGGTTCTCTTTAGTTTGGTAGAGCCAAGAAGTACATAAAGGTGACTCAAGCAGATGTTTTTAGGTGATTTCTATTTCGTTTACTCCAAGGCATATTCCTGTTGCTGCCAAGCCATTACCACTGATGATTACTCTGCCTGGTCCTATGCCGTACGAAAGTGAGAAGGCTGTCCCATGGAATTATGGCGCTGATGTGTATTATCATGGAGTGAAACAAGAATCTGGTCCGTTTGAGAACAACTTTGTGAAAGATAATGATGTGGATGTCAACAATTTTTCTGGTGAAGGTCGTGTAATGAGAAGTGGAAGGGTGTTAAGTCCTCCAAACATTCAAAATAATGCAGATGCTTTAGCAAAGGCAAAAGGCAAACAAGTGATGATAGAGGGTTAGAGATCTGAGCAGATTAATGTGTCTAAGCCTCTTGTCGCACCTGATGTGTCTTCGACTCCAGAAGCCGAGATTGAAGAGTTGATGAGACTGATAAGAAAGAGTGACTATAATATTGTTGAGAAGTTGCATCACACCCCGTCTAACTTGTCTATGTTGTCTTTGTTGATTTATTCTGAGGCCCATAGGAATGCTCTAATGAAACTATTGAAGAATGCTTTTGTTCCCCAAGAGATTATAGTGGGTCAATTTGAAACAGTATGTGCTAGTATATCAGCCGAAAATGGGTTAGGCTTCATAGATTTTGATCTCCCACCCGAGGGCCGTAATCATAACAAAGCCTTACACCTCTCCATGGAGTGTAAGGGTACAACCTTGTCAAGGGTTTTGGTGGATATCGGGTCGTCGTTGAACGTATTGCCCAAGAAGGCACTCATGAAGATTGATTATTCCGGTTTGGAGCTGCGTCCTAGTGACCTTGTTGTGAAGGCGTTTGATGGCTCAAAGAGGTCTGTGTTTGGAGAGATTGATTTACCGATCAAGGTGGGCCCGAAGACATTTACTTCCACTTTCTATGTGATGTATATTAATCCGGCTTATTGTTGTCTTTTGGGACGTCCTTGGACTCATAAGGTTGGTGCGGTCACCTCCACCCTTCCTCAGAAACTCAAGTATCCTTTTGATGGGAATACAATTACTGTTTGCAGCGAGGAAGAGTACATTGTAAGTCACTTGGCTTCTTTCCGCTATGTGGAAATTGAGGGTGAAATACACGAGACTCCGTTTCAAGCTTTTGAGACCGTCCAGATGATCAAGACTCCTCATGTTAAGGATGAGAAGAAAGTTGAAACCTCTTTGGCTTCATTGAAAGATGCTCGAGCTCTAGTTGAGGCGGGTCGCCTTGAAGGTTGGGGCAGTGTTGTGGAGGTTACCCAAAAGTTTAATAAGTTTGGTCTGGGTTTTGATCCTATTTTGCGAAGGCAGATTTTCAAGGCTCCTGATTCGTCTACCCCTGTCAAGTTTGCAAGTGCCGGCATTGGAAAGGAGGATCGAGTCAATGCAATTGATGATGAACATGATGATTTCAACATAGAGGATTGGATTCGCCCATGCATCCCTGACTGCGGATTGAAGAATTGGATATCTGTGGACATCATTCAAGTTACAACTGCGGAGGAGTAATTTTCTTGTTTTTCTTTATCATTTCATAATTCGTGCGCTCTGCCCAAGGCATAGTGAATCATTGTGTAGGGTCACCATGTTTCACTTTGCAAGTTTTTATCATAAAATAAAGGACGTTCCCCTCCGGGAAGATTGTCCTCCAGTTAAGCAAAAACTTCGAAGAACTCATCCAGAGATGTCCAAGAAGATCAAAGAGGAGGCACAAAAATAGTTAGATGTTGGTTTTCTGAAGGTTGTCGCATATCCGTCATGGGTTGCAAACATTGTGCCGGTACCTAATAAAGATGGTAAGGTCAGAACGTGTGTCGATTATAGGGATCTGAATAGAGCAAGCCCTAAAGATGATTTTCCACTCCCTCACATTGACATTTTGGTTGACAATACTGCTCAAGCTAAGGTTTTCTTTTTCATGGATGGGTTTTCTGGCTATAATCAAATCAAGATGGTGCCTGATGATATGGAAAAGACTACCTTCATCACGCCTTGGGGGAATTTTTGCTACAAAGTTATGCCTTCGGTCGAAGAATGCGGGGCATATCGATGCAATGGTCACTCTCTTTCATGACAAGATGCATAGGGAGGTTGAAGTTTATGTTGATGATATGATTGTTAAGTCTCAGACAGAGGAAGAACATCTAATTGATTTACAGAAATTGTTTAAAAGATTAAGGAAGTTAAGGCTAAGGTTGAATCCGAACAAGTGCACCTTTGGGGTGAGATCAGGAAAGTTGTTGGGTTTTGAAATTCTTGGCAGCAGATACGTGATGTCACAGAGAATGTTATGACACACTATCTGAGACTCTGTTAACAATTCACACAATAAATTTAAACAGCAGTAAAGAACACAATAAGTTGTTTACCCAGTTCAGTGTCTAACTACACCTACATCTGGGGGCTACCAAGCTAGGGAGGAAATTCACTATTAGTAGAATTAATTCAGGAATAAACCAACCGGTTTATCTCCTTCACTTAAAACCTACCCAATGCAACTTCAATCTAAGTCCTACTTAGACCTTGAGTTCCTACTCACTCCCCCTCAATCACAGCAGTGATATCAACCTATTGATTAATTGAATTGTGAAGACACACTTCAATAAACTATCTCGATTTTTCTTCAAAGCTTTGAGTGATAAACTACCCTTACAAACAAATCCTAGTCCAAGGCACTTATCAATTGATAGTTGCTTGGCTCACAAGAGAAACTAGAATTACACAAATAACAACTGCTAAATTTCCTAACAGTACAAAAGGCGCAGCAGCAGTGTAAGGGTTGAATTCCTTTTATAGAAGCAGTCCTGAAACTTCAGTTTTGGGATTCCATAAAGATAGCTAGGGTTCACTTAATTTAATCCTAAAAACATGGTCTTTTCAACAACCAATTTAGGTTTAATTAAGATTAACCTAGCAGCCACGTGAGCATGCATTCTAATAACAGAAAAACATAATATAGCAGCTCAACAAACTTCCTGAAAAGTCTTAGGAAAAAACAGATTCTGCAGAACAGAATGTCACACTGAATGTCATAACATCTGTTATGACATCAGACTATTTTTTGCAGAATTCCAGCACAGCTTTTATCTTCCAGTTCTGAGCTGTACTTTAAACATCCTTGTCAAGTAGGATTTATCTTCAATCTCTGAATGTCATGACATCTATCAAGACATTGCCATAGCCTAGTTTTACTAAAAAGTAATGCCAACTTAAAACACTAACAGAGAATTATGAAAGATGCTGAACTCGATGAAGCTGAGTGGGTGCAGAATCGGTTAGATCAGTTAAATCTCATTGATGAGAAGCGTTTGGCAGCTGTATGTCATGGCCAAGTGTATCAGAAAAGGATGAGAAAAGTTTACGACAAGAAGGTGCATCCTCAGTTCTATCAAGCAGGTGATCTCGTCCTTAAAAGGATAATCCTTCCTCAAGGTGACCCCAGGGGCAAGTGGACTCCGACTTATGAAGGACCTTTTATGGTCAAGAAGGTCTTCTCTAGTGGGGCAATGATGCTTACGACTATGGACGGTGAAGACTTCCCGCTCCCAGTGAATGCCGATGTGTTGAAGAAGTTCTTTGCATAACTGAACTTGTTGGTTGTATAAGTAATAGAAGAATCGTAGATTGTTGGTCATCTGTTACCACATTGCCATCTCTGCAACACTCTTTTTCTTTCATGTTTAGGTCTTTTAGGTCAAACACCTCTTTGTAGGAGTTGCATCTTAGTGTAAATGTCTTTTAATGGCCAATCTTCAATTAATGAAAAAGGGAAACTTCTTTGTTTACTTTTGTTGCGTTAATTGTTTAATTTATAAAAACGTCCAATATTTTCTTGATAATTACTTGCATTTGAAAAACTTTGATGGTTCCTGCACAATAATGATAATAAAAAAATAAAGTGAATAATACTGTTGGAATTGGCGATGCCCTCTTGCTGGAATGTTTGCATCACTTCCAGGATATCATTCATAAATAGTGTATTTCAAGGGCCATTCCCGATTGGAGTGTCTGATTATTCCTCCTGTCCAAAGAAGATGCTTTCAGTTGCAGGTTGTGGACGTCTGTTCCATAAAGTAGAAGACACTTGGAGATCCTGTTGTTGCAATACCGCCTCGCGCAATTTCCATCCTTTCTTTTAATGAAAATCCCCTGTGAATTTTGTCTTGGTGCACTCGACCACTTGTTTGAAGACGTTTTGTCATCCAGGGATAAGTTTCTAGTTTGGATCGGTTTGGAGACTACTGTGTCAACGGTAGATCAGAGAGGGAATTTCTTGTCCAAAAGGGTATCAAGACTGTAGAAAATCGTCAGAATCAAGAGGTCCAGGCGAAGTCGAGTCTCCCCAACAATGGCAATCTTGAGATTCTTTATTGCATCCTCATTTGCACTTTTGTTTGTTTGTTTAAACATTGCTATCATGTAAAATTTGTTTATTTTTGAATGAAAATCTAATGCACTAGGTATGTTTGTCTTGAATAAATCCATTCATTATCACTCATTCGTTATCACTCATTCGTTCGCTATCACTCATAAAAATTACTTGCTTGCATATTGATGCCAACTTCACCAAGTCTTTTGCTTAGGGAAAGATTGGGGGGAGGATGACGATACTAAAATGTCAATCTTTGGTTTGTATGCCTTCGAGTAGAACCCTGTTGTTGATGTACAAGCCTTATTTCAATTCCCAAACACCGGAGATATAAGGCAGATAAACCCTCGTTAACCCCTTTGAGCCTTGAAGTAGGAGTTTCTTTTCTATTCAGAAAAAACCCTTATATTCCTAACCTGGGGCAGGGTAGTGTTCAGTTAATCCGATCGAGCATTCAGAAGTGTGTAATCAGAGGATACAACAATGATTATCCTCCAGGAGACCGAGGAAAGTCCAAATCGCAACGGTCAACCTTTGTCTGTTAGCATGGAATCCTTCAAAGACTCAAGTACAATCATTCCCAACAAATTGAAGATGGTGTAGTGATCACACGATTTGTTCTAAGAAGAAATGAATAAAAAAGAGAAATATAAAAACAAAAAGCCCGCTAAGTCGAACTTCGTAATAAGTCGCTTAGGCAAAATAGGAGGGAAAAGTTTAGGAAAACCTGAAAGGGTTCTCAGAAAGAGAGAAAAGTCGTGTGATCAGACACAAAAATTAAAAGTGAGTGGCTGTCGTGTCCGTAAACCTTGTGGATTCCTCGAGTATGTCCAAGAAATCCTCAGCAGAAGTCACCCATGCCATACTCTTTTAAGATCTGAGTGCTCGTATCAAGTTGACTGAATCTAGGATTGGAGAAAATCACGAAGAGGGTGGGCACTAGAATATTTTGAGCCTAAAAATATTTTTTTTTAAAACCGTGAACCAGGCCATGTTATAACCCTCAATGTCCTAACTGAAGCATGGGTTAATTCGAAAGCATACTACGTTGAGATAACATTTTCCTGACTCCTATATTGTGTGCAAATTTTTGTGTTGGCATCATATGTTTGTCTCATCATTTTGAAAAAGAAAATGTTTTAAAAGGAAATGTGATGCATTCTAAAAGTGTTTTGTTCACAAGAAGTCGCGATACCTTTTCCATGAAAACTTCAAGACTTACATAAGTGTTGCATTTGAATTTTCATTCTCATAATAAACATTTTTCTGTATGCGAAGCAATTGTTTGACATCAAGTGAGTTTGTACAATGAACATCAAAGAAGAATTTAATCTTGTCAAAGGAGAGGGTCTGGACTCTATGGAATTGAAAGATAATCTTTTCAAAAATTTGATGATAACCCGGGGCATCTTATCTTGAATAAGTTCTATCCGTATTTCTACAAGGGTTCTCCCCGGTGAGTTCACTTCATTTTAGACTTGGGGCAAATTGGGTTTGATTGAATTGGAAAGATTGGTTATATGAAACATCCCTAGTGACACCGAAGTCTCTACTTCTCCCCAGCAAGTCTCCCAAAGTGAAGAGATTGTATTCAGATGATTCCCCAGTTTTACCTGAAGGTTGTCTACTCCCTCAGTATCGTCAGGTGGAGAGTTCTTGTTTGATAAGTTCTAATTGATGAGATTTCTTGATTAAGAATCTGTGTCCCCAGTGGATTTACGTTACTGTTATGTTCGTAAAAGAATGCCCGTTCAAGGCTGAATGTTTACCAATGGCTTCTTTAATTCCCCTGCCAAGTTGTTGCATTTGGAAGTTCTTATTCAAGAATTATCCCTTTTCCCCCAGTGTATCAGTATTCGTCTGAGATTTCTTCTTCAAGGTTTCTCCCCTCTCCAACGAAGAAATTTTCTTTCAAGATTGTGGCACAATATTTCTCATTTCCCCCAGTGGAGTTGTCTTATATGAGACGTCTTATTTCTTCATGTCTAGATGAACTATTTGACTTAGATTTCTATTCTGAGAACTCTCCCATCTTCCCAGTAAGTTCGATCCTGTTGATTGGTGATAAGTGTTGTATATCCCGAGACGTATGCTTTCGTAGGTGCCTATCCCACATCACTTTTATCCCCAGTAAGGATTTTTCTTATCAAAGATCATTTGCGAATCTCCAGTTGAGCTTCTTAAGGCCCCAGTTATCCACTCTCCGCTGGAGCTGTGTATAAATTTTCTCCTATCATTGACCAAAGATTGGTCGCTCCTCATGAAGTTAGAGGAATCTTTATTCCTGTTAAAATCCAATGTTGTCCGGTATCTCTCCCAATGTCGTCCAATATCTATTTGGTTTTCTTCATCAGAAGTTGCAGTTTCAACCTGATCTTATCCAACGAAGTCCAATCTCTATTTGGATTTCCTCTTCAAAAGTCACAGTCCAATTTCATTTGGCATCCCATATCAGAATCAACGGTTTCGTCCAAAATTATTTCTCCAATGAAGTCTACAATTTATTTTTGCAACTCTTCTCAGTGAGTGTAGCCTGTTTCTACCAGTTACACAAGTTATTGCTCCCCGCAGAGTTTCATCTCTTTAAACATTTTCTGCCTAGTGGATTTTGCAATTTATTTTTGCAAGTCTTATCCAGTTTTGGCTTGATATTTGATTGGTCTTGATTAGCCATTCCCCGGTAAAACATTTAATCATGACCATTGCATTGCATCCTCAAAGTGTAATTTTCCATTATCTTTTGGAACTTTACTCCATAGAAAAATTTCAAACATGCATTGAAACATAAGCCTTTATTTCCACTATGTTCCCCGGTGAATCAACTAACTTCAGATCATTTCCCTAGTGAGGCCTCTATCCTCAGTATCTTCATACCAATATTTTGTTAATCATTCAATTTGATTGAGAGTCTACTCGACGTTTTGGTTATAATCCGGTTTCTATCTGGTGAAATTTCATTGGTTTAGTATCTACTATCTTTTTTGGTTCATCTCAATGTCCATCAATATACCTTTCGAATATCAGTTTTGTCCTGATGATCGTTTCAGCAAGTGTTTTGGAAGTACGCTCCAATCACTTTGCTTTGGGTCGGGTTTTGTCTCGTTACCCGCGCATGAAATCCAGTTGTCGTATTGGTACTCATCTAGTTGTTTCGTCTAACTTTTCTTCATGAGTCGAGTCTTATCTCATTTTGTTTCTTACACCTGGGATTCTTTCAGTTCCATCATACTGTCTATCTCGGGTTGAAACGTGTCTCTTTATAACTATTGGGTTCAATCAGCTTTGTCTACTGTCTATCCTTTAGTTTGAGACTAGTAAGTGCTTTGAGAAACATGCGCTCTCATCACTTTGCTTTGGGTCGAGTTTTATGTCGTCGCTTGTGCATGAAATCCAGTTGTTGTCCAGGTACTCATCTAGTTTGTTTCGTCTAACTAGGTTCTATGAGTCTAGTTTTATCTCATTTTGTTTCTTATTCCTGGGATTCTTTCAGTTCCATCATATGGTCTATCCCGGGTTGAAACCTTTCCCCTTTACTCCGTGGATTCAATCAGCTTCGTCTATTGTCTATCCTCAGTTGGGATGGCTCTATTATAACTATTGGGTTCCATCAACTTCGTCTACTGTCTATCATCGGTTGGGATGGCTCTATTATAACTATTGGGTTCAATCAGCTTCGTCTATTATCTACCTTCTAGTTTGAGAACAGCAAGTGCTCTGAGAAACATGCACTCTCATCATTCTGCTATGGGTCGATTTTTGTCTCGTTTCCTGTGCGTGAAATCCAGTTTTTGTCCTGGTACTCGTTTCTAGGAAGTGTTGATCTTCTAGTTCTATCGGGTCGAGTTTTGTCTCATTTGATGTCATTCCTTGGATTCAATCAGCTTCGTCTACTGTCTATCCTTGGTTGACCTGTCTCTTTCATACCTTCGGTTTGTCACAGTTTCTAGTGTTTACCCCTGGTTGAGACCAACAAGTGTCCCTAGAATCGCGCACTCTAGTCACCTTGCTTATAGGACCCTTTTCGTAGTTGTCCTATTGTGTACATTTTCAGAGTCTAGTTTCATCTAGTCTTGTGGTTTGAGTTTCATCTCATCTTTATCATGGTCTGTGTTACAGTTTCGTCTTAACATATGTCTTTGGAAGGCTAGTGTTCATTAGACTCTCCCGCTTGTTAAAGCATAATGTTATTTGGCTTTTCTCTAAAACCAATTTTATTTGGTATTCTCTAAGACCAACATTCTCTGGCTCCTTTTTGAAAGTTTCACTCTTCTTCTCAAGAGTGTAAATTTTCGGGTTCTTTTGTATTCGATCCTCTTCCACTTTGAACGCTCGAAGATTTCCACTAGTTCTTGCTTTTCAAGTTTAAGAAGATTGAATAGGGGCAGCTGTTGCAACCCAAAATTTACCCTCTTGATTTAGGCTCATGTCTCATCATAAACATCATATTGCATTGCATTCATACATTATGATAGGATTAAAGTTCTTTGGATTCACAAGTCCTCTACAAGCTAAGGAGGTTAATTGTGTTAGCATACTCTTCTAAGGGAATCTCAGGCCCTCACATATTTGGATATTTCAAGTCACAATGATGTATTACATCTCAAGACATTCCATTTGTCTCATTGATCCCTCTAGAGTTGGAGTTTTGCAAAGAATTGATGAGGAATTCATCTATGGCATTCATCTGATGAAATTAGGGTTTTGGCCCATTGTGAAGTTTGAAGTTTGGATAAGTCAATTTCTTGAAGTATCATCTTCCTATAATCATTTAAGTTATCATGGTTCAGAGAATTATTCAATACATTGAGAAGATTTGAGGTTTTAAAGCTTGATTGGCTATCTCCTAGCACAAGGTGCAAAATTAGGGTTTTGGGTATCATCAGGATTTCTCCAGATTTTCCACTCAAATTTGATTCCACTTGTTTCTATATGTTGTTAGACATCCATGGTTGAAATATTGAGGCTCGATTTTGAGTAGAAGCAAGTCAATTGATCACAAGGGGAAAAATGGTCATTTTGGTTAAAATCAGTCAAACTCAAGAGTTGACCAAGTGGACTTTTGGTCAACCATCAATTCAAATATCATATTTTCATATTTCATGATCAAATCCATCTATGAACTAAGAAAGTTGAAGAAATTAGGGTTAACTTGTTCTTGAAGTTATTTAAAGATAAATTTTTTTCTAAGTGTCCACCCTATGAAACTTTGACATGTCATAACTTTCTTAATTTTTATCCAATGGTTGCATACCATACATTTTTGGAAAGCTTGGAAAAAATCCTACAAATTTGTCAATGTGTAAAATTTCTCAAAAATGCACTATTTGAGAGATATTTGAGTTAGAAGTTTCATGCACAAGTTTTGACCTAGGCTGGGCAAGCTTGCAGATTTCTGGCTTTCTCTGCGTGTACTTTCCACAAACAGGTGGTGGGCATAATCTTGAAGCACATATCTTTTGATTCAGATGGAATTTGAGAATTCTACTTCGTGCATCTTGAAGTATGTCATGAGATCTTTAATTTGAGCTTTGAATCACATCATTTGGTTCAATATTGATGAAGTTACAAGGAACACAAGTGGAGGCCATGAAGTTGATTCTATGCACGACCATGCAATCCTAGATGCGCGCGTGTGTGCCTAGCCAGATTCCATGTTTTTGCACAACTTCTAGGAGCCATATCTCACTCATTTCAGCTCCATTTTTAGTGAACCAAAGCCCATTGTAATCCTCATCCCAAGAGCTATTGATAGGCCTCTAAAAGCCAAGATTTGTACGAGCCATTAGTGAGAAAATGGGGCTTGAACAGGATGATCCAAGGCTGAGTACACAGAGGTTTGTTTGAATGCTTTTGTGTTGATTTTTACAAGTCACTTCTAGGCAAGCATGAACTGGGAATCGAAGCCTTCATGTGCACCTCATTTTTTTTCCATAAAAAGCCCAGACAGAATGAGCATTTTCTCACACCATTATCATGCACAATTTCCATTTTTTTGCCATATCTAGTAAAGTTTAGGAATGAACCACGTGATGCATTTTCACCACCCACATAGCTCATCAAAGTGCAGCCAAAGAGAGTGGACACAGAAGAAAAACGCAAAGCTGATATTTGCTCCAACAGATTTATTGGAGGAAAGACTAATTCACCCTTGCTCACACTCCCTCTATATAAGTAAGAAGCCTCACATTTACTGAGGAGGTTATTCATACTCGCTTTCTAGATCTACAAACACCCTGCATTTTTCATTTTTTTCTTTGCTTGAAGCTACTGCAAATCGTGTTTATGAAGGAATTTCTGCAATGTTATCACTTCATTGGAGTCTCCAGAGCATGCCAGAGGGGTTTCTTTTCAATTTTAGAAGCCCATTTGGATTTATTTTCCAAATCAAGAGGTAACTTTTGAACTTTGAATCTGAGTTTTTAGCTTGCCATTGATGAATAAAAGCTTATACATGTGTGGTTAGTTGGCCAAACAATAGGTTTGATGTATATTTGTCTCTGTTTTTGAAGCACGTTGCATAGCATGATGTTCTGAAATTCTGGATTTCGATGATTTTCATGATTTTCTCGTTCTGATGTCTTGATGCATGGTGGATCATTTGGATTATTATGAGTTGTGTGTTATAGCTTGCCATGTAACCTTTAATATGAGCCTTGAATCGTTTGATTTGGTTGAGAAATAAGAGAGTTGTAGGGATCAGAGGTAGCATGCATGGCACTAGGTTCATACGCATTTTAGGGCTTGGATAGAGGTTGAAGATGATGCGTGGCATCATCTGATTCACTGACTTGTTTTTTTTATTTTCATTTAATTGATTTTATAATTAGCATCTTTAACCGTTTTATTTTGCATCCAAAATCAATCCAAAAATTCCAAAAAAAATATCATAGACTCATATTGTCCTCTAATATTTTGTGGAATTTTTTATGAAATTTTAAAAATGTTTTGACTAATTAAATAAATTCTAAGATTAATAGGTTATGTTTTAATTAAAAAATTCATAAAAAATACGTTCTCATAATGAAAAATCCCACAAAAAATATTCTGGACCCTCCAAAAGGTTAATTTTGAGTCTCTGATTTTTATTTTACAATTTTTTTATTTTTGCATAATTAAATAATTTCATGCATTATATTGCAATTCATGCATAATTAAATTATTTAAAATACTTTTCTTCAAATAAAAAATGCATAAAAAATATTTTAGACCATTCAAATCATGCATCATGCATTTCTGAATTTTATTTCATAATTCTTGTATTTTTTGCATAATTAAATAATTTCATGCATTATATTGCATTTCATGCATAATTAAATTATTTAAAATACTTTTATCCATACAAAAAATGCATAAAAAATATTTTGGAACATTCTATCCATGCATCATGCATTTCTGATTTTTATTTCATAATTTTAACATTTTTGCATATCTAATTAAAATTGAGCATTAAATACATGATTTGCATTCTACCTTTTGCATTTTTATTGTTTTTATCATTTTTTCCTTGAAAATAAAAAATGGCAAAAATAGTTTTGATCATGTTTAGGATGTTAGGTAACTGTTTTCAATTTTTGTAGATTTTTATTTCTGACTTTTGTATTTTATACAAATTTTTCTTGTTTGTTGGTCATATAAGTCTAAATTTTGAACTAGTATTACCTTTTTGATTTTTACTTTGATCCTTCCATGGACTTTTGAATTGAGCAAGGATATGTCTCTCACTTGTAAGAGATTTGGGCTCATTAGTTCATTTTTCCTTGGATTTTATATCTCATTTTTCTATTTTCATGGAAGTTCCAAGGTGAACATACCCTTTGGCCTAGTGTAATTGAGTCAAGCTTTAATTTGAAGCTTATGGACATAATTTAAGGCCAAGCTTTGGGTGTGTGATGATCATTTGAATGCTCTATTGATATGTAAGTATTTTTTCATTTATTGGAAATTACATGTTGATCATTTGGTTTCTACCTTGAGCATAAAGTTTGTGTGGTTCCCAAAACCCTAATTTGTTGGTGCTTTGATTCTTAGACCATGTTCTTGTACAATTTGTTGGCGATTTGTTTGTGTATGGAAGTTTTACCTTCTACATTTGGTTACTCATGAATCATATATTGAGTTAAAATTATGACACAAGTCACACATGGTTTTAATTATCTAATTAAAACTATTTTGTTTAAATCTTTGTCAAGTGCCATATTTAAATAGTTTAGAGGTTTTCAAACCCTAATTTGATGTACTTTTGTATGTCAGATATTTACCTCATTTGAAATACATTTGTTTATAGTTTACTTAGGTCTTAAGCTACTGACCTTGCGTGTCCCATTACCTTTCTCACCTTGCCTCTTCACCATGTTTGGCTCACTAACTTGTATACTTAGTTAAATTTAACTCTAGGGTTTAGAATTGATCATATCCATTGCTAACCTTTGTACCATGAATGGTTGTGATGTATGATAAGTGTTTTGTGTTTGTGTGAACATCATATTTATGATCTCATCACTGATCTCACTTGTATATGACACTTGACACAAGCATGTTTGAATACACACACAAACACTTTATATTACACATTTCTAGGATGCGCATTCATGTTTTCTTATTGAAAGTTGCTTATGAAAAGATTATGATGATTGAGTAAATGACATGAATGCATCTCTCTCATGAACTACTGACTTTCATCCTTTTCCACCTTCTAAATTCTCATGCCTCTTCATCTATGCAATGCCATGCTTCATTTGATTCTTAGATGCATGTTTAGGCCAAATTCTTGACTAGTTTTCCTTGTACTAATTCTTGTGTGGATTTTCTTTTGAGGTGATTGTAATTTGTTTGTGTCTAACATTTATGTAATATCTATGTTTCCATCACTGACTTCACTAAAAAATGACACCACAAGGCCTGTTCATAATTGCATATCTATGCACGTTTCACCATACACTTCTAGATGTATACTTAGGCTTTCTTTGTTTCCTTCGTTTGTGAATCTTCATGATGATTATGTATATGTTTATACTTCATTATTACCATGCTATCTACTGCCTTCCATGTATTTTTATGCTATGAGGTTCATTCCGTTTCCTTCACGCATTAACCATGCTTCATTCAATCCCTAGTTGCATTCTAGGTCAAGCCTTTAACTAGTTTTTGTGTTGATGTTGTATACGTGCAATTTAGAACATTTTATGACTTCATAGTGTATAGCTTTAGTAGCTCTTCATCATGTGTTACTTTTGATCCCACCATCATGTGACACTTAGCACAAGTATGCACAAGCACACACACATGCACACACATGTTTGTCCGCACTTGTATGAATCGAATGCATTTTTCTTAAGTGTTTTGTTCGCGAATCCTGTGAATACATGTTTGGATGATCTTGTTGATGAAATAATGTGTTTTCTACTGTAACTTGTGTATCTTGATATATCTTGGTCCATCTCTTTTCATCTTTTCGTTTCCATGGCTTCTTTTAACTTATAAACACTTCCTAGGTTAAGAATTTCAACTAGTTTTCGCACCAATGATGTAATTGCATCTTTGTGACATTTTCTTTATGATTTGGTTATTAATTATTTCATATGATATTGGTACTTTAATCACTTCATCTTGACACCTTCTTTGCATATCATAAGTCTCACACACTTAGATTCACTTGACTACACGCGATTGTTGCATGTTTATGCACTTTTTGGTGGATTTTGGTTTATGAATCTTTATGATTTAATTGTGGTATGTAAATGAAACATTAACATGTTTATCTCCTGAATTTTTTGTCATTTTATTCTTTAATTGTCCATTAACTTCATCTAAGTCCAACGCTTCGCACAATTAGCTCTTCGTATGGTTTTAGGACTAGTTTCGACCTAGTTTGTGAATTTACTTTGTATGTGTATGTTTATAATGATGTTTGATGTTTGTTAAGGGTTTGCATAAACTTTGTAAATGAATTTTGTGTCTACTGACCTCATTTCACATGACACTTTGTATGAACCTAATTCACTTGATTCCACTACATCTTCTTCTTTTTCTTTTTTTTAGCACTTGTTAGTGCTTGGTTTATGTGCTTTTGCCAAAGTACTTTACTCGACTCTACCCCCCTTCTCACTTGGTTTTCTAAACCAAGATGATTGATTTTATAGATTCCCCTTAGGTTTACTTGATTAGGTTAGTTATCGAGTTTAGACATTGAATTAGGCATCCGTGCATGATAACTTTAGGTAGATTCTTCCCCTTATTTATATCCATAACTTAGGATCAATCTTGTATGATAACATTAGGATTAGATATAAGTTAGTTTTCCCTAGCTATTTTACCTTTCTCCTTTGCATCCTTAAAACTAAATTCTTGTTTTGTCAAGTGCATTAAAACACTCTAATAATCTGAAACTTTTTTCCAAAATAAAAGATACAAACCAATTAGCTTTAGGATGTTTCGTTGTCCTGTTTGTTGCTGATGCTTCTTCGTCTTGCTGAGGTTCCTTCATCTCGTCTTCTAACGTGTCGTCGTCCTGCTGCTGATATCTCGTCATCTCATCTTCTGATGTCTCGTCATCTCGTCTTCCGATGTTTCATCATCCTGTATGTAGCTGATGTTTCGTCATCATGGAGGTGTTTCTTCATCGTTTATTGTTTCATCTGCTAATCTAAAAAACACAAACCAACCAAAACAAGTGAGCCGAACTACGGCGCTCTGACTTTCCCATTGCACGAGGGAATATGTAGGCATCCTGTCGTGGGGCTTGATCGTGCACAACCTTTGTAAATATTTCCTTCTTTTCCCCGTGTTTTCTTTCTTTTATTATTTTCTATTATCTCTTTATTCTTCTTTTCTCTTTGCATACATTATACCATATACAGATATAGTTAGACCTTTACACCCATTAGATAGAAAGTAAAAGTGGATACCGTAGAGTACTACGGGCGCGTGGGGTGCTAATCCCTTCCCCTCGCGTAACAGAATTCCTTACCCGATCTCTCGGCCGCAAGATCGTGATTTCTCCGTTTCAGGTTTACTCGATGTTTACTTTTCCCTCTTGGCGGGATAAAAAACGTTCGATGGCGACTTCATTGATATATAGTTATATCCTTTGATTTTTCGGCCGAGTGTTTCACAACTACATGGACTGCTTGGCTCCTAACACGATCAGCTTGGAGATACCTCACTCCAAACACAACTAAAACAGATCGAAGATACTACAATTCAGACACAATCTAAACTAGTCACTCAAGTGACACAAACCAGACTTGTAATTGCTTCACAGCTTCTTCCAAGGACATAACTACACTCATTTCTTCACAAATTTTGAGTGAGTGAAAACAATCCTCTTGCCTACAGGCTTCGAGGTAAAAATCAGTGACCATCCCACAATCCAGGTGGTTCACTTACATGGCTAACCCTAAAGACTACATCTTTCTAAACCTGGCTAGCTTTATAAAACTAGGTTACAACTTCCTATTTATAACCTATTACCCAAATAGATTTGGGCCTTCAAAAAATAGCATAAGTTGTTACAAACTTTTGCAGTAACAAACTTTCTGCAGAGTAAGACCGTAGATAACTTCTGCTACAATCAAGGTCCCTTCTGGTTTTTCACCTTAGCTCTTGTACTTCCACATGTGCCTCCAATGTCACGCCACATAAGATGCATAATATTCCCAGAATATTCTGCACTAATTAAAACATAATTGTAACAAACTTAACAGTTTCTGTAGCATGATGTCCTGATGTCTGGTGTCTCGACATCTCATATGACATGTTGTTCCATATGTTGAAACTTTTCAACACATCATGTTCAGGCACTCTAGATAGGATTATAAGTTGAGAATCCTACTGTACAATACATTGTTGTTGCTATTTATTTATTTTATTAAAATTAAGCCAATCCATACAGCTCATGAACTTACACTAGGGATGAAGTTCACTATCAACAATATTATTTCGGAGTAAACCTTCCCTATTTACACTTCTCACTTAATCAAACTACCCAATGACCCTTCTACCTAAGATACCACAATTAGATATGAGAACCACAACTCACTCCCTAAGTCACACACTATGACACTAAAAAAAATCAAAACTGATGACACTCTTCAAAGACACACAATCACACTCGCTTCAAAGCTTATGGTGATTGACAACTTGCAACTCAAAGAAAACGTCCTACTCAAGTAGAAATAGCAGAGAGGATCATAATGAACAATTAACAAACAAAATAATAAACAACCAATAATTAAAATCTAGACTTCTAAATTTAGAATGGCCAAACTGCAAAATAAGGTTTACAGCCTTTAAATAGAATAACAACAACTAGGGTTGCTTTACTCACAAGTCTTCAGCGCCTCCTGTCTTTTCTCCATGAAAGTAGGATATTAAATATCCAATTATATTGCTGAAGGAATTCTCAAGATTTCTTAGTCGAAGCATACAAATAACAAAAAAACTTACTTCCTAAAAAATCTGCACTTGAATTACTTCTATCAGTTTCACATGTCAGGACATCTGCTGTGTCATCTGCTACTTCAGTATTCTTCATGTCATTTTCTGAGCAAGATGTTTTACCAAAATTGTTGCCAATCCATAGAACTAACACATCGTTCATGCACTAAAACCTACAACCAGTGCATCAAATCGATTCAAAACAACATAATGAACATGAATGAATGTATAAACAAATTTTATATTGTGTGCATCAAGAGTTTGAAATTAAAATATCTACCAAACCGGTGTGACTTAGGGAAGCGAATTCTAAATGCTTTGAACTCGTGCAAGGGCTTGGATCGATTATTGGAAGGCTCGGGAGGGTGAATGGATGTCTGAATTGGCTTGAGACGACTAGAAATTGGGTTTTCAAGTTGCCCTAGTTCTTTGAAATTTTGAAAGCTTAGGTTTCATGTGAGAGAGGCAGCAATCTGTGTTCTTTGAGGATGGCCTTGATCTTCTACTTATATGGAGGGCATTAGGTCATAAATTTGAGAGAAAATATATTGCATTCATTGAAAGATATTTGATTTGCAATTTGCATCAAATCTTTCTCTTTCTTGCTCAATCTTCTCTTAAGACTCCCATGTGTTTTCTTCTAGCTTGCTATGTGTTACTTGGACCTCAAGACATATGAATAACAAGCCCACACGCCTTGTATCTTTCTTGGCATTTTATTTTAATTAAAATTGAATTTTAAAGAATTAATTCAAAAATAAACAAAACAAATGGTATGAGAGCGTGTAGCTGGACTTAGGATTCATGGACCATGTAAAAAAACAAGTATGAATCATGAAAACATAGGCCCATTTGGAAAAAAAATTAAAATTGATCAACATTCTCTTCATGCACTTCTTCAAAATTTCAAAACTTGCACAAACCATATCCGGCTCAATTTTAATCATTTGAGAGTGATCTTGGAATTTTTAGAAAGCTTAAGATGTACTATAAAAGCTCTCTTTGGTTTTATCTTCAATGAAATTTCCATGTTCAAGTACACTTCTTTGGAAAAAAGATGACTTTTTGTTGACTTTTGAAATGACCTATAATGTCTTGACCCATATCTCTCAAATGAATCATTTTTAGGCAAACCTTGTGAGAGACAAATTTGTAGAGAATTTAATTCACTTTAAAATGCGTTTTGTTGGAAAAAATTTTGATGAAGTATGTGGAAGTTATTCTTGGTCAAAGTTCTGTTGACTTTTCCTCAAGAAACCCTAATTTAGCAACTTTTGTCTTTTGGTCAATTCTTGAGTTTTCTTGATGAATCATGATAAACCTTTGATCAAATGATGAATATGATCTCAAAATATTGATGTTGACCCAAAATGATGAAGTTTGACTATATGTTGACCATAATTGACTTTTTGTCCAATACAATTGATTTTCAACCATCTAAGCAATTGACTGAGCAAACTTGGGCAATGAGGCTTGAAATTTGATATGGTGATACTTTGAAGCATATGAGGAGACATCATATTTACTTGAGCCATTAGAAACCACTTTTGTCTTGAGAGTAGCAAAACCCTAGTTGTGAGTTGGTTTCTTAGGAGAGAGTTTGTTTGATAAACGCTTGAGTAGTTGTTGAGTATGGCGATATATCTTTATCTCAAAAATAGGAGGGAAAATTTTGGGGTATAAAAATATGAAATAAGCTAGAACAAAGAAGTATGATGCTATCCAGTATATGAACTATCATATGGTAGATGAAAGATTCGTGTGCCACAAACTTCAGAAGATTGCACACGAAATCATTACTAAAGTTATGCCCCTAGATAAACAATTTCAGATTATTGTTATCATTGACAAAATGCTCATGGTTAGAAATATTTTAAAAACATTCTATGCTTTCAAATAAAATTATTTTTAATTGAGAGTCTAATTATTAACCTCTGAATTGAAGAAGAATCTCAGAGACAAGATCAAAAAAATTAAATCTTCTTGGTTTATAACAAAACAAAAATTGGTTCAGTTTTGAAGGCAACCATCAACCCATATAACAATTTGAATTGCAATGGTGTAAGTTGAATTAACATACATTTCTTCATATCTAATGTTGTGTGGAATTCAACGTGAAAATTTTGTGTGACAGAGTGTACATGTGTCAATGAAAGCATGGCAAGAATGCTGACATGACATGCTACATGACTAGGGTCAACATCATACTTGAACCTATAAAAATTTGTAGTTAATATGAAGCTAAAATCATAGCTAATTTGTAGCAAATTCAAAAACCATAAAATTTATCTTATATTACTTATTATACGTTGAATTTCATTGAGGCAACAATTATACTATTTCCCATCGTTGTCAGTGGTTACTAGGGATGTAAATGGAGCCGGCAGGGGACAGGGGATGCAATCCCATCTCAATCCCCATCCTAGAATCTATCCCATGTCTACGTCTCGGGTCCCCCTCACAAAGGGATTTTGTCCACATCCCCGTCCCCTCAAATCCGCTAGGATCCCCAAAGTTCATACGAAGATCCATAAACATGATTTTCTTTATTTATTATTTTAAACCAAATTAATAGTAAAAATTTCAAAAACTAACCACAACAAAATTTAGAAATTATTCCTTTATGAAAAATATATTTTTTTAACAATATTTAATCTATAATATTTTGTCTCATAACCACAAAAATTTCGAACTTAAAAAGTTTAAAATAATCTTTATATCTCTCTGTTTTATTAAAAATATATTTATATTTTAAATTTGTTTATAAGATAAATTATGTGATATGACAAATAAACCTACATAAAAATTTAAAATTATATGTAACTTATGTTTATTATGGTATTCTTGGGCGGGGACTCCGTGTGACAGGGGATATTTACGCCACCCTATCTACGAAGTTCCTTTGAGGAGAATTTGTACCCCTCCCCGTCTACGTGGGTGGAAAATTCCTCGTCATTGAGACCCAAACGTGAAATCTTCGCGGAGATCCTCGCTACTGGGGCAAGTTGACATCCCTAGTGGTAACCCTAATAGACCAAAAGTATGGACCGGAGGAATATGCACCGATAGACCATCTTGTCTCACGATAGAGAAATAACCTTGAACTGTGCAATCCACTGCTCCAATAACAATTTCTTATTTTTCATTAAAGTTATGTACACCATATGCACTATGTAAAATGTTATCATCATGGACATCTAAATTCCCTTACAGATAAAAATGTACAAGTTTTGAACGTTTATGATTTTTTCATTCTTCAATTTAGAGAGAATAATAATTCTCATGGAGAAACAAAAATAGAAGCATTTTCACAAAGTTTAAAATCGGGGAGGAATATCTTTCTCAAAATAGGCGGCTTCTGTAACGCCCGATTATTTAATCAAGTATTTTCGATTAAATTAAAGATTTAGTTGTTGAAGTTGCATTATGTTGCTACGGTGATTATTTACTTGTTTAATTGTTGAATAGTCGATAGATTAATATTAATAATAGTATTAGTTGGCTATTGAGAATAATAATAATAATAATAATAATAATAATAATAATAATAATAATAATAATATCGGAATAAATGTTGTTGGGCTTAGTTGGTTATTTGTGATTTGTAGAAAGGGAGGTGTAGAGAAGTAAGCCCAATAAGACAAATAGAATTATTCGTTAAGTAATATATAAATAAGAAACTAGGTTTGTTGGAAAAGGGTATTTTTTGAAAACAAGAAAAAGGAAAAGAATCAGTACGTGAGAAAGAAACAAGAGGAATAGGGTTTCGTAGAAAATTGCCATCGAGAGAGAATTGCAAACCGAAAGCCAAATTGAAAATTCGATCGAAACTCCGTTGAGCGACCTTCAATCCAAGGTAATGGTGGGGTTCGCAATTTCTAATGGTTTGTAGGATGAACAATATGTGAAAATCGGGTTGGTGTAATGCTGCTGTGATTATAGTTATGCTGAATTTCTTTCTGTTTCCATGTTGTGATTTTTACGAATTTGTTAGCAAAATTTCTTGTTACAATCAATGCAAAATCTTCTGTTGAAAAATTACGTGGATGGTAAATCATTGTGAAATTATTGTTGTTGTGCTGAAATTAATAATCCTCTGAAAACTTGAGTTATCGTTGGAGATTGGAGGAATGATAAGACTGAGACGAGGGTCGAACATGAAAATTTAAAATCTGGGCACCATGAAGGGCTAGGCGGGCACCTTAGGGACTGATGAAGAAGGTGGGGGCCAATTGGTCCTAAGTGGGCGCATGGGGAGCCAAGGTGGGTGCCTCACACCTTATAGTGCAGAGTTCCTTTTTGTTTTCTTTTCCTAATTTTGTCTATTTCCACCTTATTTGTCTTGTTCTATTCTTAATTAATTCAACTAGTGTACTACCTTATTAATTAAGTGCTAATAGTAGTTTGGATAAATAAAATTAACATGTGATTTGTTCGCGTTAAAACGTGACGCGCTAGGGAATCGAATCTGAATTCGGATTCTCTAGCTCGAAACGATTTACTCTTTTGATTTGTTTATAAAGATGCCGCGAGCATCAAGCTTTATTATTTTCAACACAAGAAAATTATGATTATGAAAAAGGGGAAAGCTGTTAATACCCTCAATTGATTATGATATGCATTACGACTAGCGTGAACTAAACGTAACACATTTGGGGAGATTCCGGGTAAGGGGGTTTGTTATATAAAGGGAATAGATGGAGCACCCTAAATATATATAGTTATCTATAGCTTTATATATGAATATGTTTGATATGTTTGTGTGTTTTAATTGCTATTTCTATGATTGGGAAAGTTTCTCCTTTGGATTTTAAGAAGGATAGATTATGTGGGATCCTAGTGTTTGTTATTATTGTGCTCGCAAAGATCATTGGATCTTCTGCATACATATCCCTTAATGGGAATCAGAGCATTTGTAGCTCGGATCTAAAGGGATCTATGGTTTGTTTGGTTTGAGGGAGAAAGAAATTTGCTCGGCAAGGATGAGACCTTGTGCCTACGTATTCTCAAAAGGATGTTGAGAAAGTCAGAGCAATCGTAGTTCCCACTTATGCTAGTGGAAGCAACGGGATGTTAGTAAGAGACACAGACAAATGTCATCTTAATAAAAAATGTATCTAATCTATTTCATCACATACATTTTGAAAAGTTTGATTGATTGAATCTTTCGTGTAAGTTATAGGTGTTTAAAAAGAGTTGCTTGAGTGTACAAGCGTTACCACTTACATGTTTAAGAAAGATGTTTGAAAGATGATTGAATCTTTTAATTGTAAGTATTGGGTGTTTTGCTTGAGTGTACAAGCGTTACCACTTAC
Organism: Vicia sativa; assembly: GCA_021764765.1. Taxonomy (NCBI): domain Eukaryota; kingdom Viridiplantae; phylum Streptophyta; class Magnoliopsida; order Fabales; family Fabaceae; genus Vicia; species Vicia sativa. The sequence continues at coordinate 81,865,721 of CM038796.1, read as the reverse complement.
GATTAAGAGATGTTTTTGTTTGAAAAGAGTTTGAAAAGTTTTTGATTGTATGTGATGTGATAGATGAGATACTTCTTCCATAGAGATGATAGATGTCTAAATCTCGAGGAGAAATTGATTGGATTAAAGGGATGCTTTTAAGAAGCCCATGGGTCCTTGTATTGTAAGCCCAAGAGGAGGCATTCCGAGGGTCATCGAGGGTCCTTGTATGAAGCTCAAGAGGAAGCTATAGGGTATGGCTGGTTTTGGCTTTAAAAGGGATTTCACCGGGAAACCATCCTTTTAGGATTAAGAGCAATTTCACCGGGAAATTATACTCTCAGGGTTCTATTCTAACGCGGGTGATTCTTTGTATTGGAAGCCCAATAGGAGGCTGTTAAGAGATTTCCTGGTCTCTTTCTTTGTATGATGCCCAAGAGAAGGCTAAACTCAATGAGGAGTTCTTTTGAACGAAGCCCAAGAGGAGGCTGACTCATCAGGGGAGTGCTGTCTTATATGAAGCCTAAGCGGAGGCTAAACTCAGATGAATGAGTTTTCTTATATGAAGCCTAAGAGGAGGTTGAACTCAGATGAAATGAGTTACCTTGTACAAAGCCCAAGAGGAGGCTAATACTATGGGGAGCCTATTGGTTAGACTAGCTGTCATGTTATAACTATACAGTTATATAAACAACTGTGTGTGTGATATGTATTCACAGGAGTTTATGAAGGAAATATAAACAATGCGTGTAAAGTTTATTTTACAAGAGTTTATGAAGGAAATATAAACAAGTGTGTGTAAAACGAACGTTTAAAACGAGCGTAACTTGATTATTTACAAGTTTGAATTGTGTACAAGGAAAATATGTACACGAACGAGTATTTATGTACAAGAGGATGTGGATGTACATAGGAGGGTTGGGACTTACACCATAAGGGAGGCCCATTGGTTTAAAAGCAGTTTCACTGGGAATAATGCTCCTTTTAATACCAATGGTATTCAGTGTATATACAATCGAAACGAAAACAAACGGACGAAGTTTGTTTGTACTTGAGTATTTACAAAAGTATTTGTGTTATGTACAAAGAAAATTAATATGTACATGAAAGAATTTGATATGTACAAGAAAATAATTATGTACATAAAAGAATGTTGGGACTTACACCGTGAGGGAGGCCCATGATCGGTTATGAAATTCGAGGAAAAACGAGTTCGGTTTTATCGTCAAATCAGATCGATCATGGAAAAAAAGATGTAAGTTTGATGAAAAGTTTTTGAAAAATGATCTTGAAAGTATTTGGGAAAAGTGAAATATACTTACAAGAAGTTTTGAAAAGAATCGGGCTTCAAAAGTTTGAAAAAAATCACCTTTAAAGGTGCTTTGAAAAGTACTCAAAAGTACCGTTTTCGGCTCGATAAAAAAATAATCGGATGAATGTTTTTCTGAAAATTTTTGACACTATCTTAAAATAGATACATTAATTGACAAGTGTAAAAAAAATCACCTCAAAATGAGGAGTTTTGATTGGGTTTTGAAAAAGTCAAAGTTTGTAAAAAAAATGAAAAAAATTACAAAGTTTGGTAAAAAAATGGTCCCAAGGTTACTCGAACCCGGACCTCAAGGCAAGGCAAGGTATAAATGACTTAAGAGTGAGCAGCGGCAATACATCCGTGTATTGAAGTTAAACCAACTAATTATATTTTAAAACAGATATTTGAATTTGAAAAACGCGCGCAGCTTTTTCTTCCTCCTCCAATCTTCAATCAATCCTCAAATCCTTATTTCTTGATGAAATTGAACGAAGTAAACATCAAAATTGATCGTTTTGAGCCCAGGAACATGATTATGTTGTTTAATTTCATTTATTTTCAGTTTAACATGATTGAATTTTGCAAGAACACGAAGAACCCTAAAACTGAAAATCCTAATTGAAATCGTGTATGGTTGATGAATTTATCAATTGATTGAGGGTTATTGATCGTTGATAGTGCAGAAACAAAATGGCCAAGAGTTTTTTGGACTGGAAGCAAAGAATCACAGAGTTTGAAGTTTGTGTTCTTACCTGTTCAAGCTGAGATCGAAATTGATGATGGCGTGTTTCCAGTTGTGATTTTATGATTCCTATAGCACCAACGGCCTTCAAGGATCATGTGTGAATGGTCTGCACATCACGAATTTGTCTGGATTATTCTGACCAAGTCAACCTGCAGTTTACTCAAAGTGAAACTTGAATTTGTGGTTAATGGAGTTACAGATCAAAGATGATGGTTTGGATCATTCATATGAAGTATATTGATGATGTTTGGATGATCAAAACATAACTAGCTCGAGCCAAACTATCAGTTTGAAGTTTAAGGCAGTTTTGGACAAGTTTGAAACATGAAATGCAAAATCTGATTTTTAGTGTCTCTTGTGTTGATTTTAAGTTTCAAACAAGTTCTATATTGATATTAAGACATGTTAGACACCAAATTTCTCATGGTTTTTCACAAGATTTCAAAAATGCAAAATTTCTCAATTTGAACTATGTTTCTTGAATTTTAAGAAAGAAGAGAGAAAGCATGATCTTGCATAGCTTCGGTGTGGTTTGAATTGGCCAACATGACCTCTATTTATAGGTCACAAGTTCTGAATGGCAAGGGAAGGAAAATGGCTTTGGTATTTACAAGTTGCCTTAGAGGGCAAGGAAGTCATTTTTGCATTAAATGCAAAAGGAAGCTTCCTTTTAACCATGGTTAATTTTTCAACTTGATCTTATCCTATCATAATTACTCTCCATCTGATTTTTTATCAGCTCTAACTCCCTTTGCAAGGTGGTATGGCTTCTAGAAGAAGAAACTCAAAAATGACCTATAATCTTGAACTTTGTAATTGAAAATCAAGGATTTTGGAGCTCTATGTTTCAAAATCAAAAGTATAGCTAGACTCCATGGATTTTAGAGTTCTTGGAAATTTTGGAAAGCTTGTTTCAAGGTCTACAACTTTCATGTTTTGAGTTTTTTCCAATTCAAAGTGGAACTATGTGAAAAAATGCCATGAAGTTTGGAAAAAGTGTGAAATTTTAACACTTGAAAAATTTTCCAAGTGTTGAAAATTTTGACTTTTTGTTGACTTTTCTAAATTTCTTGATTTTTTATGATCATGATGGATCATTTGAAGTATTTTGATGATTGAAAAAGTTTTATCTTGAAAAAGTTGACCAAAAGTCAAAGTTTGACTTTTCAGTAAAGATGAAATTTCATCAGATGATTTAGAAATTGACTGATGAATTCTGTGAACTTCTGTGATGTTTTGAATCCAAAAATTTGGTCAACATGTTGTATCTAAGATATGAAGATCAATCTTCAGGCAAAAAAGTCATTCATTGATCAGAAAATCAGTGATTGCTTATCCTCGATGAAAACCCTAATTGGTCGATCCTCGATAGATCAGGAGGAAAAAATGGATATCTGAAGATCAGAGGTTGATGATTTGATCAAGATAGGTCAATTGAGATGAGTGAAACTCAAAACCTAATTGATTATCTCTTGAATCAGATGAAAATTTTGTGAAACCCTAATTTTGACCTGTAGAAGCTACACTCGATTAATTCTGTTCTGAACTGTTAATGATGCAATGATGCAAATGTAAGGTGGTATATTAGGTCAAAAATTGGGGTATGACATGATTAAAATAAATTTATGACAATAATATGTACGTGTATGTTGGTAGCAGTGAGTTTATGATAACTAGTAACTGTTATGTGACGTGATTATTTGGCAACAGGTAGTAAATCGTAGGTGTTTAGTAGCATAAAATATTTTAATAGAAAATAAAGTTGTGATAGAAATTAATTAATCTATTTAGCGGTAAATGTAGAATAATTAAATAGTAGTAGCGGTACATAATTTGTCTTCAGTGTAGAATCCTCAAGGTTTATTTGTGTAGAAATTGTGGTTGTTGTTTGCTTATATTGGTGATGTTAATTAATTGCGAAGGTTCAGGCTATGATGAATTGATTGTGTTATTTTGTGTTGATGTGCTGAATGATGTTGTGTGCCTCGTGTAAATGTTGAACGATGTTGTTGAATTATTATTACGATGAAGTCTTTTGGCCAGTGTTGAAATTATGATGAAATTGATGATGAATGGATGATTCTGTTGTTGTCGTTGAGTTGCATCATTTTGTTGAATACATTGCATAAATACGATGGCCTGGACTAGTCTAAATATTACGATGAAAGCTTTGCTCTATTTACGATGGCCTAGATTGGCAACACGATAATGATGAAGGCTTATGCCTTGTTGATGCCTCAGGTATTGGCAAATTCTTTACGTTGGGAGTTCTGCTCCATTAGTACCACATGCATGTGCATTTGAATAAGTTTTTGCATCTCATTTTTGCATTTTGAATCGTTGTGATTATTGAATGATTTACAAAATTGTTTGTTGTGTGAATAAATTGTGAAGTGGTGATTAACATTATCTAATTCTGATATATATTATTTATCATATGACTTATTATATTGTTAGATATCTCACCCCTTTTGTAGTAATGTTTCCTCTCCATGGAAAACGTGTAGGTAATCCAGAATGAAGGTTGTCTACCGTCATTAGTTCATGTCGGTGTTGTCGCTCTGATACATAGCACTCCGAGGGATAAACGCGTGTTTTATTTATTGTTGGATTTTATTATGATGATAGAACCTTTTTGTTTGTTTTTTTATTCAAGAAAGATGCTATGATTGTTTGAAGTTAAACACTGGTTGTTTTTAAGTTGTTTTGAATTGGCCATGATGCTAGGATACTTTTGGTTGAATTTTATGAATCTGATGCGTAGAAATAAAAGTTATTTATCTTTGAAGACTAAACAAGTTGTTAATGATTTACCCAAAATTTTGTGCTATGTATCTGTACTACAGGTTATTGTTGTTTGTTTTACGTTGAATGTGTGACACTCTATTTGTTGGTTGGAGAATTTTTGTAACTGATTTTTATATACTTAGTTGGGTAGAAATAGGGTGTTACATTAATGGTATCATAGCAATTCGGTTCGTCCGACCAAAGTTGTTGAGTCGTAGTGTCGTTTAACAATTGAGTATTGTTAATTATTTCTCTAACCGTTGCTTATGTTGTAGTAATAAGTTGGAATGGTTGGAAGGAATGATGCTGCAATTGTTGCTGCTTTTGAAGCAATGGCCGATGCTTTGCAGAATCAGCTGAATGCTAAGGAGGATGTTGGATCTCATAATTTGGCAACTTTTCAGAGGGAGAATCCGCATACCTACAAGGGTAAGTATGATCCTGATGGAGCTTTGTGTTGTTTGAAGTAGATTGAGAGGATCTTCCATGTGATGGGCTGCACTCCAACATAGAAGGTTCATTATGGCACTCATAAGTTGGCAGTCGAGGCAGGTGACTTGTGGCTAGAAACTCGTCAGAGGTTGGAAGATGCAGGTGAAGATATCACTTGAACTATGTTCCATAGAGATTTTTTGAGGAAGTATTATCCTGTAGATGATCGGAGTAAGAAGGAAATTTAGTTCATGGAGCTGAAGCAAGTAAAGATGTCGGTTACTAAATACGGTGCGAAGTATGTGGATTTGGCTAAGTTTTACCCGCACTATAGAGAGGCAACTTCTGAATTTTCGAAGTGCATCAAGTTTGAGAATGGGTTGCATCGAAGCTCAAGAAGGTAGTTGGATACTAGAAGATTTGTGTCTTCTCTGATTTGGTTGATAGCTGCAGGATTTATGAGGAGGATTAAAAGGCTCACTAAAAGATCGTTAGTGAGAAGAGGAGCAAGCACCATCAGAGTCGTTGTAATCCATATGATGCTCCAGCTGGTATAGGTAAACAAGAAGTTAATGAGGGTCAGAGAACTAGTGGGGGAGAGCTCCTGCTAGTGTAACTTGTTTCAAATGTCGGAAAACCTGGTTATAAGAGTAATGTGTGCACTAATGAAGTGAAGAGGTTGAGGGATGAAAAACACAAGAAAGGGGGGTTTGAATTAGGGTTTTAAAATGAAATTAAATTGATAAGATTATTTTTATCCTGGTTCGTTTGAATTCAAACTACTGCAGTTCACCCGTCAAGGTGATTTGCCTCTCTCAATGAGGTCTTAATCCACTAATCATAACTTGATTACAAATTCACTAAGACCACTGTCTTAGTCTTCTCAAGAACAACTACAACTTGGTTTCTCAAGGAATTTTAAATTAACAGTCAATTACGAAGATGTGTGTTTTATGATGCTTCTAAAAAGCTAATCACAACTCTGATTTTTAAACAAAATATCAAGTACTTATGAACTAGAGAATATGAATGATTTGAGATTTTTCTTTGTGTTGTACGTGCAGGAGTTATCTCTAGTTTTCTTCAAGAATGGATCTTTATATAGGCGTCAAAAACTTATCCGTTGGAGACATATAATTTGTATATGGAATGATGAATTGAACTTAATTGTTCTTTCCATAAAAACGAGATCCTGTTGGAAATGAGTCTTTGCTTCAAATCTATATTTAATGAATGTCAATGCATCAAAACATTGCAGCAAGAACATGGATATCAGAGTTTGTAGAGCAGTCAGGTGCTTTCATAAGTTTGGCTTGATCAGAAGATGATGTAGCAGAGCTTTTAGATTTCTTAGATCAGCTGACAAGGTTTACATTAGAGTTTAGTGCAGCCTTTGGTGCTTTTGTGATGTTCATCAGAACTTCGCTTAGAGCGTGAATCTTCTAACGTATCAGAACTTCGCTTAGAGCGTGAATCCTCTAACATATCAGAACTTCACTTAGAGCGTATTAGAACTTCTCTTAGGTCAGAGTCTTCTTTTGCTATCAGAACTTCTGTAGGTTCAGATAAAATAAAATTCTTTTACTGTTAAGGTCATAACTTCATCTGCATAGTCTATTAAACAAAATTAGGAGACAACAATGATTTATACAAAATATTTATTCATTAGGGTCAGAACATAATTGTCATCAATAGTACTTATTATCATCAAAACTTCTAAGATTGGTGTAGAACCAAACTATGTTCTAACAATCTCCCCCTTTTTGATGATGACAAAACATAAATATTTTGACAAAGAGAGGTCTCCCCTTGAATTTAATATTCACATAAATTTAGAGAACATTGTACTTTCCTGAAGATTCGTCCAGAGTATGATGAAGGTTCCAAGTTGATTTCCAAAAGTTATATTTCCTGTTTAAATCTTTAGACAGAAATGAAATCAAACATGATATTAGAATGTTCGAGACTTAGTCTATCAGTAACTATGATGTTCAAAATATATTACGTTCTTTCTCCCCCTTTTTGTCATAAATCAAAAAGAAATTAATAGGGCAAGATAAAATATAATTGTATAAAGAGGCAAAACAGAGTACAAAAGGAAATGTGCAGAAGATGAAGGTTTGAACATGAAATCAATTAAGGGTTGAAAAAGAAGGTTTGCTGAATGAGACCAGTAGAAGAGAAAATTTAAAAAAATTTCAAAACTGTTAAAGCGGAGTACATAAAAGATTTCTTGAAAACATGATGATTTCTGACAAGAGATATGGCGTGAAAATATAGTGAACAGTTACCAATGTGACCACCTCCTCAATGTAGCAACTCAAGCGTTTTCACTCTATCAGAGTTTGAACATGTGTTCATCTTCTAAGAGTGACTTTAACGATTAAGATTGACAGGTGTTGTTCTGGTGAATTGCATACTTCTATCTTGATTTGAGTAATCTCTTAGATCTTCTGATAGATTCTGATTTATTTACCCTTTTCACTTCTGAAGAACAATTGATCAGAAGTTCACAGAGAATAGTATTCTAACAGTTAAGCATAAAAAATAAGCTTTTCATTCTGGGCATAATTCAATACTGAGATGTTTCATAATGAAATTGAACCTATCTTCAGCAAGGGGTTTTGTAAATATATCAGCCCATTGATGGTCTGTATCAATAAATTTTAAACAAAGAATTCCCTTCTTAATATAGTCCCTAATGAAATGATGTTTAATTTATATGTGCTTATCTCTAGAATGTAAAAAAGGATTTTTAGATAAACAAATAGCAGAAGTGTTATCATAGAGGATAAGAATGTTACTCTCGAATATCTGAAAGTCCTCAAGTTGATGTTTCATCCAGAGCATCTGAGTACTGCATCCAGCTGCTGCTATATATATATTATGCTTCTGCAATTGATAGTGCAATAGTGGATTATCTTCTGCTGGACCAAGATATCAGATTTACTCCCAAAAATTGGCAGCTTCCAGAAGTACTTTTCCTTTCTATCTGTCTCTAGCAAAGTCAGCATCACAGTAACCTACAAGTTTGGATTCTCTGGATTTTCTGTAACATAGACCAAGATTTGTAGTACCTTTCAAATACTTGAGAATTCTCTTAAGAGCAGTTAAGTGAGTTTCTCTAGGATCTGATTGGAATCTAGCACAAAGACAAACATTGTATAAAATATCAGGTCTTGAAGCTATTAAATATAAGAGAGAGCCAATCATACCTCTATAGATCTTCTGATCTACTTTCTTACTTACCTCTTCCTTCTCCAAGATACACGTGGGATGCATAGGGGTTTTAAAAAGTTTGCTATCTGACATGTCAAATTTCTTCAAAAGTTCTTTAACATACTTACTTTGATGTATATAAGTTACTTCTGAGGTCTGATGTATTTGAATTCCCAGAAAGAATTTGAGTTCGCCCATGAGACTCATTTCAAACTCTGCCTGCATAAACGTAGCAAACTCTCTCCCACAAGAGGATTTAGTAGAACCAAAAATTATGTCATCAACAAAAATTTGACATATTATAATATCATTTTTAAATGTCTTATAGAATAAGGTTGTGTCCACTTTCCCTCTGGTAAAATCTTTTTCTAATAGGAAATTACTTAGTCTTTCATACCAAGCTCTGGGAGCTTGTTAAAGACCATACAAAGATTTTTTGAGTTTATAAACTTCTTCATCAATGTAACCATTTAAAAATGCACTTTTTACATCCATCTAATATAGTGTGATATTGTGATTAACAGCATATGAAATTAAAAGTCTGATGGATTCTAACCTGGTAACTGGAGCAAAGGTTTTTGTATAGTCTATACCTTCTTGTTGACTATAACCTTGTGCTAGCAGCCGAGCTTTGTTTCCGACTACTTCTCCTTGTTCACTCAGCTTGTTTCTGAAGACCCATTTGGTTCCAATAATGTTGAAACCTTTTGGTTTAGGCACACGATCACATACATCATTTCTAGTGAATTGATTTAGTTCCTCTTGCATTGCAATAATCCAATTATTATCTTGAAGAGCTTCATCTACAGAAGTTGGTTCGGTCAAGGACATGAGACCCATGATAGATTCTTCAGAATTTCTAAATGTAGATCTGGTTCTAATTGGATCATATTTCTTTCCCAGAATCATTTCTTCAGGATGAGCTTAGCTGCTTCTGGATGGTTTTTTTTGGACGGGTTCATCAGAAGTTACTTTGGTGGCTTCTTCAGAACTTCTGTCAGGACTATCTTCTGACCCTGTAAATTGAACTTCTATATCTGCAAGAGAATTGCTTTGACTTTTGAGGGCCAAGCTTTTCATCAAATCTGATATTAATAGATTCTTCTATAATAAGTGTTACAGTGTTATACACTCTCTAGCCTTTTGAGCGTTCAAAATATCCTAACGTTAAACACTTTTGTGCCTTAGAATCAAAGTTATTTAAATAATCTTTGGTATTCAGAATAAAACAAGTACATCCAAAAGGATGAAAATAAGAAATGTTGGGCTTTCTATTCTTCCACAATTCATAAGGAGTCTTTTCAAAAATAGGTCTTATAGAGATTCTATTTTGGATATAACACGCTTTGTTCACTACTTCTGCCCAAAAATGTTTAGCAATATTAGTCTCATTGATCATGGTTCTAGCCATTTCTTCTAAAGTTATGTTTTTACATTCTACAACTCCATTTTGTTGTGGAGTTCCAGGACAAGAAAAATCATGAGAAATACCATTTTTATTAAAAAAAAATTCAAATTCTTTGTTTTCAAGTTCAGCACCATGATCACTTCTGACTTTTACTATTCTAAACTCTTTTTCATTTTGGACTACATTACAGAAGTTAGCAAACACAGAATGTGACTCATCCTTGTGTCTTAAGAATTTTACCCATGTCCATCTGCTATAGTCATCTAAGATCACCAACCCATAATTCTTTCCACTGATGGATGCAGTTTTCACTGGTCCAAACAGATCAATATGCAGAAGTTCTAATGGCCTAGAGGTAGAAACAACATATTTTGATTTAAAAGGAGGTTTTGAAAATTTGCCTTTTTGACATGCTTCACAAAGAGCATCTGAGCTAAACTTCAAATTAGGAAGTCCTCTGGCTAGATCGAGTTTGTTAATTTGAGATATTCTTATCATCCTAACATGTCCCAATCGTCTATGTCAGGCCCATTGCTCATTGTCCACTAACATAAGACATTTAACATTCTGACTTTTAAGTTCAGAAAGTTTGATTTTATAAATGTTGTTTTTCCTTTTACCATTAAAGAGGATTGTTCCATCTTTCTGACTAACAACTTTACAAGACTTTTGATTAAAGATAATCTCATAACCGCTATCACTTAATTGACTTATGGATAACAGATTATGCATTAATCCATCTACAAATAGAACATTTGTAATAGATGGTAAAGAACCATTACCAATAGTTCAAGAGCCAATGATTTAACCTTTCAGGTTGCCTCTGAAACCTACGTAACCTCCATCTTTAAGTTCCAGAATTTGGAACATATGCTTTCTTCCTGTCATGTGTCGAGAGCATCCAGAGTCCAGGTACCAAGACTGGTGTTTCAACTTTGTTGTCAAAGACATTTGCAACATATACTATTTTGTCCTTAGGTACCCATATCTTTTTGGGTCCTTTTTGGTTAGGTTTTCTAAAGTTTGGTTTGAACTTAGGTTTATCATAACATTTTGCATAATATGATTCGCTAGTATATTTTATGTCATGTGGGTGACCATAAGTGAAGTGAGATTTCAGAGGTGTATATTTAATGACCATATCATCTACTTCAGAATATGGTTTCTCATCTTTAGAAGGCACATATCCTAAACATTTTCTTCTATTTCTACTTACTTTACAGATCATTGAAGCTATTTTGCTTCTACCTGTGCTTTTAGCAAGAAATTCTTGAAAACCAATATCATATTCTTTCAAAATATTATTAGTATTACTCAGAACTTCTGAAATAGATTTTTCTTGAGCCTTTTGTATATTTTCTTTAAAAATAGAATTTTTAATTTTTAGTTCTGAAATGATTTCCTTAAGCTCATAATTCTCTGTTTGAAGTTTCTTAGTATCTTTAGAATCAGATACAAGATTCCATTTTAGATTCTTGTATTTGATTTGAAGCTTCTGATAGTTTTCAAGTATTTCAGATAAGCTTTCTACTAATTCAGCTTTAGAAAAATTTGGAAATACCTCTTCAGTATCAGAATTAGAGTCAGAGGAATCTGAGTTGTCAGCAATGTTGGCCATCAAAGCTATGTTGGCTCTTTCATCTTCTGAGTGTGACGAAGCTTCAGAAGAATCTGAGTCATCCCATGTTTCCATAAGAATTTTCTTCTTTTATTTTCCAAACCTATTCTTCGGCTTCTCTTTCAGAAGTTTAGGATAATCACTTTTATAGTGACCAGGTTCCTTACATTCGTAGTAGACAACTTCTTTTCTTCTTGACTTTTTGTTTCTAGAGGATGGATCAGAGAAGTTGCTAGATCTTATGGAATTTTTGAACTTCCTTTGTCTATTCTTCCAGAGTTGTTGAACTCTTCTAGAGAGCAGAGATAGCTCATCATCTTCTAAGGATGATCCTCCAGAGTTTTCTTTTTCTGCCTGAAAAGCTTTAGAGTCATATTTTTTGTTAGATTTAAGAGCAATAGACTTACCTTTCTTCTAGGGCTCATCTTCTTCTAATTCAATCTCGTGAATTCCTAATGAGCTGATGATTTCTTCCAGAGATATTTTGTTGAGATCTTTTGCAAGCTTGAGAGCTGTCACCATAGGTCTCCATTTCTTGGGAAGACTTCTGATGACTTTCTTTACATGATCAGCAATAGAGTATCCTTTATCCAGAACCTTTAAGCCAGCTACCAGAATTTGAAACCTTGAGAACATTGCTTCAACATTTTGATCTTCTTCCATTTTGAATTCTTCGTACCTCTGAATGAGGGCAAGAGTTTTTGTTTCTTTGACTTGTGTGTTTCCTTCATGTGTCATTCTTAAGGAATCAAAGGTGTTCTGAGTTGAGTCTCTATTTGTGATCTTCTCATACTCTGTGTACAAGATAGCACTTAGGAGGATGGTTCTGGCTTTGTGGTGATTTCTGAATTCCTTCTTCTGCTGATCTAACATTTTCTTCCTTTCAATCTTCTGACCACTTGCGTCAATAGGATGAGTATAGCCATCTGTTACCATGTCCTAGAAGTCACCGTCACGGGCCAAAAAGAAACTTTCAATTCTGTCCTTCCGGTAATCAATGTTTTCTCCATCAAACATTGGGGGTTTGCCGTTGATTCTGTCTTTGTCGTCATAGTGATCATAGTTGTTCTGAACATGTTCTGCCATAGTGTTTTTCAAGCTGGATCTTTTATCTGACACAGTTAAGTGTTAGCATCCAGAACCAGGCGCTCCGATGCCAATTGAAGGATGAAAAACACAAGAAAGGGGGGGTTGAATTGGGGTTTTGAAATCAAATTAAATTTACAAGTTTATTTTTATCCTAGTTCGTTTGAACTCAAACTACTCCAGTCCACCCGTCAAGGTGATTTTCCGCTCTCAACGAGGTCTTAATCCACTAATCAGAACTTGATTACAAATTCACTAAGACAACTGTCTTAGTCTTCTTAAGAACAACCACAACTTGGTTTCTTAAGGAATTCAAAATTAAATGTCAATTACAAAGATGTGTGTTTTATGATGCTTCTAAAAATCTATATCACAACTGTGATTTTTACACAAAATATCAAGTACTTATGAACTAGGGAATATGAATGATTTGAGATTTTTCTTTGTGTTGTACGTGCAGGAGTTCTCTCTAGTTTTCTTCAAGAATGTATCTTTATATAGGCATCAAAAACTTATCCGTTGGAGACATATGATCTGTATATGAAATGATGATAATTGAACTTAATTGTTCTTTCCATAAAAACGAGATCCTGTTTGAAATCAGTCGTTGCTTGAAATCTTTATTTAATGAATGGAAACGCATCAGAACATTACATCAAGAACATGGATATCAGAGTTTGTAGAGCAGTCTGGTGCTTTCAGAAGTTTGGCTTGAATCCTTGATGTCTTGATCAGAAGATGATGTAGCAGAGCTTTAAGATTTCTTAGATCAGCTGGCAAGGTTTACATCAGAGTTTGGTGCAGCCATTGGTGCTTTTTAAAAGTTCATCAAAAGTTTGCATAGAGTGTGAATCTTCTAACGTATCAGAACTTCGCTTAGAGTGTGAATCTTATAATGTATCAGAACTTTGCTTAGAGTGTATCAAAACTTCTCTTAGATCAGAGTCTTCTTCTGCTATCAGAACTTCGATAGGTTCAGATAAAAAAATTATTTTCTTTTCAAGGTCAAAACTTCATCTACATACTCTATAAAACAAAATTAGGAGACAACAATGACTCATACAAAATATTTATTCATTAGGGTCAGAACATAATTGTCATCAACAATATTTGTTATCATCAAAACTTCTAAGATTGTTGTACAACCAAACTATGTTCTAACAAAGGTGTTTTCAGTGTGGTAAGATTGGACATGCAATGTCTGAGTGGAAGCGCAAGGAAGTGATTTTTTTCAACTGTGGTGTAGAGGGACACCTTAGTAGTCAGTGTTAGAAACCGAAGAAAGCACAAATCAGTGGGAAAGTGTTCACGTTGGTTGGTGACTCTGACAACTAATGAGGACAGACTTATATGAGGTACATGTTTCACTAATAGTTCTCCTTTAACTACTATTATTGATATCGGTGCTACTCATTTCTTTATTCCTGTTGGTTGTGTGGAAGATGTTTTTAAGGTGATAATGTGATGTTGGATATACAAGAATAAGTATGTTTTGGTTGTTATTGATTTGAATGTTGATATGTCAGGGTAATGTTGAAGTGGATAATAAGTCATTAACGAATTATGTTGCGGAGGTGTTGAGTGTTTAGAAATGGGGGTAGTTAATTTAAATCATGTTGATTTATTGATATGTCAGAAAGTAGTGGTCTAAGTGTAGCCGAACGAGAATTGGAGATAAGAGAGTTAGATGTGAAGTTCGCGTTAAGAATTGTAGTAGCTATTAGATTTTCGAGGACGAAAATATTCTAAGTGAGGGAGAGTTGTAATGCCGATTATTTAATTAAGTATTTTTCGATTGAATTACAGATTTAGTTGTTGAGGTTGCGTTATGTTGCTACGATGATTATTTAGTTGTTTAATTGTTGAACAGTCGATAGATTAATATTAATAATAGTATTAGTTGGCTATTGAGAATAATAATAATAATAATAATAATAATAATAATAATAATAATAATATTGGAATAAATGTTGTTGGGCTTAGTTGGTTATTTGTGATTAGTAGATAGGGAGGTGTAGAGAAGTAAGTCCAATAAGACAAATAGAATCATTAGTTAAGTAATATATATAAATAAGAAACTAGGATAGTTGGAAAAAGGTTTTTTTTTTTTAAAACAAGGAAAAGGAAAAGAATCAGTACGTGAGAAAGAAAGAAGAGGAATAAGGTTTTGGAGAAAATTATCGTCGAGAGAGAATTGCAGACTGAAAGCCAAAACGAAAATTTGATCTGAACTTCTTAGAGAGATCTTCAATCTAAAGTAAGGGTAAAGTTCTGACATTCTAATGGGTTGTAGGATGAATAATATGTGGGAACTAGGTTAGTGTAATACTGTTGTGATTGTAGTTGTGTTGAATTTCTATTTGTTTCCATGTTGTTATTTTTAAGAATTTGTCTGCAAAATTTCCACGTACAAACGATACAAAATCTTCTATTAAAAAATTACGCTGATGGTAAATCGTTGTGAAATTATTGTTGTCGGGGTAAAATTAATTATCCGTTGAAAACTTGAGTTTTCATTGGAGATTGGATGAAGGAAAAAACTCAGGCGAGGGTCGCACAATGCAAATTGAAAATTTGGGCACCATTAAGGGTCAGGCGGGCTCCTTAGGGCCTGATGAAGAAGGTGGGGGCCACTTGGTCCCAGGTGGATGCCTGGGGAGCCAAGGTGGGCTCCTCATACCTCATAGTGCATGGTTCCTTTTTGTTTTATTTTCCTAATTTTGTATGTTTCTAATTTGTTTATTTTGCTGTATTCTTAATTAATTCAACTAGTGTACTACCTTATTAATTAAGTTCAGGTAGTAGTTTAGATGAATAAAATTAACATGTGATTAAAATAAAATTAAGACAATAGGATATATATATATATATATATATATATATATTGGTAGCAGTGAGTTTATGATAACTAGTAAATGTTATGTGACGTGATTATTTGGCTACAGGTAGTAAATAGAAGGTGTTTAGTAGAAGAAAATATTTTAATAGAAAATTAAGTAGTGATCGAAATTAATTAATCGATTTAGCAGTAAACGTAGAATAATTAAATAGCAGTAGTGGTACCTAATTTATCTTCGATGTAGAATCGTCAAGGTACATTTGTGTAGCAATTTTGGTTGATGTTTGCTTCTATTGATGTTGTTAATAAATTGCGAAGTTGCAAGCTATGATGAATTAATTGCGTTATTTTGTGTTGATGTGCTGAATGATTTTGTAGGCCTCGTGCCAATGTTGAATGATGTTGTTGAATTATTATTATGATGAAGGCTTTAAGCGAATGTTGAAATTTTGATGAAGTTGATGATGGATTAATGATTTTGTTGTTGTTGTTGAGTTGCATCATGTTGTTGCATACATCGCCTAAATACGATGGCCTGAACTGACAAAAATATTACGATGACAGCTTTGCTCTATTTACGATGGCCTAGATTGACAACACGATAATGATGAAGACTTATGCCTTGTTGATGCCTTTAATGTTGGCAGATTTTTATGTTGGGAGTTCTTCTCCATTGATACCACATGCATGTGCATTTGAATAAGTTCTTGCATCTCATTATTGCATTTTGAGTCATTGTGATTATTGAATGATTTGCAGAATTTCTTGTTGTGCGAATAAATTGTGAAGCTGTGATTTGCACTATCTGATTCTGATATATATTATTTATCATATGACTTATTATATTGTTAGATATCTCACCCCTTCTGTTGTGATGTTGCCTCTACGTGGGTAACATGCAGGTGATCCAGAGTAAAGGTTGTCTACCTTCATTAGTTAAAGTCGGTGTTGTCACTCTGGTACGTAGTACTCGAGGGGATAAATGCATGTTTTATTTACGGTTGGATTTTCTTATGTTGATGAAACCTCTTTGTTTGTTTTTTTATTGATGAAAGATGCTATGATTGTTTGAAGTTAAACACTGGTTGTTTTTAAGTTGTTTTGATTTGACCATGATGCCAAGATAATTTTGGTTGAATTTTATGAATCTGCTGTGTAGAAATACAAGTTATTTATCTTTGAAGACTTAACAGATTGTTATTGATTTACCCAAAATTTTGTGCTATGTATCTAAACTACAGGTGATTGTTGTTTGTTTTACGTTGAATGTGTGTTGGTTGAAAAAATTTTGTAACTCTGATTTTTATTTAATTCGTTGGGTAGAAATGGAGTGTTACAACTTCACACTACAACCAATAAAGTTGTGATCATTAGTTGCTTTAGAAGCATAAGAAAAATCACTTGAATTGGTACCAAACAAATTTCTCCTTTCTTTAGAAGTGTTATCAACTTTCTCGAGTGTATCACCTTCCACGACTTTGTCTGGGTAAGAAACACTTCTATTTATTAAGTTTAAATCATTTGATTGAAAATAGTACTAGAGAAATTAGAGATAAACTCTCTACACTTTTCAGATATATAATTCTTGTCGATAACATGTTCACTTAAAGATATCACACCACATGTATCAACTACAACTAAAAAGTAGGTATGCGAATCAACAATTAACTTTTTAAATGATATTCTAAAAGAATCACGATGTTTATCCTTAAGTTATCCTTAAGTTCATCAAATTGAGGGTTAAGTCCACAAACTTGTGAAACAATTAAATGTGTTAGGAATTCATCGGATAATGCAGAATATAAAACGATCTGTTAGAGGTCAAGGTTGAAGATGGAAGCATTAATAAAAAGAGAAGAGAGAGAAAACAATTGTAACAAAATTTTGAAGGGAGAAACTATATCGTAAAAAATATAGTAAATTTGTGTTCAACTAAAATAAGTTACACTAGGTGTTTAAATAAGACAATAAAATATGTCACATAAGCAAAGTTAAAATAAACTAAAACAATACTCTAGAAGGTAAACATAACTTTTGGAACAACATCTTCAGAAACTTATGCTTATGAGTCTGAAAACTGCTTATGAATATCAATTACATATAACATCATCCCTTAATTCATATTCAGCTAACTAAACTTTACAAAACCAATTTCATCCCTCAAGTGGACGAAGTGTTCAGTCCTGACAACTTTCGGTAGAACATCTACAAGTTGCTACTAAGTGCTACACTATACAACTTCTAGAACCTCATTCATAAACGGATTCTTAAAAAAATAGAACTTTGTGTTAATGTGCTGGCTTCTCTCATGCAACACTAGGTTCTTGGGAAGGTTTGTCACATATTCATTGTCTCTCATCAATTTCACAAGCTTACTAACCGTGATCTTCATATATTACAATAAATTCATCAACCAAGAAATGGGAATTCTAAAATACTTGAAAAAATATCCTAAAGGAAATAACACTCTATAGCTCGGAGTCCTTTTAATCGACCTCGGTATCCTAAAGGCAGATTGATAATGTGACCACTTTGGTTTGTAAAAAAATATACTCAACATTCCAATCGTATAGAAAATGTCAACTTTGGTGTTACAAAGATTTATCAATGACCCAACCATCTGTATAAAAATTGTAGCATCTATATCATCACTCTCAACATTAGAATTCAGCTTGTGATTCGTCTCAACAAGTGTGATTACTGTCTTGCAATTTGTTAGGTCAAATATCTTCAGAAGCTCAAATTCATACTTCACATGAAGAAAAATTATGCCATTCTCCAGGTGCAAAATATCCACCCCAAAAACCTAAACCCTAAAATATTTCCCAAAAAATTCATCTCAAACACATTCATTAACACCTTCTTGAACTTGGCTATCTCATATGAACATCTCCCTATTATCAATATGTGAGGGCAAGGTTCATGTTTTCATGATGCCAAAACCCCAAAATATCCTCTTTGTGGCATATACACCATTAGAGCAACATATCTTGGCATGAAAATAAGAGAATTTGAAGAAATATAAGCAGTTGGCCAAATTACACACAGACGCATCGACACAACCACCCTGGTGCGTTCGACGCACCCCTTGGCCTAAACTGGGAGCTATATTTGGAAACATTGCATCGACAGAACCCCCTGGTGTGGTCGACGCACTCAAAATCCTTGGCTCTCCCTTTGAGCTCGGGTTGTTACGCGTCGACCCTCCCTCATGGAGCGCGACACATGCCACAAATATTGCACTTAAAGTTCCTTTTATGATGTCTTTTGATTTGTTCATGTTACTAACAAATATAAATAGTTCTTTATTTCATTTTGAGCACCTAACAAGAATAGAGTGAAAGATACACAAAGAGAGCACTTCATCTTCATCATCTCTTCTCAAAATTTAACTTCTTCACATAATCAAAGTTGTTGAATCAAGATTCGAGCATTGGTTATAACGTCCAAATTGAAGAACAATTTCATATTTGGGTTGTGGTTTGTAGGCTTATTCTTGAATAAAACCGTTAGAGGTTTTTCCTCCAAGATTCCAATCGGTGCGGGGTTTTTTTGGTGCAGATCTTTGCTTCAAAGGATTCAGCCGAGTGAAAGTTTCGAGGAACGGTGGGTTCGCTTGATCAAGTAATGGTAGCTGGAGGATTGTGAAGAAAGATTTGGGGTCGATCTTGTTTGTTCAATATCATCCGAGAGAAATAAATTGTGTAGCAAATTGGTTGGGCATTTTAGTATCGTTAGTCGGAGGTGTGCTCAAAGAGATTGCCACTTGGTTTTGCTCGAACCAAGGAATATGAAGAAGATAGATTCATCATCATTAGTTGATTTGTGTGAATTGATAACTATTTCTTCACCTATTATATTTTGCAGTTTCATACAAATTTTCTCAATTCTAGATTCTAGAATTGGGGGCAGACATATCCTCTGCGAGGAAGATAAGGGGAAGTTCATTAACAAATTCTTGTGTTCTTCTTCGCATTTTACTTTCTATATTTGATTGGTATAATTTGTGTGATTTGAATTTTCAAACGTGTATATACTGAATTTCTGGTGTGTCGAGCTCAAACATTCACTTTGGTAACAATCTATTTGATTGTTAATTGACAAAACTCGACATCACAATTTAGTAAATTCTACACTTGTTAGTTTCGCTCACAAAGTGTTTGATAAATTGATTCTCCCATGAATTATTCATTATGCTTGATTTTGACTTAAGCAAACTCGTTGGAAGTATTGCCTACTCTTTGAGATTGTTTAAGCGTTTGACCATTTGAGTATTAATCGTATTGATTCGAGAATTTCTCTCGTACTATCCCGTACGGTTCACATATCTGATCTTTTTAATAGTGGATCATTTAGACGATTGAAAATTCAGGGAGCTTTCGCCATAAATTTTCAAAAGTGTAAAATTTCAATAACTGATCTATTCAAACCACCTTCTAGATCGATCACATCGTCTAACAAGTGGTATAATGAGCTTCGGTTTATCTAGTGCTTCGCAATGTTACTTAGTAGAATATGTAGAACGATCCAGAAAGGGCTTACACAAGAGCTCCAGTTTTCACCGATGAAAACTATAACTATCGGGAAGATTTCATGCGTGTTCACATTAACCATGTTAATAGAAAAATATGGAAGGTCATCAAAAATGGTCCTATTGAAATAACCATGACCAACAAAGAAGGTGTTACCTTACCTAAACCGAAAGCACTGTGGGATGAGGAAGGTGAGAAAAGTATGCTTATGATTGGAAGGTTAGAAATATGCTCATAGCATCTCTAGGTGTTAATGAGTATTTTAGAGTCTCACATTGTGCTACCTATAAGGCAATGTGGGATTCTCTACGAATTTCCCATGAAAGGAAAAATGATGTTGAGCTTGCTAAAATCAATAAATTGACTCAAGAGTTTGATCTCTTTCACATGACACATGGTGAAATCTTTGCGGATATGCAAAAGATATTTACTCACATAATAACTCACTTAAATACTCTTGGTCATATTACTCCAAATGTTGTTGCTACTAACAAACTTTTAAGATGTCTTACTGGGGAATGGTAGCCTAAAGTCCCAACTATCAAGGAAGCGAAAAATCTAGCTACACTCGACATAAAAACATTGTTTGACAAACTTCAAGAGCATGAACAAGAGCTCATAAATCTCGAAAAGCATGTAAATAAATTGAAGAAGGAAAAGTCAAAAGACACAAAAAACATGTCTATCGCATTAAAGGCTTCAAGCTCCAAATCCTTCACCAACAACTCTTGTGTGAGTGACACTAGTGATGATGGTGAAAGTTCTAGTGAAGATATGGGTCTATTTGTGAGGAAATATCACAAATATCTTCGAAAGAATGAAATTCAACACTCGGACAAAAATCTCATCAATTTTAGGCAACAATAAAAACCATCAAGACAAGATGATGGGAGGAAATCCAAGTCAAGGGGATCATGCTTTAATTGTGGAAAACCAGGTCACTACAAACCAGATTGTCCATTACTCAAAAGAGACAAAGGAAGAGAAAAATTCCAAAAGAGACCAAACAAACCTAGAAGAGCATATATTGCTTAGGAAAGTGATAATGAAGCTTCAAGCAAAAGGGACTCTATTGATGAAGAAGAAACTGTCAACTTTTTTCTTATGGCTCATCAAAATAAGAAAAATCAAGTAAGTCACCGTACGTATGATCATAATGATAAAATGTCTCATTTAGAATTGCAAAGAGCTTTTGACACTCTGCATAATGAAGCTAAAGAAGCTTTCAAACGATTAGCCTCAGATAACAAAATATTTTCATATCTTGAGAAAAAAGTTTCCAATTTTGATAAACAATTAGAAGCACTCAAGACATCTATGGTAGAGAAAATCAAAAGTGAAGGCAAAGATGACTAACTTACTTGGCATGATTGGGCTGGATGCGAAACTTGTCATATTTGGCAAAGAGAGGTTAAAACTATTAAAGCTAAACTTGACAAAGCTTTGCAACCCAAAATTACTTATGCTATTGATAGATCAAATTTTGGAAGTAGTATGATTAATCCTTATCGAAAATACTCCTATGAAATTAGGGATCATCCAATCAAAAGTAATTTTCCAAATATCTTAACTTGTCTATATTGTTGCAAAAAGGGACATACCATTGGTAAATGTTGTTTTAGGAGATTTCTAGTTCCTAAAGGCATTTTCAAATGGTTTCCTAAAAGCAACTATTGTTACACTCACACACAAGGACCCAATAAAAATTGTGTACCTATTTCCCTTGTATAAAATTCACAGGTGGAATATCTTGAGACTACGAAGAAAAAATGGTTTCTCGATAGTGGATGGTCAAGACATATAACGGGCGAAATATCCTTATTTTTTGACTTTGTAACTAAGAGGAAAGGATTTGTTACCTACGGTGACAACAACAAGGGAGCAATACTTGGTAAAGGTAGTGTATGTAATCCCTCTTCTACTACTATGTCTGATGTCCTATTAGTTGATGGTCTTAAACACAATCTTATTAGTATTAGTCTATGTGCGACAAAGGATACGATGTATATTTTTCTAAAGATTTTTGCATAATTGTACATAATGATAATAAAGATGATGTGTTCAAAGGGTTAAGGGTTAATAATGTCTACATGCTCGACTTAAATGAAGTATCCACAACCGGTGCAAAATGTCTAGTCTCCTTGAGTGAAGACTCTTGGGTTTGGCATAGACGTCTTGCTCACTTAAGCTTTGATTTGTTAAATAAAATTGTCACAAAAGATTTAGTTGTTGGCTTACCCAAATTAAAATTTTACAAAGATCACTTTTGTGATGCGTGCTAAATGGGAAAGCAAACAAGAATCTCGTTAAAATCCAAAAACATTATTTCTACGACGAGACCTCCTGAACTTCTCCATATGGATCTCTTTGGACCATCTAGAATTAAAAGTCTAGGTGCAAATTACTATGAATTTCTAATAGTTGACGACTAATCTAGATTTTGTTGGACAATATTCTTAGTAAACAAAAGCGACACTTTTTCGGCATTTGAAAAGTTTGCCAAGATGTTCAAAAACAAATTAAACACTAACATTGTTACCATTCGAAGTGATTACGGAGGTGAATTTGAGAAAGATCTTTTGGATAAGTTTTGTGAAAAATACGGCATTGATCATAATTTTTCCGCACCTCGCACTCCTCAACAAAATGGACTGGCGGGATGTAAAAATCATGTTTTAGAAGAACTCGGAAGGACTGATAACATGAAAATGTATCACATATTTGGCTTGATTTAGATAGATTATGTCTCTATTTTATTTTAATTATGTTGCTTTATGTTAGTATTACGATGGTATTTTAATGTATTTCAGGAATTTAATGTTTACAAGGCTTGCTTGAGAAAATGAGTAAAAATAAGAAGAAATGAAGTAAAAATGCATAAAATATAAAAGAAAAGGCATAAGGCCCAAGAAGAAGCCCAAGATGAAACCAAAACGCGTGGCCCACCACAAAGGTGTAATGATCGTCACACCCCTTCTCTCACCAAGTGTGCCGATCTGCACACATGCCTAGGGCCCCTCCTATTTTTGTGACGAACGTCACACTTTTGAAGGATACTTTTTCTCCTTACTTGTAGAGAACGACACAAAAGGTTACATGAAACTCGTATATTTTCTCATTAGCCAAGTCTCCTGTAATACTCTCTCCATGAGTCAATTACTCCAAGTTTTTCTCTAGAAGAAACTATATAAATAGTTGACATTTGACGGCAAAGGCTCTCCCTCTCTCTCTCTCTTCCTCTCTCGTCCATTTTCCATCATTTTTCGTTCATAAATTTTTCTTAGAATGTAAATGTAATAGTTCTCCATATCGGGGGACTATTACCAGGTTAGTTTTAGGATTTATTTCTATCGTTTAATTTATGTATCAGATCTAAGTTTGTCGGCGTATTTAAATTCATGTTTTCTTTGTTTCCATTTTTAGCATTTACAGGTTCTTCATTTTACCGCTTTATTATAATTATCATTGTTATTCCTTTTATCGCATTATTTATTATTATTATTATTTAGTTTGTCATATTTAATTGCTATGTCGTCTTTTATTGTAACTATAATTTTTTATGCGTTTTTAATTAGTAACATGTATGGCTAAATAGTATTGAGTCTGGTGTATGAGGAGCGTTGTGATCGACGAACTTGGTAGAAAATAATAGGTGCTAATTTATGATTAGAATTCTATTTTGGTTTTAATTTCCAAGTCTAATTTAAATATCTTTGTCACGAGAGTGAGAGGTTATTTAACACGATTTTGTCATGAGAGTGAGAAATCAATTAAGGTTAGAGCCGAAACTGCGAGATCGTGGGAATCGAACTGGATAGTGGAAATTAGGAAACAAATCTAAATACAGCGAAAGCTCTTTAGATGCATTTAGGATATTATTTGCTTACAAAATATATTTCTTAGTTACTGGGCGAGCGAGAGAAAAATCTTGGGATTAAGAAGTAAGGTTTTAGTTAATACTGCAAGAGCGTGAGGCAGATTCCTTAAGTTGGTATATTCTACGAAATTAAGTTCTAGTTGTAATTAGTACCCATTTTCTATAAGTCCTTCAAGATCGCGGAAATCATATCCCGAACTCGATTTAATATTATTTGCAAAGTTCATTTATTTCATTTTGGTTCTTAGTTTACCCCAAAATCTAATTATTCATTAGTCTTAGCTTTACAAAGTAATGATAGATCACAGTAGGTTGACATTGATCTTTGTGGTTCGACAATCTTTTATATATATTACTTCGATATTTCCGTGCACTTGCGGAATTTACCCACCAAGTTTTTGGCGCCATTGCCGGGGACCAACAATCAATATTGTAAATCTGTTATTACACTGTATAGACTAAGACACTATTATTTCTATAATTATGTATCAACCAAACTATTTCTAGAACTCCCATGCTCAGTATTTCGAGGAATCACAAGAATCCCATAAATCCGACCTCGAAATACTTCTGGAGAAATTCAATGTGTCACCTACTCACTCTCACCCAAATTACCTCTACAACTATCAATCCCATCATTTTGAGGAGTCACAAGAATACCAAATATCTGATATCGAAACATCATTGCAGGATTACAATGTGACGTTAATTTATCCTCAACCAAATTTCCTCTACAATCAACATGCCCAATATTTTGTGGAGTCGCAAGAATACCAAAATTCCACTCTCAACGCATTAATGGAGGATATGACTGCAACACTAACTCGCTCTAGACTATAAACAATGAAGATGGAGCGCTTTGTGGAGACAGAAAATGCGATGCTAACTCACTTTGAGGAACCTCAAGAATCCTATAATTTCAACCTCGAAACATCAATGGAGGATTTAGATGCGACATTAACCCACTCTAGGCTAGATTCTACGATGGAGAACTTTGTAGAGACATAAACTATTCACAATGAAGAGGTAAAAAACAAAGTCTCGAGAGGAATGAAACTTTTAGGCAGCTGAACAATGCGGTTGAGTCCCTAGTGACACACAACGAGGCATTAGAGGGCCAAATCTCCCTTCTTTCACAAACACCTCTAGGACCCTCCCCTGAGGAGAATGTGTATGTTGTAACAACCAGTAGTGAAAAACAAATTGTAAATCCTAAGGAGAGTGATAATAAGATTGAAGAGAGTAGCAATGAGGTTGAGGAGAGTTCTGGTGAGAAAAGAGTAGAGATTGAGAAAAAAACACCGTCATTGTTGTACCCCAATGTTTGCCCCTAAGATCCCTCATCATCTCATCATCAATCTAACACTTAAAATATCTTGAACTATAGAACGACGGTGATATCACACCAATCTCTGTGGAAAACGATAATATAAATACTTGACATGTAAAAGAGTATCAACAACAACCACATCATCGACATATGTATCCCCAGTGGAATGAAAAGTCTCAAAGACATCATCAAAAAATTTGGTGTGGCAATCTTAATATTGTTGTTCATATTGCTTGTACCTCCCACATAAAGGTTGAAGAACATGTTCATGATATCATGATAGTTAAAAAAAGAAATATAAATTTCTATTTTTTATTAATAATTTAAAATATAAAACTTAAATTTAAACTTTTTTTTATCGAACCGTCACTGATATATCTATGGATGAATTTGGCCCATACCTTATGGGTACCCGTAAAAAATGCCCATAATGGCCATAACAGTTATGATAAAAACCCGCAAAACGAGTACGGAAACAAACACATGTTATTGCCCGTTAAAATAAGCAGATATGAGTACGAGTACATATACCTTACTACCCATCCCGTCTCATACACGCGTTACATATTTATATGATATCATTTATATTATTTCCTCTGTTGCTTTTTAATTCTCACATTTGGCACAAAAAAATTGTTTCTATTTAATTGTCACTTTATAAATATAAGTTCAATTATACTCTTGTTTTTTAATTGACACATTAAATGAGAAATGTTTATGAAAGAGAAATAATATGTTGAATAAAGATAAAGGTAGGGTACATTAGATATTTGTTCTTTTTTTATTGTGTTGGTAATAGAGATTTTCGTAATAAAAAATTTTATTGTATAAAAGTGCACATTTATTAATTCTTAAACAAAATATTATTATTAAACTATTATATATTTTAATAAAATTATTTATTAATTTCTTAACTCAACAATAACATCCATAATTTTTTTAATATTCTTTAGAAAACTTATATTTACATAATATTTTATAATCAATTAATTAAATTTAATACAAATGCCAATAAACATGTATGAGTATGAGTATGTCTAAATTCTGTATATTGTCTAAGTTACTATAGTATATTTGTCATCCATAAATATATCAAATGCGTAAATAGGTGCACTAGTGACCACAAAACAGCCGCATCAATGATCAGACTAGCTGTCCTAAATAAAACTAATTAATCACATATAAGCGATTTCATATTTTATTCCCTGTATTTTTTATAAAAAAAAACCATCTTTACTATTTTAAAATACTGACAATTTAATCTCTAAAATCATAATCCTCACGTAAATCTGCAAGTTCTCTGTAGATTTTCATTCAGATTTATCTGTAGATTTTAACTTTAGAAGCTAAAATGTTAGTATTTTAAAATGACAAGAGCGTTTTTAAAAAAAAAAATATTTATAAGAGACAAAATCAAAAGTCGTCACTATGACAAAAATAGTAATAACAAAAAATAATAATCCTACAATTTAGATAACATGCTTGCATGAGAGAGTGGTTATACAAAACATATAAAAACCAACAAAAAATGTGGGCCAATAACAATTGATTTTGTCGATAACAACAAACCTTAAAAATACAATTTAAACTAAAATTTATTGAACACTTGAATATTTAAAAAGACTTGATTGATTGCTATAATATAAACAAAACCACAAACCCATTTTGATTAACATCATCATTTAGATTTTAATACACTAAGACACTCTTCGTGCAATGGCAGAAGCAACAAAAAGGTATAGTACCATTTTCCTTAGCCTATTTTTTTTCTTCAAGGTACCTTGCATATATATGAAATTAACCACAATTTTCATCATAAGACTCATATTCCTACAATCTAACCTTGATAATCTTGTTACTAGGTATGCAATAGTAACAGGAGCTAACAAAGGAATAGGTTATGGGATATGTAAGAAATTGGCTTCAAGCGGTGTTATTGTGGTTCTTACAGCTAGAAATGAGAAAAGAGGTTTAGATGCAGTTGAAAGCTTGAAAGAGTTAGGTCTCTCTGATTTTGTGGTTTTTCATCAACTTGATGTCACTGACCCAATAAGTGTTGCTTCTTTAGCTGAGTTCATTAAAATTAGATTTGGAAAACTTGATATCTTGGTAGGTATATATATGGTAATTTAATTTCATCTCCTGATTTTTTATTTGAAAAGAGTTTATTTGCACAATTGAAACCATTGGTGTAGGTGAATAATGCAGGTGTTCCTGGGGGAATAGTGAATGGAGAGAATCTTGTTAAAATGGTAATATTTCTTCTTTATCAATAGCTCTTAGCTATGTACAAATTAGTTTTCATTGTTAAATTTAGAAAATAGTCTTGTTATATATAATACAGAATATACATAAATATCAGGAAAACGGCTAACAAACTGAATTGATTTATTTTGCAGATAAGAGGTGAAATATACAATTGGAATATAGTAGTGCGTCAAAATTATGAATTAGCCAAAGAATGTGTCGAAATAAGTTTCTTTGGTGCTGAAAGAGTAACTGAAACTCTTCTTCCACTCCTCCAACTATCTGCTTCACCAAGAATTGTTAATGTCTCTTCGCGATGTGGTCAGTTGAAGGTAATTGTCAATTTTTATTTCAATATATTAAAATTTACGCAGAAAAATAAGGCAAATGAACAATAAACTGCGCTGTTTCCCCTTTTTAGTAATAAAGATTTATATTTGTCACAAGAGAGAGAGAATGAATTTCAATAAGGCTGAATCATTTTTCTTCTTCTGCCCTTTTAGTTAATACCAAACAATTGGGCAAGAGTAGTGCTTGATGACATTGAAAACCTTACTAAAGAAAAACTCGGTGAAGTGCTTAAAGAGTTTATGAAAGATTACAAAGAGGGAGCATTGGAAACCAAAAATTGGCCAACATTTGTTTCTGGTACAACAATGGCAAAAGCAGCTTTGAATTCATACACAAGGTTGCTAGCATTGAAGTTTCCTCATTTCCGCATAAATTGTTTATGCCCTGGCTTTGTTAAAACTGATATTAATGAGAATACAGGCTTTATAAGCATTGATGAAGGAGTACAATGTCCTGTGAATCTAGCATTGTTGCCTGATGAAGGTCCATCTGGTCTCTTTTTTTTAAGGGATGAAGTGATTTCCTTTTGAATAAACAACTTGTTTAGTTTGTAGAAATTATAGTTCTCTCCAATTAGTTTTTAAAGTATACAAATGTAATGTAATATACTTGTGAGTTATTGTAAAATATTAACATAACGGTTGTTCTATAATGAAGTTATAGGCTATATATTAACCCATCTAATATTTATTACAACAAATATATTTTTTTTAAAAAATGTTAATTAAATTTATAAAATAAATAAATATTTATTGAATGTGATTGCACTTTCAAAATATTTAAAAGATAAACTGACGAGTGGAATAGTTTTTTTAAAAAGGTTAAATATATTTTTGATCCTCTTAAATATTTCAATTTTAATTTTTAATCTTTCAAATTATCTTCAAATGATGGTTCTCATAATATTTTTCTTCCACATTTTCGATCTCTCCTGTCAATGTTCGTTAACAAAAATTGATGTGACATGTCACATGACAGTTCCAACCGTCAAAGATGCTGATGTGACACTCCACGTGCCTAAGGTCTAGAACATATTTGAGTTCATAAAAATTGTAACTAATTCGCAGCTAAAATTGTAGCTAATCACTAGCAAATTCAAAAACCAGAAAAATTAGATTAAGACACGCACGATGCACGGTTATGAATTACTTTATATTTGATTTATATTGAATTTAAATTATATTTTATCTTTTTTTAAAAAAATTTATGATTAAAAAGTTATATTATAATAATTTATTATGTATTATAATATAGGCAATACTATAAAAGAAAAAGGAAGATTTTATTTGAAAGAAAAAATATAAATCTGTAAGTTGGCATTGATATCTAGATTTTAGTTTTTCCATATTTTAATAATTCTAAAAGATATTACTTGAGGTTAATTTTTTTATTTTGATTCTTATGTCTCTTTAACATTCATATGTGAGAAATAAATACTTTTATTCTATATTTTTATTTTATTTTTTCGCCGTAATACGCAAAATATAGCAGTGAAGTATATAAATATGATTGAAAAGTGTTGCATATTCTATCGTATTTCAATATAGGTAAATAATTGCAAGCTTTTGAAAAGATATTTGTATCAACTTTTATCGTTGCTATGATTTCAAGAAAACCGAAAAATTTAATAGAATTTTGATTCACATGTCTCTTTTATTTTTAAATTTTGAGCAAATATTCTTGATTGGAGTTATTTTGGATTGTTAGATTATTTTATTTAAAATGGATAGTGAGTCTATTTCCTTCAAAATACTTCTTAAAATAAATATACATTATTGTAATGAGTTGAATCTCAAATATGTCATTTATATGTGCAACAAAATTATAAATATATTATATAATATTTCAATTTTGAAATTCTGGTATCAGATATAAGATGTCGAAGGTGATATCATGACATTGATATCTGTCCTATGAATACTTACAGTACAGAATGTTAAAATATTGAAAACAGTAAGAACACAGTGAATTATTTACCTAGTTCGGTTCCAACCAACCTACGTCTTGGGGTTACCAAGTCAGGGATGAAGTCCATGATTAGCAGTATTTATTTAGAGCTAACCCTCTCTGTTTACACTCCTCACTTAATCACTACCCAATGACCCTTCTGTAGCGGCAAAGACTGCGAGTATAAGCCATTGAATTGACTTAACTCAAAAAGCAACAAAAGAGTCGCCACCGCACTTTTATTTTATCCAAAGGGCTAGGAAAAAAAGAGAATAAAATCCTAACAAAAAAAAAATCAGAGATCTGGGACCGGGGGTTAGTTATGCAAAGGGAAGATGTTAGGCACCCAAAGCATCTACGGTACTCCGTAGGAAACTCTTTGAAAATTTGTGTATGTGTGCTAAAAAAGAGTATATGTACAAAATCGATGGAGGGGAGAGAAAAGAAGTATTTTTTATAATTTTTGGTTTGATAGAACTTCCAATGAGTTCCAGGCCTACATACCAACAATGTGCAATGTTAAAATCAAAAACTAGTAGTTTAGGTAAAAAAGACTAAAGTTGTGTATTGGTTGTGAAACCACCTGGCTGAACATCGACTGATAGGATATATCAATTAAGTCTCCATCGAACATTTTTTATCTCGCGAAGGAGAAAGGAAAACATCGAGTAAATCTGAGAGGGAAGAAATCACGGTCATACGACCGAGAAATCTGAGTAAGGGAATCTATTACACGAGGGGAAGGGATTAGCACCCCAAAACGCCTGTAGTACTCTACGGTATCCAATTCTATTTTCTAGATAATGGTGTGTTATATCAATCTATTACTTAATCGCTATAATTCATGCTAAAGAAAAGAAAAATAAAGAAACTACGGGGAAAAGAAAGAAGTATTTACAAAGTTGTACTCGATCGAGCTCCATTACAAGATGCCTACGTATTCCCTCGTGCAATAGGAAAGTTAGAGCGTCGTAGTTTGACTCACTTTTTTTTGTGGGTTTTGTGTTTTTTACTTATGAAAAAGATTTTAAACACGAGAGAAAGCGCCCTTAGGCGAAAAAAGATTTTGCACCGGTTGGTTGCTTTTACCTTTAAGAAAGGAGTTTTGAACCATTATTAAGTGTTTTAATTTTCAAAAGAAAAAGAAATCAAGTTTTAGTTTTAATTACATGCAAGGATGCAAAAGAAACAAGCAAAACAAAAGGGAGACTAACTAGTACTAGCCATAATATTGTCATGCAAAGATTAGACCCAAGGTTGAGGATGTAAGGGAATCTCTACCTATGTTGACATGTAAAGGATGTATATCCTAATGTCTAGGCTCGAGAGCTATCCTAGCCGAGCGATCCAAAGGGAAAGCTATCCTATATCCGTCTTGGTTGTAAAATCAAGGGATGCAAAGGGATGAAGCAATCAAGTGATTTGACAGAAGCACACAAGAAATGCAATGCACAAACAAATGTCATAGAAGCGTAGGAAAAAGAGGAATTCCCATAGCCAACATCGATAACAAATATACCAGAGTCAAACAGGAGCCAACACATCTGATTCCTGTGACGGGTATCGCCACATGACATGAATTGTCAAGTGTGAAGAGAAAATGATGCGAGCTCGACAATAAATGTGAACCCCAGGAATGTGTAGAGAGTCAGAATAGGGAACACTTGCCACTTTTTGTTATTGACTCGATAAAGGAAGCAACACGATTCGCGTGTGCAGAGCTGACACAAACTAGAACTGTGCGGGGGTCGATTGAAGACCCTTTCCGTGTGCCTATCATATCATCATCATATATATCAATAAGTATCAAAGCAGGACTTTGCTTGGTGGTGTCACTCTGGGTTGCCTAACCACTCTGACCTATGCAAGCCAAATGTAAACACTTACTAAGAATTACCTCCCTATGCATGGAAGAGGATTTTAAACAAACCAAACATAATTAGCACACAATTTACGAAATTCCTAGCTACAGGTCTTTAAACAGCGAATTTGAGCCCAACGCTCTTATCCTAATCATGGAAAAGAAATCGGTAAACCCATACTTTTCATTATAACTAGGAAAGTTGTAAGTGAATGCGATAAACAAGGTATAGCTAATACCAAACGGATAATAACTCCGTAGTGCATCGCGAGCTAAAAATACTCCGGAAAACTTCAAGTACTGCAGCCAAGAAAAATTCGTAAACCAGTGAGAAATACACGAAGGCATCAAAGCATATGCGGAGTGCACGTTTGTACGCATCCGAAACAATAAACCAGCAAAAGATAATGATCCGGACAAATTAGACAAAGTATTGCGCGTTTGTACGCAAAACAAGTATCAAATTGTGTGTTCGTACATAATTGATACACATACACCTGCAATAAATGAATAAAACCAAACAAGCAGACAATAGAATGTACACGTATGTGTACAAGCGGCAGAATGCGCGTTTGTACGCATTCAAACAAGAGCACCTGCAATAATGGAGTAAAACCAACCAAACAGATAATAGAATGTACACGTATGTGTACAAGCATTAGAATGCGCGTTCATACGCATTTAAACAATCGGATAACATGCAAGAAGATATCAATCCAAAAAATATGCAAATGGTATGCGCGTTCGTACGCATACAAGCATTAGAATGTGTAACGCCCCATTTTAATTAATATTATATTATATTAATATTTTTGAGTTACCGTTTGACGATTGTTTTGGCGATGAGAATATTTATATTAATCGATATATCTATTAATATATTTGGCGACGTTTCATTCGGTCCGATTTTTATTCCGTTCGGTTCGGTAAAATATTATTCGGACCGATATTTAATTACGCAGAGTTATTTTAATTAATTGACTTAATAATATTATTGGATATTATTAGTGTGTTAATTAATAAGAATAGATAGAGGTGTGAGGAGTAATTTTGTAGAAATGGGATTTACACCCTTGGCTAGTAAGAGTACACCCTTATAAAACACTTTCCTCATTTTCTTTCCAACATAATATCCTAATCCAACATAGAAGCATAGTGAGAGCTAGAGGGTTTAAGAAGAAGAAGAAGAAGAAGAAGAAGATCAAGGGAAGAGCAAGGTTTGGGTTTGTGGGATCATCAAGAATCATCCAAGCATTTGAGGTAAGGGGTTTGATTTTCCACTTCCTATAGTTAGGGTTTGATAGATATGTTATGGATTTGAGATGAAAATTGATGTTGTGGTTTATGAGTTGTGTGTATGATTGGTGGAATAAATTACAAAAGTTGAGTTAGGAGTATTGATTTACCATGGCTAATAGAATTAAGTTGCTAGAATGAAGAAAATAAGGAAAACTATAAAACTGTGAAAACTATAAACCAGTAAAAAACACTGCGCAAAATGAAGAAGAAATGGAATGAGGAAGTAGAAGCTGGGAGGCAACCACCTCACATGGAGGGGCGGCCGTCCCAACCTCCCTGGCGGGCACCTCAAGCCCTTAACATCATGGGACGTTCGTTCCTTTCCTCCTGCGGATGGTGGATTGAAATGGTTTTCTGCAATTTGTCTGTTTACTGCATAATTGTGTTTTCTGCATAATTATGCAGTTTGGTTATGTTTCTTTCTATTTCATTAAATCCATATACTAGTAGTTAGTATTAATAAAATATAACTAGGACATAAGTTAGCCTATTAAATTTGGAACCTGATTATGTTCCGATTTTCCGATTTCGGTAATTTCGGCGACGGAGCAAGTTGCTCCGAATTCAACAAAAATTGACGTGCTAGCAAAGTTTGACGTGTAGAACGTAGTGGTGAGGTTAGTTTTTCGAAATTACGAGTTTTTACAAAACGACCCGAAACAGGCCAAATTACGGTTAAATTGAATCGGATGGCGTTTTAGTAGATTTAAGGCACGTGCAGACAATCCGATTGCGAGGTTGACGATTATGATTAATGCCGGTTATTAGGAATGGCTTTCGCGACGATTATAGGTGTTTGACTATTTTTCTGTATTTGAAATTTAGTGAATGAATTGATAATGATGTGGTGTGATTAAACATGATGTTTGCGACGATGTATTTATTAATGAATACTTGATGATATGCGATGCGATGATATATGTCTTTGTACATGATGATGTGATGATTATATTGATGTTGTTAATAAATGCTTCCGATTTGTGAATGCATAACTTTTGATGATGATGAAATATTGGTGATGCTTTGCATAATGCAAATATGATGCGATGATATATTTATCTTGATGTGGATAAATTATGGCGATGTGGGCTTTATGCCAATCTTGATGAGCGATGATGATGTTTTAGTTGTGTTGTTTTTATTGTCGAGTCACATACATTGCATTGGATACCAGGGCTTTTATGCCAAGCGACGATGGGCTTTATGCCAAGTGTTCCTAATTATGGACAAAGCGACGGGTACCACATGCATAACATAGTCGTGTCTCATGGAGTCGGTTTTGTTTATGTTTGAGTTATTTGGCGTTGGGTTTTAATTGATGGATTGTGTGGAATTGCGATGATATATGATGTTTTGTTTGGTGATGATCTTTATGATGAACACGAAATGAATATGACGTGATAATTTCATGATAACTACGTGATGAATATAAATGATGAGTTTTGCGATGATTTGACGTTGATGAGATGCTTAATGCAAATATGATGTGATAATGTTTGTGACGATGAGCTTTAGCCAATTTGTGATGATGTTACTTATGTTATTAGCATTGTTTGATGTTGTTGTTTGATGTTGTTGTTTATGATTGTCGTATTGATTAATGACGTATTAACTTGTGATGATTTCGTGGTGATGAACGTTTAAGTGTTGTTGTGACGATTTATGTCGATGAGGTTATGGCGATGAAGTGTTGATTATACACATTAGAATGACGATTATAGTGAGTGAGATTTGGATATATGTTGGAATTCATTTACTAACCTATATCTTTTATGATTCCAAAACTATATATATGTGTTATCATGCCATTAATTATATGTTTTAGAGTATCTCACCCTTTACATGTTTTGCCGTTACCTTTATACTAGTAACGTGCAGGTTATGAAGACGGAGTTTATAGCTGCTGTTAGTTGAGTTGGTGTCGCTCTGATACGTAGCACTCGGGGGGAATATTTATGTTATCTTGTTGTTGTTCTTTTGTTGTTATTCCTTTTATGAATAAGAATCATACTTTATGAAAATATGATTTGACGAGGAAGTTTAATAAAGAAGATATTTTGATTTTTAAGAATCAATTTATGATTTCCGACGATGTTATGTATCCGAGATTTATACTTTAAAGCAAACTGTTTAAAGTAATTTCGTTTTGAAGGTGTGACGCCTCAGTATTGAATTTATGATATTTTAAATTACTCTGATTTTTGCATATAAAACCTTGGGTAACAATGGGGTGTTACGGAATGCACGTTCGTACGTATTCATGATCGGATATGCACGTTCGTACGCATTCAAACAAGAGCACCTGCAAGAATGGAGTAAAATAAAACAAATAGACAATAGAATGTACACGTATGTGTACAAGCGGTAGAATGCGCGTTCGTACATATTCAAACAATTGGATAACCTGCAAGAAAATATCAATCCAAAAAATATGAAAATGGTATATGCATTCGTACGCATACAAGCATTAGAATGCGCATTTGTACGCATTCATGATCGGATGACCTGCAAGAAGATGTCAATCCAAACAATATGCAAATGGTATGCGTGTTCGTACGCATACAATCATTAGAATGCACGTCCGTACGCATTCATGATCAAATAACCTGCAAGAAGATGTCAATTCAAGCAAACAGACAATAGAATGCACACATGCGCAAAATAAGGATGCTAGAAGTCCATATCTCATGTAAAAGAGATCAAAGTACCTTACACATGAAATAAAGTGTCAAAGTTAACAAAGCAAATGCTAGAAATAAAGCACCTAATGCAAAACCAATTACAAATATAATTATAATATAGTATAAGCATGTGAGAAGTGAAATAAAATCACAAAAATCGGATTGGGAAGGTGGTTTTTCAAAATCGGAGCAAAAACTTCAACTTCTCAGAATCGATTAAGAATCGAATGGTTTCTTGCAAAAGCATCAACGGATTCAAAATGTGAGCGGTTTTAATTAATTCCGAGTGGAAGTGGCATTTTTTGGACCTTAAAGTGACGGGGCACCACTCTGTTTTGGCAAGTTGCACTTGAAATTTGGTTCCGAAACCTCCAAAAACGGTTCCAGAATGTGCCAAAAGTAGGGAACATGTACCGTTACTTCGTATTTTCAAGGAAAAATGAGTATCAGTGTACAAAGGTGTTAAAAAAACGATTACGGAACCACATAATTCATGTTTTTGAATTAAATTTTGATTCAAGTTTGTTTTGTTTTTGAAATGTGAGATGAATCAGATTTTAATTCACTACATGTAATCAAAAAGGCAAAACAAAATGAAACACAATTTATGTACAAGTATGATTGAAAAATAGAATAAAAAGTGTGTAAAAATGCATGTAAATGCATGTTTTTATGTACATTTATGACTATTGATGGATGAAATGCAAATATATGTGATATCATATGCAAATGATATATACTCAATGCAAATCCTATCTAAATGCTATGCAAAACATGTGTCAATGTCCACAAAAATCAAGCATGTGATTTGTGTTGGTGTTGTGAAATCATACCTGTGAAAATGTGAGTGAATATGAGATTTTGACACACATTAATGTCACAAAAATTAAACACCGACATGTAAACTTGAATTGATTATTCCATATTCAATTGTATGAACATATAAGAATGCAATTTATGTCCTAAGTATGAGTTTAGGTGCATGTATATGTGTTATGTATAATGCAAAGGCACCTAAGAATCAAAATGCAATGAATACAACATTTCGACACAACTAAGAATGCAAATAATATCCTAATTCACATGTTCCAATGCAATTTAACCAATCTATATGCTCTTTAATGCATGAGCATGTGATTGATGATGCAAAATGCACAAATTAGTGATCTAAATGCAAAGGAAAACAATTACACAAGTGTATGTGAGTGTTATGTACAATATTCCTTCACACCGACACACTTTAACGTCACAAAATCGGAATCAAATCATAGAATTCGGCAAATCAAATTCAAGAATTGGAATCCACAAGGGAAATATAATCAATTCGACTATTCAATTTCAAGAAAAGCTAAAAGTGAAAAATCACTTAACATAAGTGCTTAATTGAATTAATTACTTACTTGAACTTGAAGTTTGAGTTAAATTGAAGAGGAATTCCTTGTACTCTTCAAAGAAAATACCAAATCCACTTCCAATTGTTGAAAATAATCGAAATCGGAGTAGAAATCGAAGAAGTCAAGGCCTGATTCTTGAGAATTAGAGAAAACGCAAGAGGAAGGTCTTCCTCTTGTAAAACCGAGCTAGATACAAGAAAAAGGAGACCAGAATTGGCTTGGAAGAGATCCAGTTGCTTGCTTGGGGTAACCGGCCGGTGGAGAGAGGGCGGATGCAAGTTCCGGCCGGAAGGAAGAGCTCAGACGCGAAAAGGGAGAGCGGAGGGCAGCGCGGCCGATCAGCCTACTTGGACAAGAGAGGCGGAGGCGGAGCAGCGTCCGGTTGGGAAGTGAGGTCTTTGCCGAAGATACGGTCGTGGATGGGGAAGGTCGGTCAAGGTGTGGTGGTTGTTGGATGAGCAAGGGTGGTTACTTGAGGAAAAAACAAGTTATTTCTTGAATTTTGCTTTGAGATTTGAGAGAGAATTGAGAGTGATTTGAGTTGAAATTTGAGAAAAAGATTGTGTGTCCTTGAATTGTGAAGGAAACAAATTTATTTATAGTGTGAAAATTTAAACCTTGGAGTGCCTTGGATCAACAATTAATCCAAAATCGTGATTATCCGGATAATTTTGCAATTAATTCAAAACAGCCCGATCCGTGTGAAATTTGAAGTCGGACTCTAAACAAAAAATGTCCGGAACGCGATTTTGCTTGCTAAAGTCAAAATGTAGACTCGATCGGGAGAACGATCCAGGCGATACGAATTTTTGATGTTTCATTAGAGTTTTCTGGCATCTGACACATTCAGAATTTTATTTGTGCACTGCGGAGAAATTGCCTCAAACGAGGGCCTTCTGATTAAAATTTGAACTTGAGTATTTCTGAGACAATTGAAGCCAACAAAATTAGTGAACTTTTGGCACTAGTCCCACTTCGTTTCGATAAAAATCGAGCAAGATATGATTTTTCAAACTTCGCATATCAAATTTCTTACCATTTAAGAGCAAATTTCAAACTGCTCTTAAATGGTAAGAAATTTGCTCTGGAGTTGCAAATGAAAGTCGGATAGGATTTTGATACAAAATTTTAGACACCAGCCTCGCTCAGTTTTGATTTTTAGTCTAGAAATTATGAAGGTTTTAGTGCACTAAGCGCACAATACAATACTAAAATTTAGTTTAATCCACTTGAGAAATCAATTCCTTTGATGACCTTCTTCACATAATTTGCGTCAGGATCGTGAACAAAAGTTGTAGATAATAGTGAGAGGGACTTGCCAGTCAAACAGAATTAGAAAATACCTGACTAGGTAAGAGGTACGTCTTTTGGAGCGCCCGAGACGCACTAAAAAAAACCAAAATTCACTTCATTGAGAAATAAGCAAATTATTTCTTTTTCTTGACGAAACGGCCTTCCGATCTGAACTAATAAACTGGAGAATAAATTTATATGATCCCCATGCTCATAGAATCAAACCAAAATATATTTCTGACCAAAAAATCTTGCGATAGCCATACGAAATGAGAAATATCAATTTTTGGCTCAAAATGATCTGAGATAGCCGAGACGCGCAGTTTCTTCCACAAATTGAGGTATTTGAAACCTAGTAACCGTATGATGAATGTTATGCATGTGTATACATCTATATTTATGATAATTCCACAACTATGCTTGAGTACCTGCCCATTTCCCATGATAGGGGAAATATCAGCAGAAGGGGTGAGATATCTAACAATATAATCGAATTCATGATAAATAATTGGCTAGAATACATATCATATAATTCCCCGTTTCACAACTTGAAGACATCTATTATAACAACAATTAACCACAACAATTATAATAACAGTTGGCAACAACAACGATTATAACAATAGTTATAATTACTATCTTTCATATCCTTCTCAACAGTACATGCGACAACACAACGTTAGCACAATTAACACAAGGTAATCAACAACATGTTCACAATCAACATAGTCAACGTAATACATCAGTTATCACCACCGAAGCATCAACAACATATTACAACAAAACTACCATCATCGTAATACCACACTTATCACAACAAAATCATCAACAACGAATCCATTTATAATGTGACTCTTAACAATGCACATGAATATGGTACTAGTGGAGTAACTCCCAACGTAATCAACTGCCAGTTTACCGAGGCATCAAGGCATAAACCTTCAACGTAATTATCTTTCCCCTAACGGCCAACGTGTTTTGCCAATCCAGCCCAACGTAATCATATGCATGGGACAACAACCACAACATCAATTCAATCAACAACAGAAACTCAACGATAACACAACAACGACAACATAATCAACAATCCAACACTGGCCATAGGCCTACAACATAATCAAATATTCAACTTTAATAATATTTTATCAACTGCAACCTCGCAATTATTAACAACACAAGCAACCAACAGCGACAATTACTACACAAATTAAAGGTTTCGATTTTACGCCAAAAACATTTATTTACCACTAATTCTATTTAATTATTAAGCATTATCTACTAAATTAATCAATTAATTCAACTACTTAATTTTCGTTCTAAAATTGCTAAATTATTCATCACTATTGACAATTCTAACGGGATTGAGAATAATTTAAATTAAGTAAATTATTTATCTCTAACTCAAAACTTATAAAAATTATTATATTAATAATACTAAATAATTAATATAATTATTATTAATGTGACTAATATTATTATAATTATTATCTATATTATAAATTTTGTATTAGTTTTCAGGAACTAAATATATCAAGGATTAAATTTATCAAGCTACATACCTATTTCTCATTAGAGTTTGAAAGAAAGAAAATAATTTCTCTTATAAATTCAATAAGTATCATTTATTTAAGTATGTGATTCATAGATAATATTTAATAATGGTGTGAATCATCACATATATGTACCCTAATAAATTCATATATAATCCTACAGGTTCTATAACACTGTCTCATGATTATACACAGAGTATTATGCATGAAATAAAGTTACAGGCTCTTTCTATTGACCCGCTACAGTGTCAAACATATAATACGATGTAATTTTCGCTACAATATCATTTTCGCTACAGTGCCAACCTATATGACCTTATATTTTCGCTACAGCGCCGACCTATGTGCATATGGTTCCTCAATCGTCACTTAATTTCTTCAATATATCAATTCCAAACACAAATTATTATCACATATAAAAATTATTCATCAAAACCTAACAATTTCACTCTATAAAAATTTGGGGATTTCAACCTTAAACATGTTTTTATCCATTAAATATTATCATAAAATCATACAATGATAATAAAATTCACACCCTTACCCACATACAATTTATCATAAATCCAATTATAGAGAATGAACATCACCCTTACCTTGGATTGACGGTCTCTCTAATTTCCGGTCGAATTCTGACTTGGCTTTCCGGTCTGTAATTTATCTTCTGTCGGTTAATTTTTCCAAAACTCTTGTTCCTCTTTTTCTTCTTCCATGTACAACCACCAATGTTCTTCCCTTAACCTAATTCTTTTTCTTTTATTCCAATAACCTGAATAATAATAATACTATTGGACCTAATATTCACACCTCCTTAATACTATTCAGCACCCAAAAATTAAATCCAATTTAATTAAATAAAATAGTCCAATAAATAAATAAATAATATTATTCTTAATATTATTCTGCTGATTAAATCGACTACATAATCCGACTTAAACTTAATAGTTCAAATACGCCTCTTAAAATATTACTGACAAAATCAATTGCTCTGATTAGTTCTCAAACTTCGTCTAAATCCAATAATTAAATCCTTCAATAATTTAATTAAATAATTAAATAAATTTGGAGCGTTACAAATCTCCCCACTTAGGATATTTTCGTCCTCGATAATCTATCTGACACAACCATCCTATCACCACATTCACATCTAATCTTTCGATTCAAAAACCACCCAATCACGGTTTGAATCCAATACTTATACCTTAATCGTTCAATTACTCTTGCAACATAATTGTTACTAACTTTCCAACCATTTTAGCAATATCTCAGAACAACATCTTACAATGTAACAACAACCATCACTCACTCATACTTGACTATAGAAAATCGCTTCATGATCGTAGCAACAATCAGCACCAAAACACATATGCAACTCTTATTCCCATTCTCTGAGGTCATTCATACGCGAAACACCAACAACTCTCTTAATTGTTATTAACTCGAAAGCAATTATCTTCACGACATAACATCCATTACTTAATGCACTATTAAGATAGCAAGTCAAGTCTACATCATCCAATACGATCTCGTCTACTATCAACAATTGACTAAGGGTGGATCATGTCCTCAATTTGTCAATAGATGTCCGACAATCATAATGGAGTATAAACCATCATTACCAACTACAACAATGTTCCTTTAAAAACTTGTATGTACCAAAAGTATCATACTTCAAGAATTTCCAAATTGTCCAAACATGCAAATACCGTCTCTTCTTAACTTCCTACTGACACACCTCTAATGATAATGTCAAAACAAAATTCCTTTACACCATTACTAACACTTCTTACTCTTGAAATCATACTCTTCACATTTCCAAGTATGACCCGCGGCCGAAATGATTCCAACGACTCCAACAACTTTGCCAATCACTTACTAATATTTCAAGACAATATCTACAACTATCCGTTACTTAATATATGTTCCTACATCAACATCTTATGCCTTATTACTCAAACAACAACCTCACAATCCATCTACACTACAGAACATAGAAACTTTCTAAATTCCATTAATCACTACATTACCCTTCATCCTTCAAGAAGTCAACACCGACAATACCTGCTCATCCTCTTTCTAGATGCTTCAACTTAATTAACAACCAAAATCTTAAATCAATGTTACCTTCGGATTCAGAAAACAATGAGCTCCAACAACTTTTGTACTGTCTCCTTAAGCAGTACATCGCACCAATGATTTAAAATCGAAACATATCCGAGAAGCACAGCTTCTCCCCCACTTAGCTTCAAACCAACTTCCGTAAACAATCAACTAGCAAGCAACCAAGTACCGACAGTGTTCCACACACTTATCGTGTACAAAGGAATAAACAATATTAGACAACATTGGCCGGACAGACCGACCTGCTCTGATACCACTAATGTAACACCCAAAATCTACCCATCGAATATTATTCAAATCAGAGTGCGAAAAAGATAATCAAGCAAGGGGTGTCACATTTACTTCACCAATACAACATACATTTGGTCACAACTATACAAATACATAACACTTAGATCAAAGATGTACTTATAACAATTTATTTCCATTAAATCAATTAATCAACTCAACAACAAAATGATAATTCCTCAACAGTAATAACTTTTCTCCTTTTATTCAACGAGAAACAACTTCAAATCATTAATATTATTCACTTAACAAATACTCACATTATTCATAATCTTCAATAACTTAAGTAACAAAAACAATTATATAACAGCGTTCATCCCTCAAGTGCTACGTACCAGAGCAAGACCCTTTGACTTATTATAAAGCGACGTAAAAACTTCAAGAATTAACTTCAACATCCACAACTATGCTTGAGTACGTGCCCATTTCCCATGATAGGGGAAATATCAGCAGAAGGGGTGAGATATCTAACAATATAATCGAATTCATGATAAATAATTGGCTAGAATACATATCATATAATTCCCCGTTTCACAACTTGAAGACATCTATTATAACAACAATTAACCACAACAATTATAATAACAGTTGGCAACAACAACGATTATAACAATAGTTATAATTACTATCTTTCATATCCTTCTCAACAGTACATGCGACAACACAACGTTAGCACAATTAACACAAGGTAATCAACAACATGTTCACAATCAACATAGTCAACGTAATACATCAGTTATCACCACCGAAGCATCAACAACATATTACAACAAAACTACCATCATCGTAATACCACACTTATCACAACAAAATCATCAACAACGAATCCATTTATAATGTGACTCTTAACAATGCACATGAATATGGTACTAGTGGAGTAACTCCCAACGTAATCAACTGCCAGTTTATCGAGGCATCAAGGCATAAGCCTTCAACATAATTGTAACATCCGAGAAATCATTTAATTATTTAAATGAATTATTAAGGATTTATTTATTGGAATTTAGTCGAAGTTGGATTTATCAGTAGAATTATAAGGAGCACTAATTAATTTATAAGTTGATTTAAGATGATTAAGTGAATTATCGGAAGTTGAGATTAATTAATGATGAATTAATTTTATTATAGAATATTATTGAAAATAATATTAGAAATAAATGTGGAATTAATAGAGTTATTTATTTGGTGTTAGAAGTATAGAAAAGAGGTGTAAAAATTAAGCCAAGTAGAAATGATAGAAATATTATTATTATTATTACTATTTTATTATTATTATTATAATAATATTATTATTATTTAATTATAAATATAATTAGGTTTAAAAAATAAGAGATATAAAAGTAGAAATATTATAGAGAGAAAAGTAATTAAATTATTATTATTAATTAAAAATTAATTAATATTATTGAGTTTTATTATAATGTGAGAAATAAAATGGGAAATTAATTAAAGTAATAGAATTATAATAATATATGATAAATATATGATAATTATTGATATATTAAATATTTAAAGTATATAAAGGAAGGATATATTAGAAAAGGGTTTAGTAAAGGAAATAGAAAGTGGAGGCACGGAAAGAGGATAGAAATTAAAAACGATTTACATCAAAAGTAAAATTCTAACTTTCTAAATTATAAAATCGGTGGGGATATTACATGAAATTATTTTTGTTTGTGTAGACCGTGTGTGAATTAAATGATGAATTTATTATTAATTAGAAAGATAGAATTAATGATCATGGAGACGGGGGCCTTGGAGGAAGGCGGGCGCCTGCTAGGAATTGTGACGAGGGGTGTTTTGCTTTGTCTTCTTATGGCACTAGTGTTTTGGCTAATTAATTAATTGTTCTGGTAGTCTACTGTAGCAGCATCACGTGTATACATATATAAGACATGGTTCATGTAGTTTAAAGTGACTCACCTATTTTAGATTAATAATTAGTATGGTATACTAGGAGTAACAATTAACATAATATGAAGGCATGTATATATATTTAAATTGTTTAATAAT
Organism: Vicia sativa; assembly: GCA_021764765.1. Classification (NCBI taxonomy): domain Eukaryota; kingdom Viridiplantae; phylum Streptophyta; class Magnoliopsida; order Fabales; family Fabaceae; genus Vicia; species Vicia sativa. The sequence continues at coordinate 81,821,512 of CM038796.1, read as the reverse complement.
GATAGTCATAAGAATGGTGACATTGTTATATATATGCATGAACATTCACGGTACTGTAGTGGTACTTAAGGGAACTTATTATTTTGTCTACTTGTAAGTATAGTTAAGTGATGGAAAGTAGAGAAGTATATCAAGGAAAATAGTACCAGTTAAATGATTTAATAAGGCAAGGATGGGTTTACAAGACTTGGTTGCAAGTATCCATACTTGTAGAATTTTTAGCAGGGTTGATATTTTAATAACAGAAAGAATGTGGAATGCAGAAGAAAAAAAATTAATTGTAATAGTATATTAAAATCTGTAGAAGTTAGATGGTAATTGGCAGCAATAGTAGCAACCGGAAATAAAGCCGAATTAGTAATTTAAACGGTAAATTTAGTTGCCCGGAATTAACCGGAAATTTTCGGAGAAACTTGTATGTGCGTGTAGTTAATTATTGGTTAGTTGAAGAGTTGGAATCGTGTCGCATATGTCGATTATATCGGTTATCTTATCTATGGAAAATCAAGTAGTTGAATAATTAATTGATTTAGTAGAGTATATTTAATAAATAAGTAGCGTTAGCGTTTAATAAGATGTTTGAGTTGTAGGTTGAACGACCAATGTTGGATTTGTGTGAAGGTATTGTGTTGTCGATTGTGTTTGCGAATAATTAGCGATGAATATGTTGTTGTATGTTGAATTATGTGAAGTCTCAGGATATTTTAAGTGACGACGATTACCTCTGATTACTGGTAATAAAAGTGATGTAGGCGTATGCCTTGTGAAGTGAAATTATGTTGTCATTTGCATGTTGTAGCATCGCATTTCATTTTGCATTTGTGAAGGCCTGTATTGGCGGATTTGTGAAGAAGGCTTATGCCTTGTGCCTCTGATAACTGGCAATTTAGTGAAGGGAGTTTACTCCACCGGTACCACATGCATTTGCATTGTTTGAGTCGCATTTGAAGTCATGTCGTTGTTAATTGCGAAGTAATTATATGTTATTGCTAACGATGAAGTAGTGTTGTGTTGTTGATTGATTGGGAATTTAATGTGACGTATTAATTGTGTTGTGATAATTTTATATGAATTAATCCTAATATATTATTTATCATACACCTGTTTATATTGGTAGATATCTCACCCTTTCTTTTGTTGGCCGTTACCTTTATATTGGTAACGTGCAGGTAACGAGGAGTAAATCATTTAGTAGCTTTTGGCGTCGTTGCTCTGATATGTAGCACTCGGGGGGATAAACGCATATTTGATTTTATATTGTTTTCCGTTGCATTATTGAAGTTAATACTTTGAGAATTGTTCCTTGAATTAAGTTGTTTTGAAAGATGCTATTTTTCGTTTGGAGTTTGAAAATATTATAAATTCGTTGCGTAGTTTTTGAATAAATATGAAGTATTTTGATGAATAAATAATTACTATAAATTCTTGGAATTAAATGTGCTATGTATCCATTATGACGTGCTTTTACGATGACGGTTTTGAATGATGAATGTAACGCCTCATTTGTTGTAATTTTCGCACTCTGATTTTATTAAATAAACGTTGGATAGAATTGGGGTGTTACAATAATCATCTTGCCCCTAATGGCCAACGTGTTTTTCCAATCCAGGCCAACGTAATTGTAACACCCCACTAATACCCAAGGTTTTATAAGTAAAAACAGAGTAATTTAAAATTTCATAAATTCAATACTGAGTCTTCACACCTTCAAAACCAAATCACTTTAAATAATTTGCTTTAAAGTATAAATCTCGGATACATAGCATCCTCGGAAATCTTAAATTGAATCTTAGAAATTAAGACACCTTCCTTATTAAACCTCCTCATCAAATCATATTTTCATAAAGTATGATTCTTATTCACAAAAGGAATGACAACAAAACAACAACACAAATATTCCCCCCGAGTGCTACGTATCAGAGCGACACCGAATCGACTAATAGCAGCTATAATCTCCGTCTTCATAACCTGCACGTTACCAGTATAAAGGTAACGGCGAAACAAGTAAATTGTGAGATACTCCAAAACATATAATTAAAAGGCATGATAACATATATATATATATATATATATATATATATATAGTTTTGAAATCATAAAAGATATAGGTTATTAAGTGCGTTCCAACACATATCCAAATCTCACTCACTTTAATCGCCATAACCTCATCGACATAAATCATCACAACAACACATAAACTTTCATCACCACGAAATCATCACAAGTCAATACGTCACTAATCAACACTGCAATCATAAACAACAACATCAAACAACAACATCAAACAATGCTAATAACATAAGCAACAAAACTTTGGAGTATAACTCCCATCATGTTGCCATAGTTTTCAGGCCAATCAAATATTACAACACAACATAAACAAAATCATCACTAATTGGCTAAAACCCATCGTCGCTTTTGGCATAAAAGCCCATCGTCACAAACATCATCACATCATATTTGCATTAAGCGTTTCATGAAATTCAAATCATCGCAAAGGTCATCTTTTATATTCATCGCATAGTTATCATGAAATTATCAAGTCATATTCATTTCATGTTCATCATAAAGATCATCATCAAACAAAGCATCATATATCATAGCAATTCCACATAATCCATTAATTAAAACCCAACGCCAAACAACTCAATCATAAATATAACTGACTCCATGAGACACGACTATGTTATGCATGCGGTACCCGCCGCTTTGTCCATAATTAGAAACATTTGGCATAAAGCCCATCGTCGCATGGCATAAAAGCCCTCGTCGCTTGGCATAAAAGCCCTCGTCGCATGGTATAAAAGCCCTCGTCGCCAATGAAATGTATGTGACTCGACAATAAAAACAACACAACAAAAACATCTTCATCGCTCATCAAAATTGACATAAAGTCCACGTCGCCATATTCATCCACATCAAGATAAACATATCATCGCATCGCATGTCATCAAGTATTCGTTAATAAATACACCGTCGCAAACATCATGTTTAATCACACCACATCATTATCAATTTATTCACCAACTTCCAAATACGGAAAAATAGTCAAACAAAAATAATTGTCGCGAAAGTCATTCCTAATAACTGGCATTAATCATAATTGTCAACATCGCAATCGGATTGTCCATACGTGTCGTAAAACGACTAAAACGCAATCCGATTCAACTTAACCGTAATTTGGCCTATTTCAGGTCGTTTTGTAAAAACTCGTATTTTTGAAAAACAAACCTCACCACTACGTTCTACACGTCGAACTTAGCTAGTATGTCAATTTTTGTTGAATTCGGAGCAACTTGCTCCGTCGCCGAATTTATCGAAATCGGAAAATCGGAACATAATCGGGTTCTAAATTTAATCGGATAACTTATGTCCTAATTATATTTTATTAATACTAACTAGTAGCATGAATAATTAAGGAACTTGGAACAAACAGAGACCAAAAGCTTAATTATGCAGAAACTCAATTATGCAGAAAGATAGAAAACAACAAACAGAAAAATAGAAAATCACAAAATCTGTTTCCTCTTCCATGGCTAAGGGACGCACGTCCCAGGGGGTAAAGGGCTAGGGCGCGCCTCCCATGCCACCAGTCTTCCAATCCATCTTCTTCTCCACGGTTCAATATGCAAACAATGTAATTTCTTTTCTGGTTTTTCACAGTTTATACATTTTCTTCTTCTAGCAACTCAATCCTATTAGCCATGGTAATAGAACACCTAGATCAATACTCCTAACTCAACTTTCCTAACTTATTTCAACAATCACACACACAAGTCATAAACCACAACATCAATTTTCATCTCAAATCCACAACATATCTATCAAACCCTAACTATAGGAAGTGGAAAATCAAACCCCTTACCTCAAGTGCTTGATGATTGCAAGATGCTCCAACAAAATCCAAACCTCAAGCTTGCTCTTGCTCTTGCTCTTGCTCTTCATCTTCTTCTTCTCCTTCCAAAACCCTTTATTTCTCTCTAAGTTTCCAAGTTTGGCTTTTGGTGTTGGAATGGAAAGAAAAATGAAGAAAGGTGTTTTATGATGTGTTCTTACTATCAACCAAGGGTGTATACCCAATTCTCTTCAATTAATCCTCACACCCCTAACTTATATTATTTATTAACACCTTAATAATATCTAATAATATTATTATTAACTCAATTAATTAAAATAACTCCGGGGAATTAAATATTGGTCCGAATAATATATTACTGAACCGAACGGAAATAAAAACCGAACCGAATCGAAACGTCGCCAAATATATTAACAGATATATAGATTAATATAAATATTATCGTCGCAAAATAAATATCGATCGGTAACTCGAAAATATTAATATAATATAATATTAATTAAAACGGGGCGTTACAACTCTCCCCCACTTATAAAATTTCCGTCCTCGAAATTTCGACTAAAACGAACAATTCGGGACATGCCTACCCATTCGTCCACTCAATCCTCGCTTCAATTAAACAACACACAAAAAACACCAAAAACAAGGGCATCTCCCTAACCACAACGTCCAGTCAAGAACAACCATGTCGAGATGTAAAGCCCATACAATGCACTCGAAAACCACTTACAACCCAACAACCAAACAAGTCGCAGACACACCGGTTCACTCGAGAACTAAACAAACAAGATCGATACCATCCTAACGCCTCAACCATGGAATTAGTGACACACTCGAACCGACACCTCGGAAACGAGTCATCAAAGATAGGAACATAAAGTCCTACGACGCAACACCGACTCCATCGCTAAAACGAAGACAACAAAAGGGTTATACCAATCAAAACTAAAACAATCAGAATAGGATAGTACCATGCATGCTACGCAAACACGAAAAAGGTGCCTTCATTTACGCATAAGCATGAACTCAAGAATCACACTTGCAGTTATCACTTTCATTCCAAAAAATCACAAGGTCACATCGTCCTTGTAGATTACCAACGTACAACCCTTGAACAATAACAAGTTACTCAAACATAACCGAACTGCGATACACTACTCATTCTAGGGCGTAGACTAACGACTTGCGACTAAAACTCACTAGTCCAAATCCAACAATCTCGCATACTCGCTAAAAATTCAATGCTCGATATCTAAACCATGATGCGTCACTTTTAAGCATATGATACCAACCGTAACACAACTTGGTTAATCCTCAACTTCACAATTACTCAAAATGGATACGTTCAAAGTGTACACCCATCAGGACACCTCGTAACATCAGTCTCATCAACTCGAAAAATCACTCTTTCATTCTTGAGTGATCCCCTAAAATACAAGACATAGTTAAACCTTTTTAAATATTGTCCAAATATTCACTTGTGAAACTTCGATGTATACACTTGACTTCAACGAAGTCTTCCCTTATAATAATTCAATTCCCAAAATTTGTATTAAGTAATCACCATCCTCGCACCGTCGTAACTATCAATACACAGGTTTCTTATTCGAAACACCTTTCATAACTTTCAATCTTCCAAAGTGGTAATTCAAACCAAAACACTATCTCAAGAACTCTACCCATCAACGTTGTCTCATACTATTGTAATTACAAAACAGGTTGGACTTAGAACCATAACATTAATTTTTATGGAATCCAACATGAACACCGTCGCGACCGACTTCAGTCACAAATAGAACATTTTTCTTTATAAAATATCAATCATCTTAAGGTACCTGTGGCTACCAAACCATCTCAAAATTCTTTACCGTCAAGACTTATCTTAGTCGTAATCTAATAATCCACTGCGGCCATTAGTATCCGACGAAATCCATATGTTAGTAGTGAACAAATCCTTAATAACCTTTTGAACTTAATCTCAACAAGTGTCCCAAAACAAACATGCGACATTCTTCAAAATAATAAATCCCAAATCAGATATTCTTGGGTTATCCGCGATATCAACATACTAAACTCAGCACCAAACGAAGTCTCTTTATAGATCGTACTCAAACTTGAATTGTCTTCAATAATTCGAATCTTCTCGTCATTAATATTTGCACCTTTAAGATTTCAAATGAGCACAACCGCATCAAACTCTAACTCACGCGTCCGACAATTTTTCCTTATGAAAATCAAATCGTTCCAAGGTAGCAATACACTTTTCCAACTCTATGTTGAAATACATCTTAAGTCCCAAAATGAAATATCACAATGCACCGCACAAGGTTCTTCAGTACTAAACAAGACCAAAATCAAAGCATTCACTAAAATTTTCACTGGCTCAAACAAATTCGCTTCCCATTGCGAAGTCCAAATAGCGACTCAACCATCTCAAGTCAAAGAACCCACGATCAGTACCAACTTATAAAAAGATCTTCCGTCAAACTCACAAAGCTAACCATCCAAAACAAAGGAACTTATAAGCTCTAAAATAAACCCTTGAAGTCTTCAATAAGATACAAAATAAATCTTCACGGAACTGTCCAAAATATCACCGTCTAAGTCGCTTACTTAAGGCACTCACGTCCAACAGTTCAAAACTCTTTCTTTAGAATACTCGACATGCACTGGTCTAACTTCACTACTGATAACGCAATGCTCGGATGTTTGCTACAATTTCCTTAACTTGATGTAAACCAAATAATATCCATGAACACGAAATAACTCGTGCAGCTACTCGTGAGAGTACTGTTTGAACATTCCAAAATCATACCTGACGCATTAGTCGCACTAATGACATCAACAAATACTCGCCAGGACCATACACTATCTTGAAAAGCATTGTCTAAACATCTTCGGCTCTCACACTAACCCGTAGACAACCAGACTTCACATCGATCTCAATAAACACATAAACTCCAGATGACTGATTTATCCAACATCAGTCCTAGGAAGTAGATACTTGTCCTCAACATCCACTTCGTTCCTTTGTCTGAAAATGACACACCAACTTAAGCAACTTTTGCGCTTCTCGAACAACACAACTGGAGCACTCCACGGTGACCCGCTCGAATAAACAAACTCTACTCAAACCAATCCTCAAGTTGACTCTTCAACTCTAACTTAGAAACAAACACCCCTTAAGGATACTTCGAATCACAACTAGTTCCAGAAACTAAATCCATCAAAACTTCACTTCGCACTACGGTGATAATTCACCCACATCTTCACAATATGCTCTGGAAGAATCACAATAAGAACTTCGCGTGCCAAAATCTTGTTTCTCATCAAAATCCAAATTCGCCCACAACTCAAGTAACCATGCACCACCTTGTGCTAACTCATCTGATTCATACACTATTAAGCTGGCAAGACAAGTCTATCCCAACCAACACAAATCCCGACTACTATCAACAAGGGATTAAGGGTGATCAGTTCCTCAATTTGTCAATAGATAGTCGACAATCATGATGGTGACATAAACCATCTTTACCAAACTACAACAACGTCTTCAAACTTACACTTCAAGTTACCAAGCGTAACACTGCTTGAGGCCCCATCTGAAGCCACAAACGCCACCAAGAAGTAAAACTTCTACCCTACTTGTTTCACACTCAACTCTGTAGACAAATAATTAGAAACAAGCACGTAACAACAGTGTTTCACACACATGTCGCATACAACAGGGTTAAACACATTAATAACCTGGCCAACAGACCGACCTACTCTGATACCACTAACGTAACACCCCAATATTACCCAAGGTTTTATAAGTAAAAACAAAGTAATTTAAAATTTCATAAATTCAATACTGAGGCGTCACACCTTCAAAACCAAATCACTTTAAACAATTTGCTTTAAAGTATAAATCTCAGATACATAGCATCCTCAGAAATCATAAATTGAATCTTAGAAATTAAGACACCATACTTATTAAACCTCCTCATCAAATCATCTTTTCATAAAGTATGATTCTTATTCACAAAAGGAATGCCAACAAAAGAACAACAACAAGACAACACAAATATTTCCCCCGAGTGCTACGTATCAGAGCGACACCGACTCGACTAATAGCAGCTATAATCTCCGTCTTCATAACCTGCATGTTACCAGTATAAAGGTAACGACGAAACAAGTAAAGGGTGAGATACTCCAAAACATATAATCAAAAGGCATGATAACATATATATATATATATATATATATATATATATATATATATAGTTTTGGAATCATAAAAGATATAGGTTATTAAGTGCATTCCAACACATATCCAAATCTCATTCACTTTAATCGTCATAACCTCATCGACATAAATCATCACAACAACACATAAACTTTCATCACCACGAAATCATCACAAGTCAATACGTCACTAATCAACACGGCAATCGTAAAGAACAACATCAAACAACAACATCAAACAATGCTAATAACATAAGCAACAAAACTTTGGAGTATAACTCCCATCTTGGTTGCCATAGTTTTCAGGCCAATCAAATATAACAACACAACATAAACAAAATCATCACGAATTGGCTAAAACCATCGTCGCTTTTGGCATAAAAGCCCATCGTCACAAACATTATCACATCATATTTGCATTAAGCGTTTCATCAAAGTCAAATCATCGCAAAACTCATCATTTATATTCATTGCATAGTTATCATGAAATTATCAAGTCATATTCATTTCATGTTCATCATAAATATCATCACCAAACAAAGCATCATATATCATCGCAATTCCACATAATCCATTAATTAAAACCCAACGCCAAACAACTCAATCATAAACATAACCGACTCCATGAGACACGACTATGTTATGCATGCGGTACCCGTCGCTTTGTCCATAATTAGGAACATTTGGCATAAAGCCCGTCGTCGCTTGGCATAAAATCTCTCGTCGCTTGGCATAAAAGCCCTCGTTGCTTGGCATAAAAGCCTTCGTCGCTTGGCATAAAAGACCTCGTCGCTTGGCATAAAATCCCTCTTCGCCAATGCAATGTATGTGACTCGACAATAAAAACAACACAACAAAAAAATCGTCATCGCTCATCAAAATTGACATAAAGTCCACGTCGCCATATTCATTCATATCAAGATAAACATATCATCGCATCGCACGTCATCAAGTATTCGTTAATAAATACATCATTGCAAACATCATGTTTAATCACACCACATCATTATCAATTTATTCACCAACTTCCAAATACAGAAAAATAGTCAAACATCAATAATCGCCGCGGAAAGCCATTCCTAATAACCGACATTAATTATAATCGTCAACATCGCAATCGGATTGTCCATACGTGCCTTAAATCGACTAAAACGCAATCCGATTCAATTTAACCGTAATTTGGCCTATTTCGGATCGTTTCATAAGAACTCGTAACTTTGAAAAACTAACCTCACCACTACGTTCTACACGTCGAACTTAGCTAGCACGTCAATTTTCATTGAATTCAGAGCAACTTGCTCTGTCGTCGAATTTACCGAAATTGGAAAATCGGAATATAATCGGGTTCTAAATTTAATCGGCTAACTTATGTTCTAATTATATTTTATTAATACTAACTAGTAGTATGATAAATTAAGGAAATTGGAACAAACAGAGACCAAAAGCATAATTATGCAGAAACACAAAAAACAGCAAACAGAAAAAAAGAAAATCACAAAATCCGTTTCCTCTTCCATGGTTAAGGGACGCACGTCCCAGGGGGTGAAGGGATAGGGGGCGAGCGCCTTCTAGGCTGGGACGGTTGCCCTCCAAGCTGGAGTGGGCGCCTCCCATGCCACCAGTCTTCCAATCCATCTTCTTCTCCACGGTTGAATATGCAGACAGTGTAATTTCTTTTCTGGTTTTTCACAGTTTATACATTTTCTTCTTCTAGCAATTCAATCCTATTAGCCATGGTAATAGAACACCTAGATCAATACTCCTAACTCAACTTTCCTAACTTATTCCAACAATCAAACACACAACTCATAAACCACAACATAAATTTTCATCTCAAATCCACAACATATCTATCAAACCCTAACTATAGGAAGTGGAAAATCAAACCCCTTACCTCAAATGCTTGGATGATTGCAAGATGCTCCAAAAAAATCCAAACCTCAAGCTTGCTCTTGCTCTTCTTCATCTTCTTCTCCTTCCAAAACCCTCTATTTCTCTCTATGTTTCCAAGTTTGGCTTTTGGTGTTGGAATGGAAAGAAAAATGAAGAAAGCTGTTTTATGATGTGTTCTTACTATCAACCAAGGGTGTATACCCAATTGTCTTTAATTAATCCTCACACCCCTAACTTATATTATTAATTAACACCTTAATAATATCTAATAATATTATTAACTCAATTAATTAAAATAACTCCAGGGAATTAAATATCGGTCTGAATAATATATTACCGAACCGAACGAAAATAAAAACCGGACCGAATCGAAACGCCGCCAAATATATCGATCGGTAAAATAAATATTGATCGATACCTCGAAAATATTAATATAATATAATATTAATTAAAACGGGGCGTTACAGTAATTATGCTATGATATGCATGCCACAACAACCACAACATCAATTCAATCAACAATGGAAACTCAACGACAACACAACAACGACAACATAATCAACAATTCAACACTGGCCATAGGCCTACAACATAATCAAATATTCAACAGTAATAATATTTTATCAACTGCCACCTCGCAATTATTAACAACACAAGCATCCAACAACGACAAATACTACACAAATTAAGATTACGATTTTATGCCAAAAACATTTATTTACCGCTAATGCTATTTAATTATTAAGCATTATCTACTAAATTAATCAATTAATTCAACTACTTAATTTTACTTATTATTCATCACTATTGACAACTCTAACGGGATTGAGAATAATTTAAATTAACTAAATTATTTATTTCTAACTCAAAACTCATAAAAATATTATATTAATAATACTAAATAATTAATATAATTATTATTAATGTTACTAATATTATTATAATTATTATCTATATTATAAATCTTGTATTAGTTTTCAGGAACTAAATATATCAAGGATTAAATTTATCAAGCTACATACCTATTTCTAATTAGAGTTTGAAAAAAAGAAAAATTAATCTAATAAGTATCATTTATCTAAGTATGTGATTCACAGATAATATTTAATAATGATGTGAACCATCACATGTATGACATTGTCTCATGATTATACACAAAGTATTATGCATGAGATAAAGTTACAGGCTCTTATTATTGACTCGCTACAGTGTCAAACATATAATACAATGTAATTTTTGCTACAATAACATTTTCGCTACAGTGCCAACCTATATGACCTTATATTTTCGCTACAGCGCCTACCTATATGCATATGGTTCCTCAATCGTCTCTTAATTTCATGAATATATCAATTTCAAACACAAATTATTATCACATTATAAAAATTATTCATCAAAACCTAATAATTTCACTCTATAAAAATTTGAGGATTTCAACCTAAACATGTTTTTATCCATTAAATATTATCATACAATTTTACAATGATAATGAAATTCACACCCTTACCCATATATAATTTATCATAAACCCGATTATACAGATTGAACCTCACCCTTTCCTTGGATTAACGGTCTCTCTAATTTTTGATCGAATTCTAGCTTGGCTTTCCGGTCTGTAATTTCTTTTCCGTTGGTCAATTTTTCCAAAGCTCTTGTTCCTCTTTTTCTTCTTCCACGTGCAACCACCAATCTTCTTCCCTTAACCTAATTCCTTTTCTTTTATTCAAATAACCTAAATAATAATAATACTATTGAGCCTAATATTCACACCTCTTCAATACTATTCAACAATTAAATCCAATTTACTTAAATAAAATAGTTGAATAAATCAATAAATAAATAATTTTATTCTTAATATTATTATTCTGATTAAATCGACTACATAATTCGGCTTAAACTTAATAATTAAAATACGCCTCTTAAAATATTACTTACAAAACCAATTGCTCTGATTAATTCTCAAACTTCGTCTAAATCCAATAATTAAATTCTTCAATAATTTAATTAACTAATTAAATAAATTTGGGGCGTTACATAAATACTAGATATGCTGACTAGACTAACCACAATATGCCAGGGAATGACTGAGCGAGTTAGTGGAGTAAAGACTAGAAAATGTCGATTAGAATTTACAAACTCTGAACATTGTACTTTAAGGAAAGAAACAAGGGCGATACATGTTCTCTAAAGGCACAGGGGAAAGACCTGTCCTAAGGGTGTTGTACTAGGGGAAGAACTAGCAGTGCAACAAAAAATGAGGACTAGAAAAGATGACCAGACTCTACACATAGTACAGGGATAGCCTACACTATGGGCATAGGAAAAAGCGTGTTACTCGAACCTGCTCAAGAATTGGTAGCGACTCACTCTTGTGCAAAGGGATTTTCTCAGAATAAATGCTATATCTTGAGGGAGAAAACAAGTGTTGGGATTTCTTTCAAAAAGAGGTACAAGGATAGCGTGACCGAAAGGTGTTGTACCAGGGATATCCTTGTAGTGCAACAATCAAGGATAAAAATGGACATATTGCGCAAGGGAATAACTTGAAATGCAACAGATTCCAAGGGGATATAAACATACCAAGGAGATCATCCACATTTAGATTTTCAACATATCAGACCTGTCAAGGGATTGCAGGAGCATCACTGAGGACAAATATTATGTTCCTGACTTATAATTTCATTCTTGCAAAAGATAAAAATGAGTAACCAGTGACCACAATTCAAAAAACGAGCAAGCTCTGATTATGAAACTCCTCTGGGAAAGAATACATAGGCATGCTGTTGAGGAAAGAATACCACTATTGATTCAATGATCATTTGGGAAACTTTTAGTAACAGACTTCCTGGGGATACAATTTCCTGGGGAAACCAACCACTGTCAAGTGACCACACTTGGGAGATGACTTCATGGAGAATCATCTGCTGAATAACTATCCACTGGGCAATGACCGGAAACACTTGAAGAAGAGCTTCCACCGCTACACGATATGGCTTCAAATGGGGATGAAAACAATTGCTCACACCTCAATCTGCTGCAAAGCATACAATGCGGACTTTGTCGTATGGCAGCTCCACCAGGCATTCCCGTTCACATGCTTCGACTAAGGAATAATACAACCTCACTGGGGATATCATGAGGTACGAGTTGTTGGGGATAAAAATCCATAGCCAATGATTCAAATGTCGTCCTTAAAGAGGATACCGATTGCAACCTTCTATCATATCATTTCGAAACTCCAATGAACATTCACTGGGGAATTCCAACTGAAATAGGAACTAACAACTTGCACTGGGGATTTATGCAATGCTCTGTAATTAATTTTCTGCCAATGATAACATTTATTGGAGAAATTCATCAAGGATACCATGTTGATGATAACCATTGTGTCTAATCCTCTGTGTAAAGCATCTTCACTTGGGGAACATTCATTCACGTTCAGTGGGGAGAAATACAATTGACTTTTACATCGATACATTGAATACCTGCAAACAAACAAAGATTCCTACAACACATTGTTAGTGGAATGCCACAAGTGTGGTATGACAACTTTGTCTGTCACTCAGGTCACACAAGTCTCAAAGTAAATTCAAAAGTTTCTCATCATGGTAAAACCAACAATGTTTCTATATGCAAAATTTTATCACAAAATTCTGAAAGCCTTTTTGCAATCAAATCAGTAAATGCAAGAAATTAATTGACAAGCAAAACTCATTTTATTGATTGGAAATGGGCCTGTAAATAGGAAAATACAATAGGAGGCAATTCTTGGAATGAGGCAATTGCAAAAGTAAAATAAGAGGAAAACTAAAACGCATGGAAATGCGACAATGGATCCTTATCGGGTTTCGACCCTGCTATCACTTTTATAACTCTGACTATCTCATCACTTCACTTTTCCTAAAAAAGATAATTGGACTGATCACTACCCTTCGGAGTAGCCATAAGATGTAGACATGAGGTGCGACCGTTGATTCGATGCGAGATGTAGTCGCTTGCTCTTATTTCCTTTTTCGACTTGATCAAGTCTATGCATAGTATTTCTTCACTACATCCCCATTTATGGGTAGTGGGAAATCTTCTTAGTCCATTGTAGCAAGAATCATGGAACCACCAAAGGAAACTTTCTTTACAACAAACGGTTCGTCGTAATTCGGCGTCCACTTACCCCGAGGGTCACCCTGAGTAAGAATTATCCTCTTTAGCACGAGGTCACCAGGCTTATAGCATTGAGAATGCACCCTCTTGTCATATGCTTTTCTCATCCTTTGTTGATAAACCTGCCCAAGACAAAAAACCTCTAATATTTTCTCATCAATAAGGCTCAATTGGTCTATTCGATTATGCACCCATTTTTCTTCATCGAGCTTTTCATCTTTCATGATTCTCAATGAAGGGATCTCAACTTCAATGGAGAGGACTGCCTCTATGCCATAAACTAGAGAGAACGGGGTTGCCCCAATCGAAGTGCGCGTAATAGTCTCATAACCATGTAAAGCAAAAGGCAACATCTCATGCCAATCTCGATAGATTACTGTCATACCCCAATTTTTGACATAAGATACCATCTCATATCATTGATATTCTCATCATTACATCACTGACAAATTTTAAAACAAGTTAGCTTGTGTGTGCTCCTTGAGCCAAATTAGGGTTTTGAATCAAACTCTTTCATCAGTTCAAGATATGATCAATTAGGGTTTGAGTCTTCACTCACCTCAATTTATCTATCTTCATCAATTATCAACATTTGATCTTCAAATTCCAATCATTTCCTCAAGATCTATCTTGAATCGACCAAATTAGGGTTTTAATCGAGGATGGTGTATCATTGACTTTTTTCTCAATGAATGACCTAATTGATTGGAGAATGATCTAAAAATCACCAATTCAATATCTCAACATAATTTCTTGATTCAAAACATTTCCAAAGCCATGGTTGATCATCAAAGAAATTTTGAATCATCTATCAAAAAGTCAATTGTTCAAATCAATGAAACTTTGACTTTTGGTCAACTTTTAAAATTCAAATTATTTCAATCATCAAATCATTTCAAATTATCCATCATGATTATAAAAAATCAAAATGTGTGAAAAAGTCAACAAAAAGTCAAAACTTGAAATTTTTCTAACACTTAGAAATTTTTCAAGTGTTTTTATCACTTTTTCATCATTTTCATGGTCATTTTTCACCTAGATCCATTTTGATTCAAGAAAAAATTTCAACATGAAAGTTTTAGATCTTGTTCCAAGCTTTCCAAAATATCCAAGAACTTTCAAAAACAAATTGTGTAGCTAGGGTTTTGAAATTGAAACTTAGAGGTCCATAACCATAATTTACATGTCATTTTTCAAGTTTTTCAAGTCATTTTTGCCAATTTTCCCTTCTAGAAGCCTTGTCCCCATAAGAGATGACAAGAGAAATCTTCAATGGGAGACAATACTTTCAAAAATCTTGGGGATTGAGGAAAGAAGGCATATAAATAAACACATGAACCTATTGATTCCTTGAACAAGAAAAATTGGTTCACCATTCACCTACAACATTTGGAGAGTGAAGTATATGCACATTATTGTTAGTTAAACATCAATCATCACACACATTCAATGGTGCTTGGTGATCTCCGAAAGGCAAACCCAAAGATAAGAGAAAGAGAGAGAGAGAGAGACTATTTGATCTTTGTGTAATGCAATGGTATGAAGTATGAATGAGTCTTAGGGGAAAAAATTGGGGTACAACACCTTCTACCTAAGAAACCTATCCTAGATATGAGAGTCTCTGCTCACTCTATAAGTCACACGCGATGACAATCAACAAAAACAAATATTGAAGATACCCTTCAAAGACACACAATCACACTTGATTCAAAGCTTATGGTGATTGACAAAGTACAACTCAACAAATGTCCTACTCAAGTATCAAAGAATACTAGAGAGGCTTACAATTAACAACCAACAAATAAACAACAACAAATAAACAACAAACAATGTAAATTCTAATTATATGTTCATCTGGAATGGCCAACCTGCAAAACAGGGTTTGTAGTCCTTAAATAGAATAACAACAGCTAGGGTTGCTTTACTCACAAGTCTTCAGCATCCTAAGATTTCTCCAAGAATATTGCTGAAGACGTTATATTAGCTTCCTTAATCGAAGCATATAGATTAAAACAATCTGACTTCCAAAAATATCTGAACTTAAAACAGTTCAGTTCAATTTCCACATGTCAGGACATCTGTTGTGATATCTATTGTTTCAGTATTCTTCATGGCATTTTTCTGAGCATAATGTTTTACCAAAATTGCTGCCAATCACTAGAACCAACAACCCCCCCCCTCCGTTTGGCTAATTTTGGCTAAACCATTACTTGGGGGCATAAGACATACAATTTAAAATCACAATATTACAATTAACACTAACAGTCAAGCACATATAGCAAAGCAGCACAGTAAAATCAGCATCACACACATACAGAGGTGTAGTAGTGGATAAAAAACAGATTTTCAAACATCAGTTGGAACATTCATAGATGCAACATTTTACTCCCCCTGAATACAACATCATCATTGTTAACAGATGCACAAGTTCACAAATGCACAAGCAATGTCATTTGCTCCCCCTACACACAACACCATCAACATTTGGAAGCACACACAAACAAATAACACATTTTTCTAAGTATCTTGTTGTTCCTGCATACACATGGTAACACACAGTAAAATCTTCATCATTTCTTTGGTCCACCCCAGTCATCTGGAGCACTAGGATATTTACTCCCCATGTTTAGCCATAATATGCCAAAGTTGAGGAGAGAAATCATTAATTGATACGCATCTTCATGGATGCAGATACCAAGTTTGCCTCTTAATGTTTCAAATTGGTTTGCATCTAAAGCATTAGTGAAGATATCTTCCAGTTGTCTTTCAGTAGTTACATGTTCCAGTGTAACTGTTTTATCTTCAACAAGGTCTCTAATAAAGTGGTGGCAAATGTCAATGTGTTTGGTTCCGCAATGTTGAATAGGATTTTTGGATATGTTGATAGCACTTAAATTAACACAGTATAATGTCATGACATCTTGTTTGAAATTGTATTCTGTCAGCATTGGTTTCATCCAAAGTAGCTGAGAGCAAATGTTTCTTGCAGTTATGTATTCAACTTCAACAATTGAGAGGGAAACCCAATTTTGTTTCTTGCTGAACCATGAAATAAGATTTTTTCCCAAGAAGAAGCATCCTCCAAATGTACTTTTTCTGTCATCTGCATTTTCGGCCTAGTCAGCATCACAATATCCACTTAGAACACAGTTGGATCTGTGAGAGTATAGCATTCCATAGTCAGATGTCTCATTTTGGATTCTATTTACTTGATTTATATGGCTCATTTTGGGTTCAGCTTAGTATCTGGCGCAGACTCCAACAGAAAATGCAATGTTTGGCCTGTTAGCTGTGAGGTATAATAGGCTACGTATCATACTCCGATAGAGACTTTGATCAACACTAACACCTGTTTCATCTTTAGATAACATCAAATGGGTAGGAGTAGGTGTTCTTTTGTAAATTGCATTCTATATTCCAAATTTCTTGACAATATTCTTGGCATACTTACTTTGAGATAGGAACATGGGGTCTTCCATCTATTTAACTTGTAGACCAAGGAAGTAAGTCAATTCCCAAACAAGTCTCATTTCAAACTCTAACTACATTTGTTTGATAAAATGTTGAACCATTTCATCAGAAATCCCACCAAAAACGATGTCATCGACATAGATTTGAGAAATCATGAGATATCCTCCTTCGTCTTTGACAAACAAGGTTTTGTTAAAGCCTCCTTTCATGTATCCATTTTCAACTAGAAACTTAGTCATCCTTTCATACCAAGCTCTGGGAGCTTGCTTCAAGTCATATAGAGTTTTCCTCAATTTGTATACGTGGTTGGGTGTTGTGGGATCAACAAATCCTTTTGGCTGTTCCACATATACTTCCTCATTTAAGTAGCCATTTAGGGAAGCACTCTTTACATCCATTTGAAAAAGTTTGAACGTTAGGATGCAAGCAACTCCTAGTAGTAGTTTGATTGACTCAGGACGAGCTACTGGGGAAAAAGTTTCCTCAAATTTTATTCCTTCTATTTGAGTGTATCCTTGAGCAACTAGTGTTGCTTTGTTTTTGGTAATCACGCCTTCTTTGTCAGACTTATTCTTGTAAACCCACTTTTTGCCAATGACATTGATTTCTTCTGGTCTTGGAACTAGATCCCAGACTTCATTCCTCTTGAATTGTTCTAGTTCTTCTTGCATGTCATTAATCCAGAATTCATCTTTCAGAGCTTCATGGATATTCTTAGGCTCAATTTTTGAGACAAAACACGAGATAGTATTAACTTATCTTGATCTGGTGGTGACTCATTTATTTGAATCTCCTATGATGAGTTCTTTGGGATTGTATTTCTAAATTCTTATAGAGGGTCCTTTGTTGACTTGATTATCTGGATTTTCTTCATTATTTAGAGGAGGATCCTCGTTCTCATCTGTGGCATCAGCTGAAGTATCTTCTAGAGATGTTTCGACATTGCCTAAGACACCAGCTTCATCATTCCATCCTCTATCATCAACAGTGACATTTATGGACTCCATCATAACTTTAGTTCTGTTGTTGAAGACTATATAAGATTTGCTGTTTGTGGAGTATCCAAGGAATATTCCTTCATCACTCTTGGGGTCCATCTTTCTCATTTGTTCTCGATCAGCTATTATATAGCATTTACTTCCAAAGATATGAAAGTATTTTATAGTAGGTTTTATTCCCTTCCACATTTCATAAATGGTAGTTGATGTACCTTTTCTCAGAGTTACTCTGTTGTGAATATAGCATGCAGTGTTCATGGCTTCATCCCAAAAGTGGAAGGGTAATTTCGTAGCATGATTCATTTATCTAGAAGATTCTTGTAGTGTTCTATTTTTTCACTCCACAATCCCATTTTTTTGAGGAGTAATGGGGGATGAGAATTCATGACTTATTCCTTCAAAGGAACAAAACTCAACGAATTTTCTATTTTCAAACTCTTTTCCATGGTCACTTTTGATACTGATCACATAGTTGTCCTTTTCTCTTTGAATCCTTTGGTAGAGGTCTTTGAAGACATCAAAGACTTCTATTTTATCCTTGATGAAATTTACCCCGGTATATCTAGAGTAATCATCCACAACCACATAGGCATATTTTTTCCACCAAGACTCTCTACTTGCATTGGTCCCATTAAATCCATGTGAAGTAGTTTTAGGACTTTTGTCGTATTGAGACGTTGGACCTTTTGATGTGACATCTTGGTCTGCTTCCCAATTTAGCATTCTCCACAAACTCTTCCTTCTTCAATATTCAGTTTGGGGATTCCTCTCACTACTTCCGTAGAGATGAGTCTCTTCATTCCCTTCAAGTGTAAATGTCCTAACTTTTGATGCCGTATTTTAAATTCATCTTCCTTGGCTAGAGAGAAAGTTGAGGAGAGGCTTAAGTCTTCAGGTATCCATAAGCAGCAGTTATCTTTGGATCTGGGACCTTTCATTATAACTTCACCTTTCTCATTTGTAACTACACATTTGGATTTTGTGAAGTTCTAAATCCTTCATCATAGAGTTGACTAATGCTTATCAAATTAGCTATTAGACCTTTGAAAAGTAACACATTTTCAAGATTTAGAATTCCTGGGAAATCCAGTTTTCCAACTCCTTTTATTTCTCCTTCCATCTCCAAAGGTCTTGAAAGTTGTAGAGTGGGATCTGATATCCACTAATAAGTTTTTAACTCCAGTCATGTGTCTTGAGCATCCACTGTCAAAGTACCAGCCTTCTTTAGTTGAGGCTCTAAGAGATGTATGAGCTATGAGACTGTTAATAACGGCCTTGGGAACCCACTATTATCTATTTTTTCTTGTGTGTATAGTTTGAGGGAACTTGGGTTAATTTACAGACTTTGGATATCCATGCAGCTTATAGCAGAATGACTTTATATAACCAAATCGACCACAGTAGTAACATCTTCAATGTTGATGTCTTCTTTTGCAGTGTCTAATATTCCTACTTCCATGATGTTGATACATGTGTTTCAACATTTGTGGTATAGTCTGAATATTATTCAGGTTTGAGTGATATTCTCTTTTGGTCATTTCATTATAGCCCATACCACTCATATCTTTTGTATCTCTTCAAGTTTGAAGTATTTTGTCTAATGCATCAGATCTGCTATTCAACATTCTCATAGATTTGGTTAAGTTGGCGAGATCAGATTTGAGAAGAATTACTTCATGTTCCAGCTTGACGATGGCATTTAAGTCCTTCTTTTTTTTATTCTTTCAAGTGAGCTATAATTTTCTTCTGATCCTCCAGTTATTGATAGACTTCATCATTTCTAATGTATTCCTTTTTAAGGGAAGCAGTCAGATTATTACAAGCTTCTTCTCCTATGTCAGAATCTCCATCTGATCTACAAATCCTAGATAAGGCTGTTACTTCTTTGGATGTCTCTTCTTCAACTTCACTTCTAGAGTCTTCATCTGAGCAGGTCACTGCAAGTCCCTTCGTTTTTCTCTTGTTATATGTAGTACATTCACCTATGACATGGCCAAAGCCTTCACAACCATGACATTTTGTTTCTCTGTCTTGACTGATTTTGTCATCTGGTATGCTATTTCTACAAATATCTCTTGACTTTCTGATGTCATGTGAGATGGTCCTGACATTTGGTCTTAAGTCTTTTTCCATTTTCCTCAGCACTTTGTTGAGTTGTCTTCCAAGAAAGATAATAGTATTAGATAGTCCTTCCTCAGAGTCAAGGTCATATTCTTTGTCTCTTTCTTCAATGTTTGACTTAAAGGCTATATTCTTATTTTTCTTTTCAAATCTCTCATTGATGCCTAGCTCAAATGTTTGGAGAGAACCAACCAGTTCATCCACTTTTATGTTGTTAATTTCTTGAGCTTCTTCTATAGACGTCAATTTCATGTCAAATCTCTTAGGTAGGGATCTGAGAATTTTCCTTACTAGCTTTTCTCCTGGTATCTTCTCACCTAAGGCACTGCATGCATTTTCTATCTTAAGAATATTCATATGAAATTATTGAATGCTTTCTTCTTCTTTCATCCTCAGGTTCTCAAACTTAGTTATGAGTAGTTGTAGCCTTGGCATCTTAACTTTGGAGGTGCCTTCATGAGTATTTCTAAGAATTTCCCAAGCATCCTTGGATACTTCACAAGTATTAATTAATCTGAAGATGTTTTTGTCGACTCCACTGAACATAGAGTTTTGGGATTTTGAGGTTCCAAGAGCCAGTTCATCATCATCTTCTAACCAATTTTCTTCAAGTTTCAGCTCACAAGTAGGTTGATTATCAACTCCGATGATGACAGGATGTGTCCATCCTTTTAAAATAGCTTTCCAAGCCCTGGTGTCCAAGGACTTGATGTAATACCATACGAGGCTTCCATCGGTCATAGTTAGAACCATCCAGGATGGATGGTCTATTCATAAATATTCCTTACTTTTCCATAGTACCAGAAAGTATCTTCCATAGATCTCACCTAGAGACAGAGCAGGATGCCTGCTCTGATACCAATTAAAATTCTGGTATCAAATATAAGATGGTGAAGGTGATGTCACGACACTGATATCTATCCTATGAATACTTACAGTTCAAAATGTTAAAATGTAGAAAGTAGTAAGAACACAGTGAAGTGTTTACCCAGTTCGGTTCCAACCAACCTACATTTGGGGGCTACGAAGCCAGGGATGAAGTCCACTATTAGAAGTATTAATTTAGAGCTAATGCTCCATGTTTACTCTCCTGACTTAATCACTATCCAATGAACCTTCTACCTAAGAAACCTATCCTATATATGAGAACCTCCGCTCACTCCCTAAGTCATACGCGGTGACAATCAACAAGAACAAATATTGAAGATACCATTCAAAGACACACAATCACTCTTGCTTTAAAGCTTATGGTGATTGACAAAGTTAAACTCAACAAACGTCCTATCAAGTATCAAAGAATACTAGAAAGGCTCACAATTAACAACCAACAAATAAACAACCAACAATGTAAATTCTAATTATAAGTTCGTTTGTAATGGCCAACATGCAAAACCATGTTTGTAGTCCTTAAATAGAGTAACAACAACTAGGGTTGCTTTACTCACAAGTCTTCAATGTCCTAAGATTTCTCCACAAAAGCAGGACATAAGATCTCCAAGAATATTGCTGAAGACGTTACATTAGCTTCCTTAATCGAAGCATACAGATTAAAACAAACTGACTTCCTAAAATATCTGAACTTAAAATAATTCAATTCAGTTTCCACATGTCAGGACATCTGCTGTATCAGTATTCTTCATGGCATTTTTCTGAGCAGAATGTTTTACCAAAATTGTTGCCAATCAATAGAACCAACAAATTTTTCGCTTGATGATTTTAAAACCAAATGTTAAAATAGGCTATTTTTTTTCATTGTAGAAATCTTTGTTGCAAGTAGATTGATAAAAGTTACAATACCATTTAAACTTTTAGAATAAAAATAAAATAAAATTATGTTATAGTTATTATATTAAAAATATATATCGGATTTTCTTTTCTCTTTTTTTGATAATTAAAAAATTATTTCAAGAAAAATAAATAATGTTATATAAGATTTAAGAAAATTATATATTTCAAAATAACATAACACGTTATAATATTTTATAGGTAATCATATTTTTGCTTTGTCAAGGTTCGAACTCATGACCTCAACAAAAGAATAGTATGTGTTTTGGACTTTTGAAAAATAATATATGTTTTAAAGGGTGCCACATAACAAAAATAATGATGCGAATAATATAGAGTATGTGGCATATGATGTAAACAATGTGTCGTGATATAATTTGATGCTTCATATTTAATATATTATATAGATTATCACATTGTGCATGACTCATCGTGATTCTTCCTAAGCATAGTCCAAGCATTACCAAGAGTCCTGAGAGCTTATGACAATGCCCCTTTCAAGGTCAAGGCAATCTCTCCATATAAATCTTCTTGTTTTTTGAAATGTTGTTTCTTTTATTTTCTTGTGAGTTTGTTTATAAATAAAGATTCTTATTTATTTTTTCCTTTTGGTTGGAATAATAACAAGTATTATCACAAGTTATAGTTATGATAATTTAAGGAATTAACAAAACAAGTTAAAGGAAACTCTTTATTAATTAAAGAGAGGCATTATGGATATAGTTACAGATGTTTCTTAAAAATACTCTTCTTAAGATTCTTCATTTGTCCTAGGCAATGAATTCACATAAGCCTTTCAGTCTTCGTCTCATTCTCCATATAATTCCTCCTTCTATTTTTTGAGTTTCTTCATCAACCTATCTGAAGATCTTCTCACAAGAAGAGATTTAGATGATGAGGATGCTCCTATAGCTACGAAAATTAGTGCGTTTTATGCCTCATTCTCCTTTATCTTCTCTTCTCTTTCTTGCATCTTAAACATATTATTCATCTTCTTTTGAAAACTTCTCTTAAGTGTTTTGAACTACTTTGTTTTTCTCATTCTTTTCTTCGAAGTGGGATAAGATGAAAATATTCACATATAACTTTGTATTCATAGAAGGTAACATTCGAATTTGTATTAAAGATTACTTTGGGAAGATACTTTTGTTAAAATTTTATCTTAACTGTCTTGTAAGTTATGTAAATAGTATTTTCCTATATCCATCCAATAAGGTTTTGAAAACTATTTTAACTATGTACGTTCTTTAAACTTCTTTTATATAATAAAATTGGTTAATGGTTAAGTAGACTCTACTAGTCTAACACATGAGTTAAAGTAAGACAAGCATAGTGACATAAAGATTTTTTTCATTCATTGAAAGAAGCTTGTACAAAGATTGATCCTAAAGTTGTTACATATTGAAGACAAGAAAACTGAAGAACTTTCAATGGAGCTCTCTGGCTAGTTCATCAATTTATCTAGATCATTCCAAATATTCTTGGTCTACCCCGTATTTAGATGAAGGAAAATCTTCCCTCCTATTTTTTTATTGCTTCAACAACTTTTATTTTGCTTCGAGTAGTAAATCTAACAAAAGTACTTGCTAAATAAACAACAAAGTAAATAGGATATAGTGATTCCTTCTCACCCTTTTATTTCTTCTCCTTTTCTTGGTTCTTGTGTGTACCAATCTCCTTGGCATCTCTTTTTACCTTTGATGTTTTTGTCTACCCATATTGATGGATTGAATAAACCTGAAAGAGAAAAATGATTTGATTAAGCTCTACGGCCTCTACTTTTGTAGAGAAAATTTTCATGGAAAAAATCTCCAGAATATTATTATCGTGCTTCTCAAGCCTTTCTATCTATGCTATAATGTCTTCATATTTGAAGTTTGCATATTTATCCGTCAAACACTTTTTTTTGTCTTTTCATTGATTGTTCACCTATTATCTCTTTCATTTTTTGTACTTTTACAATTTTGTTTCTGAGTTCTTCTATTTTTTTCTCTTTCATAATTTTTATCTTTTTCCCTCTTTATTTAAAGAGTATGATAAAAAATATGTTCTATGTGTTTTTATCAAAATCTTGAACCCAACTTAATCACTTTAAATGTCATGAGCTTAATTAAGATTTTAATCACTTGGATAAAACTTAGGGGGTCTTAAAAAACTCAATCTATAAACTATTAGACTCAGAGACATCTTACAAACCTCAGGCTTCTAAACGTGTCAAAGTTACTAAAACTAATTTACACTACTACGAAAAAGACATTCAACAACAATTGAGAAAGATAAATAATTATGTGGGACCAGGCGTTGTTATGTAGTGCATGGTTGTATATGTGTCACTTACAATCACAGTCTAGTGACTGTTCTAGTAAACTATATTTATCAAAACAGTTGACGTAAATAACGTTCATAATAAATATAGTGGCGTGAGTTCGATACCCAAATACAACCAAAATTAAAGCGCATAAAAAATTACATTTCACCACAGTTATAAGCTCCAACCGTTGTGGTATATGCAAAAGTTTATTATAAAATATGGGATTATTTGTTTTTTTCTTCCTCTCATTAACCATATACAACCATTCAAATAACTTTTTGATATGATAATTTGAAAAACTAAGTTCTTCTTGAAAAACAACTTAAAAGATCTATTATTTTTCAAATTGCAAGCATCATGTAAATCATGATTTCCTGCTTAGCCTATAGATTTTGATTCAATCCCAAAATTTTGAAAGTAATATAGATAAATGGATGTCAGTCTAAGTGTTTCACATGAAATTTGATTTTCACTTCATTTTTACTTTATTTTTCAAATATCATGTTTTGTGTGAAAGATCTAGAATGACGCCTATTTACCAACATTATTTTGAAGTATTTTTGCCATTGAATTAAATTCTATATGCAAAAGAGGAAATTCTGATTTACAAGATGCATGCAATTTGAAAAAAATATTGTAAAATCTGAGTTGATTTTCAAGAATAAATTAATCTTTTTAATTGTTATCTTAAAAATATTTTCAAATGAATTCAAGTGCAATGAGGTGTTAGTGAAACAAGCAATCACATATTATATAACAAACTCACTAACAACATTTATAAACAAAAATATTGAATTAATTTACACTAATTAGGAGAACTAAATAACTAACTATTTCTTAAAGCTCTAAGTGATAAGTAAAAGATCATAATCACTTGCTAGTTGCACTTTAAAAATCATTTATTAACAAAACACTCAAAATAACATCAATAACAACAAGAATATAAACAACACTTATTAACAACTTACATAACTTTAATTGAAAAAATGGTTGTCTCATAATGAAGTTTAAGTTGATCTAATTGTGTTACTATGAAAAAAATACAAGGAGGATGAATAACTTCATCCTCCTTGTATTTTTCTTATACTATGTGAACCAAAAACCATCACGTGAACCACAATAATACAATATGAATTTGAACCCCACAATCACGATGAAAAAAATAACATGTCAACATAAACTAGCATGACATTGTCATCCAATAGAATTTATCAACATACATAACAATAACATAAACATAACAACAACATACACATTGTTAATAATATGAAAATCCTCATGGGGGAGGTGTTTGAAAAATCTGAAAATAGTGGGTTTGATTCAGGGTACACATGTCAAACCCGCTCAGAGTGCTTAGAGTTTAAGTTTAAGTTACATAAGCTGATGGACTTACAGAAGCTATTTCATGTCTACATTTATGAAATTCTGGAAACAGATACTTAATGTCAAAGTGAATGTTTTGACACCGTATCTGACAAACAGTTAACAATCCAAACAGTAATTTAAAAAGTAGTAAAGAACACAATCAATTGTTAACCCAGTTCAGTGTGTAACTACACCTACATCTGGGGGCTACCAAGCCAGGGAGGAAATCCACTATAAGTAGTATTAATTCAGGAATAAACCAACCAGTTTATCTCCTTCACTTAAGACCTACCCAATGCAACTTCAATCTAAGTCCTACTTAGACCTGAGTTCCTACTCACTCACCCTCAATCACAGCAGTGATACTAACTTAATGATTATTAGAATTGTGAAGACATTCTTCAATAAACATACTTGATTTTTCTTCAAAGCTTTAATCAAGAGCCACAATACTCGTGCTTCAAAGCTTTGAGTGATAAACTACCCTTACAACCAAATCCTACTCCAAGGCACTTATCAAAAGATAATTTCTTGGTTAACAAGAATTATTAAAGACACAAATTACAAACTGCTTCTACTTCTTTATAGAAAAGGTGCAGCCAACAACATAAGGGTTTGTTCCATATTATAGAAGCAGTAAAGTCTTCAACTTGGGCTTCCATAAAAGTAGCTAGGGTTAACCAAAGTTAACCTAAGGACTTGGTCTTTACAACATAACAAAATAGGGTTAAAACCAAATTTACCTCAAGTCCACGTGAGCATATATAATTCACATCAGAACAGCTCAACAGAATCCTGAAAACTCTCAAAAAAGGTAAATCTACAAAACAATATATTCTACACAGAAAGTCACAACATTCGTCATGACATTAGTCATTTTTCTTGCAGATTTCCAGCATAACAGATCATAACATGATTATTATGCTATCCCACCATACTGAGATGTACCTGTAGAATACTTCTTATGCCGAATTTATCTTCAACCCAGAATGTCATGACATCAGTCAAGACATTAACAAAAACTGGTTTTACCAAAAATTAAAGCCAACATAAAACACTTACAATTTATCAGCATATATCAACAATAACATGCAACAACATACACCAATAAAGAAACAATAAACTATCTAACAAGAAGAAAATCATGTGAAACATAACAACAACATACACAAAAATGAGATAATAAGGAAGAAGAATACCTTTATGTATGAAGAACGCGATTGATGAAAATATCATAGAATACGAAAGCTAATGACGAACAAGAAGAGAAAAAATGGGTGCTAGGGTTTTGGTGTGATAGATACAATGATACTGTCAAGAAGAGATAGTTAATTCACTTGTATATGGGTAAACAGTTGCACAACGGTTGAAATTAACAACCAAGGTGACATCTTTTTTATTTTTTTATTTAAAAAAAGAAGAAGATGCGCCTTAACATTAAAGTAATAAATTATTTGATGAAGCTAAGGTTCGAACACATAAAAGCTTGAATTTATAACCACAGTTATCTCAAGAACCTTTAATATAACCTAGCCATTTTTAATTCAAAAATATATTAAAAAAATGCCAGCGCCTGAGTTTGGAGATGTCACCACGATGTTGAGTAGAATCGTGATGAATAGGGCGTTGTTGTTTGTGCGTTTTGTAGTAGTTCTAATAACTTGGATACAACCTGCGGGGAGCTTACAAAACTCAACATATGAACTAGTAGACTCAGAGATATATTAAATATCCCTAGCTCTAAAGTTGTCAAGTTACTAAAAATTGTTTAAATAATTTGGATAGGACTTAGGTTGAGCCTACAAACATAAACCTATGATTTATTAGTCTCTGAGGGAGCTTACAAACCTCAGACTCTTATGTTATTAAATTATTAAAACTAACCAACCAACTGTTCTTAAGTACTTATGTTTGTTGTAACTCCCAATATTACCCAAGGTTTTATTATAAAATCAGAGTAATTTAAAATTTCATAAATTCAATATTGAGGTGTCACACCTTCAAAACCAAATCACTTTAAACAGTTTGCTTTAAAGTATAAATCTCGGATACATAGCAATCGTCGGAAATCATAAATTGATTCTTAAAAATCAAAACATCTTCTTTATTAAACTTCCTCATCAAATCATGTTTTCATAAAGTAGGATTCTTGTTCACAAAAGGAATAATAATAAAAGAACACAAGACGACATAAATATTTTCCCCCGAGTGCTACGTATCAGAGCGACATCGACTCGACTAACAGCAGCTATAAACTCCATCTTCATAACCTGCACGTTACCAATATAAAGGTAATGGCGAAACAAGTAAAGGGTGAGATAATCCAAAACATATAATTAAAGGCATGATAATATATATATATATATATATATATATATATAGTTTCGGAATTATAAAGGGTATAGATTAATAAGTGTAATTCCAACACATATCCAAAACTCACTCACTCTAATCGTCATTCTAATGTATATAATCTACACTTTATCGCCATAACCTCATCGGCATAAATCATCATAGCAACACATAAACTTCCATCACCACGAAATCATCGTAAGTTAATACATCACTAATCAACACGGCAATCATAAACGACAACATCACACAACAACATCAAACAATGCTAATAACATAAGGAACATAAATAAAAACATCACAAATTGGCTAAAGCCCATCGTCACTTTTGGCATAAAAGCCCATCGTCACAAACATCATCACATCATATTTTTATTAAGCATTTCATCAAGTTAAATCATCGCAAAACTCATCATTTATATTCATCGCAATTCAACATCATCCATCAATTAAAACCCACACCAAACAACTCACACATAAACATAACCGACTCCATGAGACACGACTATGTTATGCATGTGATACCCGTCGCTTTGTCCATATTTAGGAACACTTGGCATAAACCCCATCGTCGCTTGGCATAAAAGCCCTCGTCGCCAATGCAATGTATGTGACTCGATAATAAAACAACACAACACAAACATCATCATCGCTCATCAAGATTGGCATAAAGCCCACATCGCCATAATTTATCCACATCAAGATAAATATATCATCGCATCATATTTTCATTATGCAAGACATCACTAATAATTCATCATCATCAAAATCATGCATTCACAACATGAATATAATCATCACATCATCATGTACAAAGACATATATCATTGCATCGCATATCATCAAGTATTCATTAATAAATACATCGTCGCAAACATCATGTTTAATCACACCACATCATTATCAATTCATTCACTAAATTCCAAATACGGAAAAATAGTCAAAACGCCTATAATCGTCACGAAAGCTATTCCTAATAACCGGCACTAATCATAATCGTCAACATCGCAATCGGATTGTCCATACGTGTCTTAAATCTACTAAAATGCAATCCGATTCAATTTAACCGTAATTTGGCCTATTTCGGGTCGTCTCGTAAAAACTCGTAATTTCAAAAAACCAACCTCACCACTACGTTCTACACGTCGAACTTAGCTAGGACATCAATTTTCGTTGAATTCGGAGCAACTTGCTCCGTCGCCGAAATTACCAAAATCGGGAAATCGGAACATAATCGGGTTCTAAATTTAATCGGAAAACCTATATCCTAGTTATATTTTATTAATACTAACTAGTAGTAGGAAGAATTAGGGAAATGGTGACAGACAGAGGCTAACTGCATATTATGCAGAAAACCATTAGCAGAAAACAGAAACCAAAAATACAGTTTACAGAAAACACAATTTTTTTTCACAATCCATTCTAGGACAAGGGGACGCACGTCTCGGCCATATACACAATTGGAGGAGAGGTCCTTGGATGGGGGACGGCCGCCCTTCCTCCTGAGGTGAGCGCCTCCCCCTTGGAACACAGTGCACTCGTCTTCTTCCTCAACTTAGCAAACAGACAGTGTTTTTAACAATTTTCCAGTTTTCTTATTTTTTTCTTCATTTCCTTTATATAAATTTCATTTCTACTACTAGCAATGAAACACACCCATAATCCCTACTCCTAATCCAACTTTTCTAAACTATTTCAACAATCAACCAACCAAAACCCTATAAACCAACTATCAATTTTTTCCCAAATCCAAAATACAACTATCAACCCTAACTATATGAGATGGAGAATCAAACCCCTTACCTTTAGAGATTGGATGATCCTTGAAGATCCTACAAAACCCAATCCTCAAGCTTGTGCATGATCTTCCTCTTCTTCTTCCCTTGCTCTTCTTCTCCCAAAACCCTTTCTTTTTCTCTCCATGTTCAAGTTTGGCTTCGTGTTTATGAATGGAAAGAAAATGAGGAAAATGGTGTTATAAGTTGTTTTCTTACTAGAAACCAAGGGTGTAAACCCATTCCTTCACAATTAATCCTCACACCCCTAATTTATTTAATTAATTAACACACTAATAATATTATTAATTCAATTAATTAAAATAACTCCGGGGAATTAAATATCGGATCCGAATAATATTTTACCAAACCGAACGGAATAAAAACCGGACCGAACGAAACGTCGCCAAATATATTAATAGATATAACTATTAATATAATTATTCTCGTTGCCAAAACAATCGTCAAACGGTAACTCAAAAATATTAATATAATATAATATTAAATAAAACGGGGCGTTGCATTTGTCATCATCAAAAAGGGGGAGATTGTTGGAACAAAAAAATATTCATACTCTTTGAGTTCATACTCATTGGGTTTTGATTATAATAAAAGTACTTAAAGAACAACTGGGTATACTAATGTTTAGTTAAGTATGCAAGATCATTAGGCTTATAATTGAATCCCAGTTAAATAGCTTGTAAAGAAGAAGCATGTTGTAACACCCGTAATTAATTAAATTATTTAATTCAATATTATTTAGTATTTCCGATTAATTCGTAATTAAGTCGAAATTGTGGGTAAATCGTTAAGTTAATGGTCAGGTGAAAATTAGTCGGAAGAAAAATATTATTAGAATTTAATTATTATTTTAGAATTAATAAATTAAATAAGGTTGAATTATTTAGAAGGGTGAATTAACATTTAAGGGTATTAGTTAATAGACCAAATTTAAGTGAGTGACCCATTATTATTAACCTAAGTAGCACAAGAAGTATAAAAAAAAAGTAAAAAATAAGTGGCAGTAAGAAGAAAAGAAAAACTCACGAACAGAGAGGAGAAAAAAGGAAAGAAGAGAGAATAGGATTTGCTAGCAGTGTCAATTGGCTGTCAGAGATTGGCGTTTTTCCGGTTGATTTTTCGAGCTTCCTTCGATCCACAGGTAAGGGGTGGGTTTCGATTACTATAATCAATTGTATGATAGTTTTTATTTGGGGTTTAGGGTTGTATAAATTTACTGCTAAGTCTGTATTTTGCAATGAAATTGTGATTCTGTGATCCTGCATAATGTTAATTGCACTATCATTATGTTGTTCTTGTGTGAATTTGATGTTGGTGAATCGTTGTTCTTTCTGGAAAGATAGCATTGGTTGATAAAAAATATGAAGCACTTAGGGAGACGGTCGCCCAACAGGTGAAAGGGAGAGGGGACGACCGCCCCACAAATGGAAGAAACCGTGTGGGCCCTACCAACAAGGGGTGGCGGGCGCCTCAGGCCTTGGGGTGCGCGCCTCACACACCTGCTTTCTCTTTTCTGGCAACACGTGGGCTGGGGGAAAACATGGTTAGGCATAGCTAGTAGACATTCAGTTTATTTAATTGGAGTAGTAAGTATAAACAATTAATAGCAGGTTATGGTAAATCACAGTAGGTGAATTCACAATAGCAAAACATTGCATTAATTAATAGATTAGAAACCAGTAGCAGAATATTATTTTAGCTGTAGCAGAAATTAGTAACAGGTAGTGAATACCAGTTCAGTAGAGCAAATTAAAAATGCAGGAAAATGAAAAGTGCTGATAGAATAAAATTGGCAGAATTGTTGTAGTTACGTAGTATTATTACAGGGGGCAAAATAGTGCAGAAATTAGACAGTTAGTCAAATTAAGCGGTAAAATTAGTTACCCGAAATTGGACGAAAATTTACAGGGCAGTTTGCTTATACGCGTAGTTAAATAAAGTTGTGTCATTTGTTGAATTTCGCGTAGATTGTTGTATATTGCAGGTACTGTCTGAACAAGTTGTTTTATCCCCAAATTGGATAAATTTGAGCTGTAGGCTTAAATGGCCAAAGTTTAAAATTGAAGTTGATTTCATTATTATGAGTTGAATTGTTGATTGATGTTGTTGTGTGTATGTCATTTATACATTTCATTTTCTAAGTTGGAGCTATGCTCACCACGTTGGCCTTGATTAGCACAAGTTGAAAGTTAAAGGCTTATGCCTTGTTGAATGCCTCGATAACTTGACATGATTTTAAGTTGGGAGTTTACTCCAAATGGATCCACATGCATTTGCATTAATCGAGTCTCATTTGAGTTGCATTTTGAAGTTCTTTTTTATTATTACGTTGTTTTTGTGGAATGTCTTGTTGTGTTTGTGGAAGTAGTAGTTATTGTATGATTATTTACCTAATATATGAATTATCATACTTTTGTTTATATTTTTTGATATCTCACCCTTCTTATTTTGTTGGTCGTTACCTTTATATTGGTAACGTGCAGGTAATGAGGAGTAAAAGATTTAGTAGCTTATGGCGTCGTCGCTCTGATACGTAGCACTCGGGGGGAACGAACGCTTGTTTTCTTTTATGTTTACATTATTCTTTTCGTTGAATTTAAAGTTGTGGTTTTGAGAAGTATTAGTGGTTTTCAGTTGTTAAAAGATGCTATGCTTATTTTGCAATTATTTCTATTGAGAATCCGCTACGGTTTGATTTATTAAAGTTGAATTGTTGAAGACTAAGTATGTTTCAAAGTTTTCTTAATAACTATGTGCTATGTATCTGCTATGAATAAGTTGTTTTACCCTTGGTTTCAAGTTGTGAAAAATGCCTCAAGTTTTAAGTCGAATTTTTGGAACTCTGATTTATAAAACGTTGGGTAGAATTGGGGATTTACACAAGTAAATCCATATTCTAATGGACCAGGATCTGAATTTCAAATAAGACCTTAACGTCATGTGATTTTAGCTTCTGGTTTTCAAATAGAACCTTAGTTGCTACATTGACTCTATCTTTGATGTTTCAACAAAACTTCAAGCGCTCTGCTGGAAACATAGTACAAAGATATTATGTCCATACTTTATAGGAAACTACATCTTGTCAACGGCTAGATTTATGGAGCAAGTCAACTAGAGGTTTTCAGCACAAGGCTCAAGGCTAAATGATATAATTTATTTAGTCTACTACTTTATACCTATAGAGGCCTTACATGAGAAAGACATAACATATATAGAAATTATTCAGAAGATGAAGATCCCCATCATACCAACTCCATGGTCTCTCTCTCTTGTAAGTCCCTTCTTTAGCAAATACACTAATGAAAGCAAGCTTCCAACGTCTCTTTTGTTCCCTCTATATAAAGCTAAAGTTTAAAAATAATTAACAAGAAATAATACATTAAAACAACAATAGAAATCAGAATATTGCAATAATTGTAGCATACTCCGAGTTACATTTTATAATTGTTGTATTGCACAAAGACTTGAGAGTTTCTTACATTTTCATAACTTAGAAATCTCAATTATCAAGGTTTTTACTTGTGTTTGTATTATTTGTACTTATAACTAAATATCAAGTATATTTTGTTGTAATCCTAAACAATTTGTTTAGAATTTGTAAAAGTCTCAAACTGAGTGTTTGAGCAAAGAAGTCTCAGGCTCAGTGTTTTAGCAGGAAGTCTATTTCTAGTTTGGTTGAGCAGGAAGTCCTGAAAAGTTGTTTTAGGCCAGGAAGTATCTTTCTAGTGTGA
This sequence comes from Vicia sativa, assembly GCA_021764765.1. Classification (NCBI taxonomy): domain Eukaryota; kingdom Viridiplantae; phylum Streptophyta; class Magnoliopsida; order Fabales; family Fabaceae; genus Vicia; species Vicia sativa. The sequence goes on along the minus strand of CM038796.1, from coordinate 81,787,448 downwards.
TTGAGCTAGGAAGTCCTGGACACTTGGTTTAGGCAAGAAGTCTCTTTATTGTGACATTGAGCAGGAAGTCTTGGACTAGTGTATATAAGAAAATTGTAATCAAATTATGATTATAGTGAAAAACTCTTGTATGGAAAAGGGATTGGACTACTCATGTTATTGAGGAATCAGGATAACCATTGTGTGTGACTTAATTATTGACTCTGCACTTTAAATATTCTACTCCTGCATACTCAAGCTTAGAATCTGAATTTGATAAGATTCAGAACCAATTGTTTTGAAAAAGAATAAGTTATCAGATACACAATTCAACCCCCCTATTATTGTGTATTTTCTCACCTTCATGCTTCTTTATGCTCGATTATTTCTTTGACAAAATGCAGCCTCACATCAATGTGTTTGGTTCGCTCATGATAGGATGAATTTTTTATAGATGTATGACACTTTAACTATAACATTTTTAGCAATGATAATTGGACCTTGAAGTTCCATATCCTTAGCAAAAGTTTCAAGTTATAATTCTTCTTTCACAACTTCAATGAGGGAAATATATTCCGCTGTAGTGGTTGATAAGGCAACAACCTTCTAAAGTGTCACTTTTCAACTGATTGTTGCACCAAACATAGTTAAAATATATCAAGAATATATTTTTTTGGAATCCATACAACCTGCATAATCAGAGTCGGCGAATATTTCGATTTCATCTTTGTTATCATCACCACAAGCTCCACTATAAATCATAACTATACTTAGAGACTCAGTTATGTACCTGAAAATCTACTTCATTGCTTGTTAGCACGCCTTTCTATGATTGGCCATATACCTTCTTACCAAGTTTACTACATACATCAAATAACAAACTATAACATCATATAGAATTCTTTTCATACAGGCTCTTTTGAATTTTGTACTAAGAGTTTGAGTCATACTCAACTTAAATTAAGGATTTGTCGGTGTTACATAGGATTTAAGTTCGACATACCAAATTTCTTGAGTATCTTATTTAGGTATGTCTCTTGAGATAAGCCTAATCTCAGGTGCCTTTCTATCTCTCCATATCTCAATCTCAAGAATCGTGGATGCAACTCCCGTATCCTTCATGTTGGACTCCTTATTAAATTCAACCTTTACCTTCATTGCATCATTGACATTGTTTCTATCTATGAGAATATCATCCACATAAAGCAAAAAAATAACAAGAGAATTTCTAGGTCAAATTTTGAAATAAATACAATGGTTTAACTAGCTCCTAGTGAAACCTTTGGGTTTCATAAACTGGTTGAATCTCCTATTCTATTGATGAGGAGATTGTTTCAGTCTACATAAATATCTATTTAGCTTTCATACATAACATTCCTTTCCCTTTTCTGCATACCTTTCATTTTTCCTCATCAAATTGTTTCATATAGATCACCATATAAGAAAGCATTCTTTAATTCCATCTGTTCAACGTCTACACCGAACTTTTTCACCATGGCTAACAATATTCTATTGGATTTATGCTTCACAGCATGTCAGAACATATTATTGAAGACGAATCCTTCTTTTTGAGTTAACCCCCTAACGACAAATCTTGTCTTGTATCTCTTCAACATCACTCCTTTCATTCCTTCCTTAACCTTGAAAATTCACTTATAGTTTACTAAGCTGGCCCCTGCAGGTTTCTTGATTATCTCTTAAGTTTTATTATCCTAAAGAGATTTCATCTCATCATTCATGGATTTCATCCATTTAGTCTTGATTCAAATCATTGCAGCTTCCTTGTATTCTTTTGGTTCTTCATCAAGAACCTCACTTGTATTAATTAAGGAAAACAACATGGGATCTGCACAACCAAGTCTTTGAGGTGGCTTGATGACTCTTCTCGATCTGTCTCTTGTCAGAAGGTAGTCATTTTTCAATTTCATCGGCAACTTTTTCTTCTTCTTCAAATTCATTTAATTATGCAATGTAGCGTCAATATGCTCCACCTCAATAAGGATATCTTCATGTTCCATCTTCTCTTCAAATATTTATATATTTCGACCAACATCATCATATTCTGGAACGCCATTTTTGCTTCATTGAAAACTCCCCCTCAACTTGTGATACACCTTCTATGACCTGGATCTAGGCACCACAACCTATAAGCTTTGACTCCTTCAGGGTACTGTATGAACATGCATCTCAGACCTCTAGGTTCGGCCTTATCTTGCCTAATGTGAGCATAGGATACACAACCAAATACTCTAAGTATGTCGAGATTAGGTGGAATATGTCTCGACCAGACTTTTCATTTGCCTTCATCCCCAAGGAAGTCAAGGGACATCTATTTTTTAGATATGCTTATGTCAAACACCCTCATCCCAAAACACCTTCTTCAATTCAGCCCTAACCAACATGCATCTAAATATTTCCAAAATGGTTCGATTAAACCTTTCAACTAAACCATTTTGTTGGGGAGCACATGTTGTAGTTATGTTCCTTGCAATACTAGATGCAACATAATAGTTGTGGAAAGCCTCGTTGCATAATTTAAGACCATTGTTGGTCCTCAACCTCCTTAACTTCCAACCAATTTGGGTTTCGACCAGAGTCTTCCAAATTTTAAAATTTCAAAAGTTTCAACTTTAGCTTTATGAATGAGTACCCATAACTTTCGGGAATAATCATCAAATATGGATAGAAAGTACTTTGCATTTGAATGTGAAGGACATCTTGCAGATTCCCAAATATCAACATGGATATAATCAAGGGATTTGTGTTTTCTTTTTATAACTTTGTTAAAATTCACCCTACATGATTTACTAAATACAAAAGGTTCACAAATTCCAATTTTTCGACCTTGTCACGACATAGGAAATTTTGTTTCGACAATTCGACCAGGCCTCATTCACTTACATGACAAAGTCTCTTGAACCATAGCTCAATCTTCGACACATGTTCTATGGACATCATATCTATTTAACCACTTACAACCTCAGCCTCAAGGGTATACATGTCTTTCCTTTTGATGCCTCTTAGGATACGTTGCTCTCCTTTGAAATCATGTCCTTTCTTGTCAAATTCACCAAGAGAAATCAAATTTCTCTTCAGATCAGGTACATACCTGACACGAGTCAATAACCTTGTTGACTTATTATGGAGTTTGAATCTCATAGACCCAATACCTATAATCTTAAAGGCTTTGTCATTTCCCAAAAGTATTAATCCATTATCTTAATCACATAGTTCCTTAAACATGTCATTGTTTGGAGTCATGTGCCAAGTGAAACCTGAATCCATGATCCATTTCTTGCTAGAACTAATGCTCGAAACCACAAGAATATCAGACGATTCAAAATCATCTTGAACAATGGATGTGTTACCATTTTACTTCACCCCTTGATTTTTTTATCGATTAGAGCACACCTTCCGTGTGTAACCCTCCTTCTTACAATGATAACACCTAATTTCAAAAGTACCACCACCGAAATATTTATGTTAACCTTTACCTTCCTTATTTTCAAACTTTCCATCTTTCTTCAAAAATTTCCCCTAATCGGAAAAACCTTCACCAATAGACAAATGATTTATGCTCCTTCCTCTCGTTCAATTTCTTTGAGTACAAGTCCGATTGAACTTCTTCAAAGGCCAGGGAATCTCTTCCATACAAGAGACTTTCTTTGAAGTGGGCATGAGAACATGGTAAAGCACATAACAACAACAATGCCCGATATTCATCATCAATATTTTCAAGATAAAGAATCCGCTTGTTGAACATATCTGTTGCACCCCAAAATTCGCCCTCTTTATTTTTTTTAATAAATAGTTGGCTTATACTTAATCAATAGGTGCATCGCATACATATCATTCATACATTGACCATAGGTTCGGGATTTTCTAAATCGTATGAACCTATACAATTCTGAAGAAGAGGTTTGGCTCTAGAAGCTGAATATCTGAGGTTCTATTATTTCAAGCGTCTTCTCAATATACAAGATGTGTGCATCCAGAAGCTTCTAATTATCTCTCGAGGATCAAGGTTTTGGAGTTCTTATTTCCTCTCATGCGGATATTGACTAAATGTTTTTGAGTTACAGTGTGTTGTGTTCGAATGTATGAGCCCGAAATGATTCTATGGCCTTCTGTGAGTCTTGAAGTATCTTTATACGGCTTATCGATCCGTGCGATTCATCAGAAAATCAAGAACGATCGGATAAAATGATATTTGAGTGTGTATTTGAAAACTCAACAAAAGTCAAAGTTTGACCGGGTGGACTTTCAGTCAAAAATATCGTCAAAAGTCAGTATTTAAGAAAATGTGATCATTTGCTTAGAAAAGTCGGAAGAATCGAGTGAAAATGAGGTTTCTTGCATTTTAAGTAATCTTAGACTTAGAAATTTTTTCTGAGTTTTAAGCACTTTATGTTCATGGGGCCATGTTGTCGATTCTCTATCTCGCTCGTTTGTGGCCGGAATTTTATGAATTGGTATTTGTTAGAAAAAGGGTATTTCGTATTCCGAATTTGTCCCTGTGAAGATTTCTCCAGAAATGCCTGGATTTCGAGTTATGAGGTTCTGAAGTTTAATGTTCACAACTTTTGAAATTTACACTTAGTGAAATTTTAAGTGTTTTTCAATGTGTTCAAGTGCTCGACTTCAGAAGTATTTTACACGTGTTTCAAGGCGTCGATTTGAGTTGAGTTTAAAATCAAAGTTATTCATTTCGCAGCAATCTACAACTTTGCTGAAGGAATCGAATTAATTCGGAGCTCGGATCCAAAATTACGGAGCTCGGAAGTTGCGGGTTATCATTTCTCAAAAATTCCACACTTTGAAATATTTTGAAGTGTTTGTTTCTATGGTTAGATTGACGACTTCGAGTTCGACTTTATCTTAGCTATCAGCTCTGAACTAAAAAATGTTCAACTACAAAGTTGTTCATCTCGCGACAATCTATAACTTTGTTGAAGGAATCAAGTTCATTCGGGACTCGGATCGAAAGTTATAAACCCTAGAAAATAAGAATTCATGTTTACAATATTCGAATAGTTGTTGTGCGCATGTTCGGGGTTGTTTTTACAATCGATTCGGTCGCCGCACGGAAAAAATTTGACAGTTTCGTTTCGGACGTCGAAAGATATGAAGCGCAGTAGTTGACAATTTGAAATTTCTAAAATACGAGATGGTGCATGCATTTTTGACATGCATACGGAAGCATTTTATCGAACAGTTGTTGTGCACATGTTTGAGGCTGTTTTCTCGTCGATTCGATCGCCGCATGAAAAAACTCCAAGCATGAAAGATGGAGTTTTCCGTGTTCTCTACAAGTTTCGTTTAGAAATTATTTCGTTTCGGACGTCGGAGCGAAAAATATGAAACACCGTAGTTGACAGTTTGAAGTTGGAAAATTGCTGCAAGTCATGCTTGGAATTTTCCTAGCCCAACCAGGACTTTCATCGAATGGACACGTGGAAAAATTCAAACACTTTTTTCTAAGTGATCAAGGCATTGTTCGGATTTTTGTCAAACTACAGAGTTGTTCTATCACACATCCTCTTTCCGATGGTGTCGAGTTTGCGTCATTCGGTTGAATATCGAAGAATTTACAAGTTCACGAAGTAGTGCACTTGGCTATGAATAAATTGTTGGCAATACTTAGAAAATTCCATGACAATGCAATTAGTGGTGATGTTGTAAGTTCGAAGCTATTTTTAAGCGAGCTACAAGCCTCTCTCTTCACTCATTCTCGAGAACTCTAACAAACTCTCTCACTTTTGATATCAGCGAGGATTCTTTTGGCTAACAACGTAACAACCTCTAACCGTTTCCTCATGGTCACCGCTCCCTCACCATAATGGCTCCTCTTTTTTCTTCTTCCCTCACCATAACAGATCTTGCTTTTTTTCCTCTTCTCTCATGATAACAAACTCTTTTTTTTTTGCTTCTTCTTTCACCATAACAGCTGAGATACTTCACTCTCATTCATAACAACCTCTTCCACCCATCGTCTCCCTCTCAACTTAATCTCCGTCCTCACCATAACGACTTTCAATGCAGCCACAATCGTTTTCTCTATCTCCATTATGGTTAACAAAATCTATGCTCCCTCTTCTTGATCATCGTAGCCGACGCTAGGCTCTCTCCTTCTTCCATCTCCGTCCTTCTTCGATTTCATCTCTTCATCTTGAAGTCTCCAATCTGTGTGTATCATCCAGCGATTCTGCGGATTCTTGAAATCTCTTTCGATCTTTGAGGAAGAAAGCTGCATTTTGCATTTAATTCGCACCGGGATTCGTGGAAGGTTAGGGATTGAAGCACTAAATTTGCTGTGAAGTTTTCCGAAGATTCCCTCGTCCTTAGCCATCATGTAAGACTTCTTGATTCCCTTTCCATGGTGACATCATGTTTGATTATTTCAGGTGTAGACTATATACCATATCATCATACGCGTAAAAGCGAATAGATAGATGCTGAATTCAAATTTGTGCCCGATTTTTCCATATGTTCGGATGGGAAACAGTTAAATTTAAACATAGATTTGAGTTCTATGTGATGTTTCGAGCTTGGCGATAGTACGACATGGTGTTCTGGCGAGGTTTCGTTGCTTCTGGAGAAGGTACCACCGGAGAAGGTGGTTGAAACCACCATCGACGTATTTTCAAAGCAGATGATTAGCCCTAAGCATGTCTGCTTCTTGTTAGTAAATGCTTAGCCCTAGTGCACCAATGAGGATCCTCCACGTGTCATTTTTATTTCAAAAATAAAAATAATCTGAATAAATTAGATGTTGACCAATTGATATAATCATGTGACACATAAATATACGGTGACAGTAAAAAAAATGGAATTTTTGGATGTATGTATTGTTTGGATACAAAAATGGACTTAGAGCTTTTCAGATCTGGGCCTAGCGAATTTCTTAGTCATACGCCCTTGTTAAGCCCAATCGCTGTGATTATGTCTTGATTTAGTTCAAAATAGAAATTCAGAACTGCACCCCCTATTTCCTTGCAAACAAATTGCAATACATGTCCAATTTTGCTGCCGATTTCGATTATTTCGACTCAAAAAATACATAAAAATTAGTTTCTGACATTTTAGGATTTTAGAATATTTTTTATTTTTTTTGTGAATTTTTTGCATTTAATATCCGTTGGTTTTTTAATCCGTTTTCGATAACATGTTTAGAAGCGATTCCTCCATAATACCTTGCACGTTTCGATGTGATTTTTCAATCGTTTCTCGACAATAAAAACATGAATAAAAATGCTCTTGACTTTAGAGATTCTTAGGAATTTTTCCATCTTTTTTTGGAAAAGTTTTTAGTTGTATTTCAATTCTTTTTTTTTAATTGTTTTCGATAAGATGTTTAAAGGCGATTTTTCCTATAATGCTTCACATATAGATTCAAATTTTGATCGTTTCTTAATCATAAAAATTTCTAAAAATAACATGCTAGTTCTATTAGATGTTAGGAGCCTCTAGGAATTTTTCTCATTTTTTTAGATCCTTTTTAGGTTTTTTTGTATGATACAAACATAGGTAATTGTTTGCTAGTTCACCTAATTAGGAATCGATTTCTTTGCATATAATGTCCAACACTTGTTCTAACCTTCAAATAACTTTTAATCAATATTTTGACATGTTTAGGTAGCTGTTATCTTGATTTAGAAACCATAGTTGAGTCATATGATTAGGGATCGTGGTGGTTAACCCTTAAGAGCGACAATTAATCGTTTTAACTTTGTTTTGTGCATAAATATGTTTTAACCATGATTCTTCTTGTGCATTTTATTTGAGATTATTTAGTATGAATTATATACTTACTTGAATATTTTTACATCTATTTTAATTCAAAGCTTACTTAATTCTCAAGATTCGATTATGTTGTATAGTTTAAAAGCTCATTTCTCCTCTACTATTTGAATTGACTAGTTCTAGGAATGTAATACCATGTGTTTCTTAGAAACTTTAGGATATTTTTTCTACCATTTAATTGTAATTAAATGAAAACCTCATCTTAGGATTGTAAACAGAACTTCAAGATTAACCGTTGACCATTCAATTCCTAGGAACTAGTTCAATGTTTATGTAGTTCTTATAGGTTCCTCTTGCATGTTTAGTTTGTAATCTCCTCCCTTACCTTTAGAGGTGTTTGAGTAAACTTTAGAATGCATGCTTGCTTCCCCTAATTAGAAATTATATTTAGGGTATTTCCTAATTGTTGATTTATTGATGCTTATGCTTGTTTCAACACTTGTTTATCATGGACTATGAGCTTTGTCAATTTAGATATGGATTGGTATATTTCGTATTGTGAGATTATCTTGTATCTTGTATGAATTGTATTTCTTGCAGGTGCTTTAATCGTGATATGGCATTGTATGATCCATATTATTGTGATATATGTATTGGTATGAATTGTATTTCATGCAGGTATTGTTTGTAACACGGATTTGTATATCCGATGTTATATCCTAAACTATTTTCTGGTCGAACTGTATTTCTTGCAGGTGGTTCTGATTGTAGTGTGGACTTGTATGCCCCATATTACCTTGACACCTCTTTGGGTGAATTGTATTTCATGTAGGCATTGTTGTGAAGCGGATTTGTATATCCGACGTTACCTCTGATTTGGTTTTTTTTGCTTGAATTGTATTTCTTGCAGGGATTCAGTTTGTGTTTGTACTTATATGCTCCATACCACATGGTCACACTTCTTTGTATGAATTATATTTCATACAAAGTGTATTTGTTCATATTCGGACGTGTACAACACACGCTCCAATCCTGATTATTGATACCTCGATATATTTCTGATCAGCTTTATTTGTAGGTGACAGTAGTATTCAAAGTTTTCTAGAGTATTCTTAGCTCGCAGTGCTCTTCGGATTATTATCCGTTTGGTATTTTTCTATACCTTTTTATCGCATTCTTTTACCGCTTTTCTAGATAGCATGAGAAGTAGGGTTTTACCGCTTTCCTTGCTATGAGAAGTAGGAATAGAGATGTATGAAGGGGCTTCCGTAGTTGGAGCTTGTTCATGAACCCCTCTGGTTTATTTAAAGACCCGTTTAGGGCACTTCTGTTTGCTAATTGTGTTTGCATTGTTTAAAATCCTCCATCGTGCATAGGGAGGTAATTCTCAATAAGTGTTTATATTTGTGCTTGCATAGGTCAGAAGTGGTTAGGACACCCGACGTGGCACCACCAAGCAAAGTCCCACTTTTTATATTTCCTGAAATCGAGTCATGATGATATGATGGGAAAGCATAATGGGTCCGTAATTGACCCCCGCACAGTTCTAGTCCGTGTCAGCTTATCACACGTGAATCGTGTTGCTTCCTTTATCGAGTCAATGATAATAAAGTGGCAAGAGTTCCTTATTCTAACTCTCCACGCTTTCCTGGGGTTCACATTTATTGCAGAGCTCGCATCATTTGCTGTTCACACTTGGCAATTCATGTCATACGGTGATACCATTCATAGGAATCGGATGTGTCGGCTCCAGGTTGACTCACGGTATGCTCGTTACTGTTCGAGGCTATGGGACTTCCTCCTTTTCCTACGCTTGTGTGACATTTGTTTGTTTGCATTGCATTGTTTGTGTGCTTCTGCCAAAGCACTTGCTTGCTTCATCCCTTTTTGTCATCTTCGATTCTACTTTAGGTAGCGAATCAAGATAGACATAGACTTGGGATTGCAAACCTTTTCCATTCCTTTTTGTCATCTTCGATTCTACTTTAGGTAGCGAATCAAGATAAACATAGATTTAGGTTGTAAACCTTTGACATGCTCCCTTAGGATTCTCTTGAATCTACTTTAGGTAGTGATTCGAGTTAGACCTTAGGTTGTAATCCATGCATGATAACATTAGGGATAGAGTTAGATAGTTTCCCTTGATTGTTTTCTAGTTACTTGTGCATCCTTGCATGTAATAAAACTAAAACTTGTTTTCTTTTTCCTTTGAAAATAAAGATACTTAATAATGGTTCAAACTTCTTTTCCAAGGTAAAAGCGACCAACCAATGCAAATCTTTTTGCCTACGGGTTTTCTTTTGTGTGTTTAAAATTCTTTTGTATAAGTAAAAAACACATAACCCACCAAAACATATGAGCCGAACTATGGCGCTCTGACTTTTCCATTGCACGAGGGAATACGTAGGCATCTTGTCACAGGGCTCGATCAAGCAAACTTTGTAAATACTTCCTTCTTTTCCCCGTGTTTTCTTTATTTTCCTTTCTTTCACATGCATTTTCTTTTAGCATACAGATATTGCAATTAAGCATTAAATATATATAAACACAACCATTAGATAGAAAATAGAAGTGGATACCATAGAGTACTACGGGCGTGTGGGGTGCTAATACCTTCCCTTCGCGTAATAGTTTCCCTTACCCTATCTCTCGGTCGCAAGACCGTGTCTTATCCCTTTTAGGTTTTCGCGATGCGTTTACCTTTCTCCTTTTGCAAGATAAAAAACGTTCGATGGTGACTTCATTGATATAGTTATCGAATGATGTTCAGCCGGTTGTTTCAGCTAGAGACTTCATTGGGGAATAGACAGACCTCTTGTTGGTCCGATCAGGAGTCGATCCTAGCTTTCATTTTCATGTCTATTGGGTGTTTATTTATTTGTTTATTTATTTGTTTATTTATTTACTTGCTTTATCGCACCATCCTTTGTATGCTTGCATTGCATTCTATGTGGCATTTAATTGCTTTCATATACCTTATATATTGGCTGCTGCTGTACTGGTTATCATCTTGATTGGGTGGGAGTTACATGAGGTAAAAGGCCCTCTACCACGGCCAGAGACATATAGGATTGATGGATGTTCGTGTCGAATTCTGCATCCTGTGGTGCGTGTGAGGAGGCATGAAATACCAAACTTAGACGAGATTCGATTGACGGTGCTTTCTCCCTACACCCTGTTGTGTAGATAGCGGAGTACTCGATAAAGGATCATCGACTCTGTTTATCATTAGGGACCCCCGTTGTGTCTAGAATTACCCTGTGAGATGGGGAGGGAAAATCATTATCACAGGTACAGATGGTGACTATTTATTCTGATGGTGATTGTATTGGTCCTTCGGTGACGTTGTTATTGATGACCGTGAGTCTTATGATACTTGGTTCTTGACACCTGGTTTTCTGGTATTTTCTATGATATTTTGAAATGATGTCGGACCATTTATCCTATGATATTCAGACATGGTTTCTTCATGGTATTTTGAATTGGTGTCAAACCTTTGATCCTGTGATATTCAGATTGTTCAGAGATTATGCAGCCATTATTCAGCGGATTGTACAGATGTTACCCGTTGTTATGCTAAAATTTTGAACCCATGGTTAATGCACTTGCGTCACAACATGTTTATTTTTCAAAAGAGATGTCAAAAAAAATAAATATGTACATATCTAACCTGCATATTCATTCATTTCATGCATTTATAACAGGTGTTCGAAACTTGGGGATTTCTCTTATTCAGACCTGGTATTTTCTTTATATAATTGCAAATCTTGACTTCTCAACCACTCCGCGATCAAAATTAAGTGATGGAACAACTTCGTGGGGAATTGGCTGAAATGAAAGAACAAATGGCATTTTTGATGCTAGACGCGCACGATTTGGTTAGTGGACAAGATCTCTTGAAAGAGGAGAACCATCACTTGAAGAATCAGTTGAGTTTGGCTATGGAACTTCTAAATACTGTGTTGAGAAAGGAAGACAAACCTGCCCCCGCTTCCACAACAAGAGTTTCTATTCCTCCTTATACTTTGGGGGCTTCTTCAAATCTTGAATCAGGGCATGTATATCCTCTACCACCTTGTGTTCCGGGGTATGTTCGTCAAGAACCAATTTTTGTTGCTCAGAAAAATCCAAAGGGTAAAGCTCATCAACCAGTTTCGTCACAACCTGAGAGGCAATTTGATCCCATTTCGATGCTATATGCTCAATTACTTACTCAATTGCTTAAGTTTCAGTTGGTTGAGCTTCAAATTTTCACGATGCATGGAAAGCTTCCACGGGATTATGATGAAAATGCTAGGTGTGATTTCCCTTTTGGGGCACTTTGTCACGATACTGAAAACTGTACGACATTGAAACATAAAGTTCAGGATTTACTTGATGAAGGGATAATTTTGTTTACTCCCACGGGTTTGAGTGTACAAGTCAATATTACCCCAATTATCGATGTGGATATTTCGGCTGCTGCTGCGCCTCAAAAGAAAACTTATGCTCCCAAGCAGGATAATCAACGATGACCAAAGATGCAAGGAAATTTGATCCTCTACCGATGTCTTATACTGAATTATTTTCTCATCTTATGGAACTGAAGTTGATTGAATTGCGTACTTCGAAAGTTGATCCTAATAAGTTGCCAAAGAATTTCAACGCCAACTCTCGGTGTGCTTTCCATTCTAACGGGGAGGGGCATACTATTGAGAATTATATGGCTTTCAAGAACATGGTGCAAGACCTGCTTGATTTTGAGGCTTTTAACTTCGGACCAGCACCAACATCTAATTCTACTTAACAGCCATTACCAACTTATTCTAACGCTACTGTCAATGTTATTATTGAGGTGGAAGTTTGAACCTGGTTAAAGATGTAAATCTGCTGACAGCTCCTTTATCCTTTGTGAAAGAGAATTTGTTGAGAAAAGGTGTATTCCCAGGTTGTGGTATTGACTGTGAAGATTATATGATCCATCCAGAAGGTTGTAAATCCTTGAGAGATAAAGTGCAAGATTTGTGTGATGCGAAGGTTATCAGTTTCACACCGGATGGTCGGATTTGGGTGCTCCTTTGATTCAGTGAATGCCGAAACTTCAAAATGCATCGTCTAAAGCAATAAATCCATTTGGAGACTAGTCTCCTAAAATGATGGAAATTTTCAGTTTTATTTTGCATTCTCATTTGTAATATTTCTTGTTGGTTCATTACTTACTTGTATGCAAAACTTGTTCTTTCTTGAATATTAATCATAATGCACTGAATATGTTTATCTTGAATTGATCCATTTGTATTCACTCTTAAATGTTTTTAAATGCTTTTGATGCTCAACTCAGGTGAATAAAGCAAAACCCCTGTAGGGAGGATGATGAACAATATACCAAGAATCTCAAACGGTATTGCTTTCGAATAAAAACCTTGCTGATGATGTACAAGCATGGTTTCAAATTCCTAAACACTGGAGATATAAAGGAGTGAAACCCTCGTTACCCCCCTTTGAGCCTTGGAGTAGGAGTTTCTTTTATATTCAGAAAAAACCCTCATTTTTAACCCAGGGCAGGGTAGTGTTCAATTAACATGATCGAGCATTTAAATCTCATCAGGAGAGTACATTCAAGGATCAACCGCAATTGTTATCCTTCATTTATCAAGAGGTCAAAGAAAATGATAAAACCCCAATGGGTATTCCTCGTCCATCAAATGATAAGGTAGTCACACCTTAACAAAGAGTCGAATGACTTAGTTTCACACGACTTGTTCAAAAAATAAATAAAGAAAAAAAAGAAAAGAAAGAAAAGAAAAGAAAGCAAAACAAAAGAAAGAATATGATGTTTCAAGTTGGAGAACAAGGTCGTGTGATCAAATACTAAATGAAAGAGGTGAATGACTACCATGTCCGAGAGTAAGATACCTCATTGGTTCCCAATTATTGTAAACTCCCTGTGAAAGATGGGTGCTCGTATTGAGTTAATTGAACGTAGGAATGGAGAACATCACGGAGAATGGGCGGGCACCAAAAAATTTGAGCCTTAAATATTTTTTTTTCTAAAAAAAAATTGTGAACCAGGCCACGTTACAACCCTTGAAAGCACTAATTGACGCATGGGTTAATTTGAAAGCTAAACTGTAACGAGAGTACGGTATCCTGACTCCTAGGAGGCTTGCTAAATTTTGAGTTGGTATCACTCCATCTTTTTACTTTCTTTGAACAAAAATTCGATGTTTTGATATCTTTTCAATAAATGTTTTAAAACTTCAAGACAAGCATATGTTTTTCATTAGAATTATCATTCGTAGAATAAAACGTTCTTTGCATATGAATAAGTGCTTAAACATCAAGTAAGCTTGCATAATGAGCATCAGATGAAAAACTTGATTATCTCGAGAGACAAATTGCTTCAGGAATGTGTTGAAGATTGAATCATTTTTTGAAGAGTGTTCCTAATTTGGGGCATGCTTTCTACTGACTTTGTTGAGTATAAGAAGATCAATTTGAAGAATAATCTAAAATAGATTTTGTGCAAGTTTCTGATTGCCTGAATGTTTCTGTTGAGCTATGGCGTATCATTTGTAGTTGTTCCCAAGGGGTGGATTTCTTAATATGTCTGCCTGAGCACGGAGTAGATCACGTCAGAAGCACAATTGTGTGTTAGCCTGCATTCCAGCTCTAAGACAATTACCCTGATGAGGCTTGGTCTTCAAAAACCTGTGAGTCTCTCATCTCTCTGATAACACGAGGTGAGGAATTGGATTATCAAAACCCTGCGAAGCAGGGCCAATATCCCCCAATGATGGTACTCTTTTGAGAAGAATTATCTCAGTGTTTGATTTCCCTGAAGTGTGAGGAAATATGTTAATGCTCTGTAGAGTAAGTGATGATTAAACCGGGGCAGTTACGTCGAGATTCTGACAATCTCTCATAGTGATGATCAATCCAGTGAAGTTATGTCGAGATTCAGAAATATTTTAAGTGATGATTAATCCAAAGCACTCAAGTTGGGATTATATCCCTCAAAGTTCAGTTAAACTGGGGCATTTATGCCAATGTTTAATCTCTCCGAGAACCTGTTGATCGAAGGAGAATCTTTTCATAATCCCAAGATGCAGGGGCAAGTTGTCTCTTTGTAATTCTCTCTGTGCTTGGAGACATTGTTATGACTTGCAACTTGCAAGTACGTGATGGGTTATCGGTGTGATGTCCCTTTTCCCCAGTGAAGAGTACATCTTAATCCAGGTTTCTCCCCGGTGAAGCCAGTTCTCAAGCGTTATTCATTTCTATAAAGGCTTGGAGGCTTGATTTATTACCATTGATTCGTGCTTCGACATATTGATATTGTCGTACTCCCCATTATAAGTCTCGATGTAGGTTGAGGCTTATCCCCAGTGAGGTCAATTCTCAAGCAGAATTCATTGCAGAATGGCCTGATGGGTTGATTAGTTCCCCAGTGTGTCATACCCCAATTTTTGACCTAATATACCACCTTACATTTGCATCATTTGCATAACTAACAGCTCAGACAGCATTAATCGGGTGTAGCTTTCACAGGTCAAAATTAGGGTTTCATCAGATTTTCATCTGATTCAAGAAGCAACCAATTAGGGTTTGAGTTTTACTCACCTCATTTGATCTATCTTGATCAAATCATCAGCCTTCAATCCTCAGATATCCATTTTTCTCACTAATCAATCGAGGATCGACCAATTAGGGTTTTGATCGAGCATGAGTATCTTCTGACTTTTTGAGCAAGAAATGACTTTTTTGGCTAGAGATTGATCATTATATCTTAGATACAACATCTTGACCTAATTTCTGGATTCAAAACATCACAGAAGTTCACAGACTTCATCAGTCAATTTCTGAAACATCTGATGAAAATTCAACTGCACAGAAAAGTCAAACTTTGACTTTTGGTCAAATTTTTCAAAACAAAACTTTTTCCATCATCAAAATACCTCAAATGATCCATCATGATCATAAAAAATCAAAGAATTTGGAAAAGTCAACAAAAAGTCAAAAGTTTCAACACTTAGAAAAATTTCTAAGTGTTAAAATTTCTTATTTTTTCCAAACTTCATGCCATTTTTTCACCTAGTTCGATTTTGAATTGGAAAAAACTCAAAACATGAAAGTTGTAGCTCTTGAAACAAGATTTCCAAAATGTCCAAGAACTCTCAAATCCATGGAGTCTAGCTATACTTTTGAAATTGAAACATAAGGCTCCATGAACATGGTTTTTCAAGGTCAAAACATCAAATTATAGGTCATTTTGAGATTTCTTCATCTAGAAGCATTGCCACCTTGCCAATTCAAGCTTAGAGCTGATAAATATCAGCTAGATATAATTGAGAAAAGATAGGATCAAAATGAGATTTTCACACATGGTAAAAAGAGGAAGCTTCCTTTTTCTTTTGAAAAAGTCATTCTTACCCCTTAAGGCAACCTTGAATTTCCAATTGCCATGTACTCTTGCCTAACATTTTCAGAACCATTGGCCTATAAATAGAGCATCATTTCAAGTTCAAATCACACCAAAGCAATGCAAGTTCATGCTTTCACTTTCCATCTTTAAAAATTCAAGAATCATATGACAAATTGCCAAAACTTGCATTTTTGAAAATTGATGAAAATTATGATGAACTTTGGTGTCAAACACATTCCATGATCAATATTAAACTTGTTCAAAACTTAAAAACAACATGATCAAAGCTGAAAATCAGAAATCACATGCCATGAACACATGCTTGTACAAACTGCCATAAGTTTCAAATTCGTGGCCAGGCTTGATTAACTTGTGTTGTAATCATTCAAACACCTTCCATATACCTTATATACATGATCCAGATCAATAACTAACAACTGTAACTGCTTAAACATAGAATTCGAGTTTCTATTCTCAGTCTGTGCAGGTGGACTTGGCTGGAGTAATTCAAGATGATTCAAGGCAAGCAGATCATTTCCACAACTTCCATATAGGCCGATGATGCTCAAGTAATCCACAAACAAGTTCTGGAAACGCGCAATCATCATCTTCGATCTCAACTTAAACAGGTTAGAACTCGAACTTGGATATCATAATTCTTTGAATTTAAATGCAAAAACTCTTGGCCAATCTCTTTCTGCACTCATCACGATCATAAGCCCTCAAAAAAATCAAAGAATCATCAACTATGCATCATTTAATTTAGAAAATACAGTTCTAGGGTTCTTCGTGGTTCCCAGAAATTCAAACATGCTAGATCAAAAATAAATGCAATTAATAGTCATCATCGTATTCCTTGTTCAAAATCGAGCAACTTTCTTGTTTATTTCATTGAATTTCATTGAGATACGAAGATTATAGCTTGGTTTGAAGAATCTAAAAATCAAAACGAAGAACAAGCCTGCGCGCGTGTTCTTGAGTTTTTTTAAAATTCAAATTTTCCAATACTTTGTTTACACGTGTTTCTGATTCCTAAACACAAACGCGCGTTTGTCCCAGTGGTAGCTAGCTTGCCTTTAGTCCTCTTTGCCACGTATGCTACCCAATGGTCATGGGTTCAACTCTCCACAAGACCATTCTTTTTTAAAACTCTTCATATTTTTCATGTTTTTTTACAAAACTTCAACATTTTTTTTAACCAATCAAAACTCCTCATTTTGAGGTGATTTTTTGTACACTTGTCAATAAATATATCTATTTTATGATTGTGCAAAATTTTCAGAAAAACTTTCATCGATTATATTTTAATCGAGCGAAAGCACGTTCGAGCACTTTTTCAAAACACTTTAAAAGGTGAATTTTTCAAGTTTTCGACTTCCGATTCTTTTCAAAACTTCTCATAAATGAACCTCACATTTTCAAAACATTTTCAAAATCATTTTTCAAAACTTTTTATCAAACTTGCATCTTTTTACCATGATCGATCTGATTTAAACGATAAAACCAAATTCGTTTTCTCTCGAATTTCTCAATCGATCACGGGCCTCCCTTACGGTGTAAGTCCCAATCCTTTTATGTACATATTCAATTTTTCTCGTACATACTCAAATCATCATTGTTAATATTCAAACATAAACAAATTTCTTTCGTTTGTTTTCATTCGTTTGTTTACACACCAAATCCATTGGTTCTAGGAGAAGAATTATTCCCGATGAAACTTCTTTTAAACCAATGGGCCTCCCTCACGGTGTAAGTCCCATAACATTCTTTTATGTACATAATATTTCTTTGTACATATCAAACTTTCTTCAAATACATACAAATCTTTATCTGTACATATCAGAGATACATTTTATACTCAAGTACAGACAAACATCGATCGTTTGTTTTCACTTCACTTATGTATACACAAATCAAACATTCTTTTATGTACATATCTTTTCCTTGTACATATCAATTTCTCTTCATATAAACTTTTATCTGTACATAATACAGATACTTTTTCACAGACAAATTTCGATCGTTGGTTTTCTGTTTCGTTTGTACATTTTACACTGAATACCATTGGTATTGAAAGGAGCATTATTCCTTGTGAAACTTCTTTTAAACCAATGGGTCACCCTTATGGTGTAAGTCCTAACCCTCCTATGTACATCCATCTTTGTCTGTACATAAATAGTTCATTCGTGTACATATTCATTTCCTTGTACACAGTTCTGACTTGTAAATAATCAAGTTACGCTCGTTTTAAACATTCTTTTCACAGACACTTGTTTATACTTCATAAACTTTTATAAATAAACATCATGCATCTGTTTATATGTCCTTCATAAACTCCTGTGAATACATATCACACACACACACTTGTTTATACAACTGTCTAATTATAACATAACAAATTAGTCTAACCAATAGGTTCCCCGCAGTTGTAGCCTCCGCTTGGGCTTTATACAAGATAATTCATCTCCAGCATGAATTTAGCCTTCGCTTGGGCTTTATACAAGATAACTCTCCCCACAGAGTTAGCCTCCTCTTAGGCTTCATATAAGAAAACTCATTCATCTGAGTTTAGCCTCCGCTTAGGCTTCATATAAGACAGCACTCCCCTGTTGAGTCAGCCTCCTCTTAGGCTTCGTTCAAAAGAACTCCTCATTGAGTTTAGCCTTCTCTTGGGCATCATACAATGAAAGAGACCATAAAATCTCTTAACAGCCTCCTATTGGGCTTCCAATACAAAGAATCACCCGCGCTAAGATAGAACCCTGAGAGTATAATTTCTCGGTGAAATTTCTCTTCATTCCAAAAGGATGGTTTCTCGGTGAAATCCCTTTTAAGACAAAGCCAGCCATACCCTATAGCTTCCTCTTGAGCTTCATACAAGGACCCTCGATGACCCTCGGAATGCCTCCTCTTGGGCTAACAATACAAGGACCCATGGGCTTCTTAAAAGCATCCCTTTTAATCCAATCAATTTCTCCTAGAGATTTTGACATCTATCATCTCTATGGAAGAAGTATCTCATCTATCACATCACATACAGTCAAAAACTTTTCAAACTCTTTTCAAACTGTTTTCAAACAAAAACATCTTTTAATTGTAAGTGGTAACGCTTGTACACTCAAGCAAAACACCCAATGCTTACAGTTAAAAGATTCAATCATTTTTTCAAACATCTTTCTTAAACATGTAAGTGGTAACGCTTGTACACTCAAGCAAAGCACCTATAACTTACGACGAAAGATTTTAATCAATCAAACTTTCAAAAATGTATGTGATGAAATAGATTAGATACATTTTTTATTAAGATGACATTTATGCATCTCTTACTAATATCCGTTGCTTTCCACTAGCATAAGTGGGAACTACGATTGCTCTGACTTTCTCAATATCCTTTTGAGAATACGTAGGCACAAGGTCTCATCCTTGCCGAGCAAATTTCTTTCTCCCTTAGACCAAACAAACCATAGATCCCTGTAAATCCGAGCTACAAATGCTCTGATTCCCACTAGGGGATATTTATGCAGAAGATCCACAGATCTTTGCGAGCACAATAATAACAAACACTAGGATCCCACATAATCTATCATTCTTAAAATCCCAAAGGAGAAACTTTCCCAATCATAAAAATAACAATTAAAACACACAAACATATCAAACATATTCATATATAAAGCTATAGATAACTATATATATTTAGGGTGCTCCATCTATTCCTTTATATAACAATCCCCTTACTCGAATCTCCCCGATGCGTCGCGTCTAGTTTGCGCTAGTCGTTCGCATATCAATATCAATTGAGGGTATTATGACTTTCCCCTTTTCATAATCATTAAATCATCTTTCTTGTGTTGAAAATAATAAAGCTTGATGCTCGCGGCATCTTTATAAACAAATCAAAAGTAAATCGTCGTTTGAGCGGAGAATGAATTCACCTTGAATCCTCTAGCGCGTCACCTTTTGCGAGCAGAAAAAATGGCGACTACTGTGCGCTAAAACTTTGATTTTCAAAACAAATGTGACTCTGCTCAAGAGCACCAAGCTTTTTTTGTTTTCAAAAAGAAAAGAAAGGGGATAAGCTTTCATATTATGCATATGTGTGTTTTTCTTTATTGTGTGTTTTCGCGATTTCATCTGATGGAAAGAAATCTAACCGGTTAAGAAACATTTTTTAAGATCTAGGTAGAGGTATTAATACGTGAGAAGTCTCAATGCTTACGAAGTTAATATCTCTCTCTCGGTGGAGGTTGTCTTGGGGGTATTAGTGTTTAGCAAGTATTTGCGAAGACATTTTTCTTTCAAGGGAACTTACGAAGCTGAGTGGGCTGTAGAACACATAACCCATCCTGGCCATTTAGGATGTAGTGCAGAGATTATTCAGGTGTAAGCCTAGAGTAATTGTCATGCGAGACTACAATCAGGCGAGTTTCTCTTGAAAAATATTATTGGACCATCGAGTATTCAACAAATCCGATAATATTTCAAAGAGGAGTGTTGAGCCTGTATTATCAGTAGAACCCGTTTCACAGATGAATAAGCCCTTAGAACTTAACCACGTTGATTCTTATCGTTGGCTTCATGCTCGTGACTTTGAACGCTTGACCGTGTGTATAACTACTAACCATGTTTGCCGCATTCATGCATTCATTCATTCAAAAAAAAAAAACAACAACTTCATTTCTCTTCCCATTTCCAAAGAATTTAGAGAATTTTCTTTGTAAAATATTTTAGGTTAGAGTGATGGACGTCAGAGGAAGATTCACCAAGAGGTACAGTTTTAGAATTCCTGATGTAGGAAAGTTGAAAGAGTTAGCATCCTTGGTAGAAGATCCCTCGGATTTCAGAAAACGCTATGGAACTCTTTTAACTCTTCTAAACACTAACGTTGATGAAGGACTTCTCAAAACTTTCGTTCAGTTCTACGATCCAGTCTATCGCTGTTTCACTTTCCCTGATTATCAGTTGATGCCTACTTTGGAAGAGTACGCGCATATCCTAGGTATCTCAGTATCAGACAAAGTGCCTTTCAATGGTTTGGAAGCCATTCCTAAGTCACCAGTCATTGCAACAATGACTCACTTAAAGAAATCTGAGATAGACAAAAACCTAACTACCAGAGGAAAACTCTTAGGACTGACTTCAAAGTTCCTAATGGAGAAGGCTCTTAAATTCTCTGCAGCTGGTAGTATGGTAGCCTTTGAAGCTATTTTAGCTTTACTCCTCTATGGATTGGTGTTATTTCCCAACGTCCCAAATTTCGTTGATATTAACGCCATAAGGATCTTTCTGATTGGAAATCCCGTTCCCACTCTACTTGGTGACACGTACGTCTCCATTCATTAAAGGAATCGTCAAGGAGACGGAACTATCGTGTGTTGTGTACCTCTGTTTTTCAAATGGATTGTCTCACACTTACCTAAATCTCCTATCTTCCGTGAAAACAAAGACGAGTGGCATTGGTCAAGAAGACTCATGTCTCTTACAAACGACGATATCCATTGGTATACCTTGGCAGACAATGAGATGGAAATCATTGAGAGCTGTGGAGAATTTGCCAACGTACCTCTCATCGGTACAAAAGGAGGAATCAACTACAACCCATTCTTGACAAGACGTCAACTCAGATATTCAAGGCTCATGGAAAAAGATGAGGAAATTTATCGAAAGTATGACACGATCAAGAAATTCATCAAAGAAAGAAAAGGAACGTTTGAAGAATTGATGAATGATCCTCTTGCTCCCAACGAGTGGAAGAAAGTCATTAGCAAGCTAAAAGCCCGAGAAAGCTGAACTGAAAGCTCACTATGGGAAAGAAATCCTGAAGCTGAAGCTGCATCAAGCCTTTGGATCTTCATCCGACGAAGACATTTAATTAGTTTAATTTAGTTTGTAATTTTATCATTTGTGTGAGCAATGCTCCAAAAAAAAACAATATTGTTGTAATCTTCTTCCATTAATCAATAAATTCGTGTGATTTTTCCATCCAAATATTTGCCAGAAATATCTCTTTTTAGCATAAATTCTTTGGAAATTCCTTTTCTTTACAATCATATTCATGCATCATACTTTGCATTTAAGTCTGTTGTCTAGAGTCTGATAAATAAACAGTTTGAACAACTTAAACAGATAGGAAAAGATTGCCAAGCTGTCACGTCTTAGAGTTTCTTGACCGCGTCCACAGCCAACTCGAACGTACGATACAAGATCAAAAAGAAGAAAAGTAATGGAAGGATTTGAACAAGAGAATGTTGAACTTCGTAGTACAGTAACAACACTACAAGAAGAAGTGGAGAGACTCACATATTTGGTCAACTCATTTGCCGCAGCGCAAAGTCAACAAGCAGCATCGAGCAGTCAAAACCAAGCAGCGACTTCAGAGGATACTACTACTCCAGTTTCAGCTGTCGTAGTCAGTAGTTCACCTTTCAGTATGCCAGAAGGCTATCCATGGGGTATGCCTTTCAACTTTGGCATCGGATTTCGGCAACCGACTTCTCAAACAACCTCGCTTGAAATACCTACTGCGGCAAAACTCTACATTTACTCCATAGTGAGTAACTCTTCCAGTAACAATAGCGGTTTCTCAACCGATCATGCGAACTCGACTTAGTAGTGCACACTACCATGGATGAAGAAGTTCATCATACTCCCGGCAATAACACGAATTCACGTGGCTCGATGGAGAATCTTCAGGAACAGCTCCACAAAATGCAGCTTGAGATAAAAACAATTCGTGGGAAAGAATTATTTGGGAAAAACGCCCAGGATCTTTGCTTAGTTCCTCGCGTAAGGATACCTGCAAAACTCAAAGTCCCTGACTTTTAAAAGTACAGAGGAAACTCCTGTCCACAAATTCATCTCACGATGTATGCCAGGAAAATGTCTACATACAACGAAGATCATCAGTTGTTAATCCACTACTTCCAAGATAGTCTTACCGGTGCCGCACTGAAGTGGTACATGGGATTAGACAGCACGAGTATCTAAACATTCAATGACTTAGGTGAAGCCTTTGTACAGCAATATAAGTTCAACTTGGATATGGCTCCCGATCGGGATCAACTCCGCTCCATGTCTCAGAAAGAAAGAGAGACATTCAAAGAGTATGCACAACGATGGAGGGAAATTGCTGCCCAAGTCAACCCGCCCTTAGAAGAGAAAGAGATGACTAAGGTATTCCTAAACACCCTTGGCTCATTCTACTACGAGCGAATGATCGCTAGCGCTCCCGGAGATTTCACCGAGATGGTAAGCATGGGAATGCGATTAGAAGAGGGGGTTCGAACTGGACGCCTAACCAAGGAAGCAGGATCTTCTAGTGGAACTAAAAAGATTGAAACCAGTTTTCCAAGGAAAAAAGAGCATGACATAGGAATGGTATCCCGAGGGAAACCGCGTAAGAATGTCATTCAACAACGACAGGTAGCTTCCATAACACCCGTTGTCAACACAAATCCAAACACATGAATTGCTCTGCAATTCGAACAAAATCAACAAACTCAACAGCCTCGTCAACAGGCTCAGCAGTTCAGCAATCAAAACCGTACGCCTTGGGTTACGCAATTCGACCCAATTCCAATGACGTACATAGAACTTTACCCTGCGCTAATAGAAAAGAATCTGATACAGACAAGGTCACCACCTCCGGTTCCCGAAAAATTACCATGGTGGTACAAAACAGACGTATCTTGCCCTTTTCACCAAGGGGCACCAGGCCATGACCTTGAGCATTGCATAGCATTAAAGGCAGAAGTACAGAGATTAGTAAGATCTAATCTTCTTTCCTTCTGAAATACAAGTCCGAACGTGCAAGCCAATCCGCTTCCCAGTCACAGTGGACACTCAGTGAGTTTGACACTGAGAAATACAGACAGGTACCTTGTCACAGACGTAAACCTGATCAGAGGAAACTTGGTGCATCTCCATGAAGCATACAGTACAATGAGCATCTTCACTAAGCACGATTACGCAGCTTGCCATATCTGCTCCAAGGATATTCAAGGATGTCCTACCATAAAAGCAGACATTCAGCGATTGTTAGATATCGGTGACTTACAGATCTACAGAAACAGAGATGACCATGACGTAAATACAATAGGGCATTTTCCGCATGAGCTTTTAGTCTCAGATATCAACTCGGAAAACCCCGAAGTAAACGTTATCATCCCTTGTTTCAACATACCCAATCATGTCGAGATTGAATGCAACAGTTCCAGCACCCCAGAGTCTCCTTTGGTGATTTGCTTACCCGGTCCTGTTCCATACAGTTCTACCAAAGCAATTCCTTACCAATACAATGCAACCCTGATAGAGGATGGGAAGGAGAAACCCATGCCTACTCTTCCAGCTAATGTCAATATAACAGAAATCGGACGAGTAACACGAAGTGGACGAGTACACACACTCCGTTACCACCAAGACCGCCTGCAGTTCCTGTTGTCAGACAAAATCCAATTAACATATCTTCCGAGAATCCTGTAACGATTCTAGTTGTTAACCCAAGCACAAATGTTGGTCCTCCTGATAGAGCCAACGTCAACGCAGACTTTGATGAGATACTGAAGTTAATCAAAAAGAGAGAATACCGAGTCGTGGATCAGCTGATGCAGACTCCTTCCAAGATTTCAATATTGTCTCTACTCCTCAACTCCGAAGCTCATCGAGAAGCTTTAATGAAGGTACTAGACCAAGCCTATGTAGACCATGATGTGACTACAGACCAGTTTGGAGGTATTGTCGCCAACATAACAGCATGTAATAATCTAAGTTTCAGTGACGAGGAACTTCCAGAGGAAGGGAAAGATCACAATTTGGCCTTGCACATCTTGATGATTTGCCAATCAGATTCCCTGTCCAATGTATTGGTAGATACTGGTTCATCTTTGAACGTAATGCCGAAGACGACACTCGCTCGTTTGGCTTACAAAGGGACACCAATGAAGTTCAATGACATAGTATTAAGAGCTTTCGATGGATCAAGGAAGTCACTTATTGGGGAAGTTGATCTCCCGAAGACAATTGGTCCGCACACTTTCCAAATTACTTTCCAAGTCATGGACATACCAGCTTCTTACAGTTGTCTACTAGGAAGACCTTGGATCCACGAGGCAGGAGTAGTAACTTCTACTCTCCATCAGAAATTAAAATTCACAGTAAATGGAAAGTTGGTGACCATCAGTGGTGAACAAGCTTTGCTTGTAAGCCATTTGTCCAGTTTCTCTTTCATCACAGCAAATGACATTGAAGGAACACATCTCCCAGAATATCCGTTAGAAGATGAATCTACCAGCAAAAATAGATCATCTATCTCTTCGTATAAAGAAGCGGCACAGATGGTGAAAGATGGCAATGCTGAAGGATGGGGACATGTAATCAAACCTGTCAAAAATAAAACAAAAACTGGACTCGGGTTCACACCCGTATTCTCCAAAGAAAAGCAAAAGGATGAAGCACCGTCCAATCAAAGTATTCAAGTGGGGTTTCTTAAACCCGTTCTCAAGAGGTTAGCGTTGTCACCATTGAAGATGATGAAGGGACCCCTCTGAATCTGAAGAGTGGAGCACTTATTTAAACAGTCCTGAATATGTGTCTCAAGAGGAATTGTATGCGCCGACTGATCAATTCAAAGACATTTCCCTGCAGCAACATGAAAATCCCCCTGTCCCTTCTTAAGTTTGGGATACCTTGGGAGAACCAAGCGGTAAATTTGACTACATGGTAAACTATACTGCGCCAGAAAGCTCGAGAATTAGAATTGAAGATATCCATCCCACTGGATGGGGTGATTCTTTCAAGTACCCTAGTCAACCAGAGGAGGTATACTCATCTTCCTGATCTAATCAACCAATCGAAGTTCCTAACAAAGACTTCTGCTTTAACGCGCCAGTAGAGTCTGTTAAATCAGATCATGATTACCACTACATCAACGTGATCACTGAAGATCAAGAATATGACTCGGGATACGAAATGGAAAGTGTCGCCGACAACGAGTCTCTTCACTCTGAAGATTGGAGGGTACATCCTCAGAATTCAACACAAAGATCAATAGGAAGCACATATGCTGTATCCCATACTTCCCGATCTATTCGTCAAGCGGAAGAAGAGCCACGAAAGCAAAGTCCGTCGTCGAGTCTTCAAAACCTCAACAGAACCAAAGTCTACTCAAGGGTTAAACCAAAGGAAAATTACGTACCTCGACTTCCAAGGAGTTCGTCACTACTGGAAACCCGTTGAAGTTCGGACTAATGCTCCTAGTTCTAAGTAGTTTATCTTTGCTTTTTGTTTTGAACTCTCACTTCTCCCAAAGTGTAGAGATGTTTTATAGGG
This sequence comes from Vicia sativa, assembly GCA_021764765.1. Lineage (NCBI taxonomy): Eukaryota > Viridiplantae > Streptophyta > Magnoliopsida > Fabales > Fabaceae > Vicia > Vicia sativa. Next base: position 81,760,999 of record CM038796.1, on the reverse strand, counting down.
TTTAGCTTTTAAATAATCTCTCTTTGTCTTGTCCAAGACAAATGAGTTTGTATTTTACGGCCCTGTTTCATAGTGTGAATTATAAATAAAATGCGTTATTTTGATTCCACACTTTGTGTTTATTTTCATTTTACCCTTTCCTGGAAATGATAATCCTAAAAAACACAATAAAACAAAAAAATAATCTCAAATTTTTTTTTTTAATCTGCATACACTTTCACATTAACTATTTTAAAAAAAAATGATGAAAAAAATTAATCAGACATAAATCAAATATGCAGATTAAACAGATGGACAAATCCATTGAAAGCAATAACTCTATGCTCTCTCCCAACTTCGAAATCCCCTGTGAAGTCGCCAAGGAAGAAGTTGAAGAAGAGATCCCAGATGAAATTTCTAGACGCTAAAGCACGAGGAAAGGATCATTCACCTCACAAAGAACCTCTAGAAGCAATCAACTTGGGTTACGAAGAAACAAAAAGTAAATATCGAGCTTCACCAGCAACGTCAAGAAAAGCGATAAATCTTCTCAAAGAATATGTTGATGTGTTTGCTTGGTCCTATCGGGACATGGCTAGATACCGCATTGTGGAGCATCACTTGCCGTTAAAACCGAATGTCCACGGTTAAGCAAAAGCGAGAAGAGTTCATGGAAGAAAAATCAAAAGGAAGTTCAAAACAGCTCGCGCGAGTTTTCCTCACCGAATATCCTCAATGGCTAGCCAACATAGTGCTGTCTCCAAGAAAGATGGGAAAGTCGAATGTGTGTTGACTAGGGATACGAACAAAGCAAGTCCAGAAGACGATTTCCCACTACCGCATATTGACATGCTAGTGGATAGCAGCAAAATTTAACGTCTTTTCCTTCATGGACGGTTTCTCGCTACAATCGGATCGAATGGCTCGAAGACATGGAGAAGACATCCATCATCACGCACTTTTGCTACAAAGTAATACCGTTTGGATTAAAGAATGCGCAACTTACCAAAGGGCAATGACTACTCTCTTTCACGACATGATGCACAAAGAGATCGAAGTCTCGACGACATGATAGCAAAGTCGACGAAGATGAGCATATAGACTATCTCTTAAAGTTGTTTCAACGACTAAGGAAATTTCAGCTCTCGAATCCTAACAAATGCACCTTTGGGGTAAGATGGAAAACTCCTAGGTTTCATCGTCGGTCAAAGAGGTATTGAAGTAGACCCTGACAAAGTTAAGGCTATTCAAGAAATGCCTGCGCCACATACGGAAAAGCAAATAAGAGGATTTCTCGGACGGTTGAATTACATCTCCAGATTTATCTCCCAAATAACTGCTACCTGTGGGCCGATATTCAAACTTCTCCGCAAAAATCAAGAGGTTGTGTGGACAGAAGATTGTCAAAAAGCTTTTGACAGTATCAAGGAATACCTCTCAGAACCACCAATACTGATCCCTCCAGTTGAAGGAAGACCATTAATCATGTACCTTACCGTACTAGAAGAGTCCATGGGCTGCGTACTTGGACAGCAAGATAACACCGGTAAGAAGGAGCATGCCATCTACTACCTGAGTAAAAAGTTCACAGATTGTGAAACTTGTTACTCCATGCTCGAGAAAACATGTTGTGCTTTGGTGTGGGCTTCAAAACGTCTCCATCAGTACATGATCAATCACACGACTTGGTTAATCTCCAAAATGGATCCAATCAACGTATTTGAGAAACACCTTAGCGGAGAATCGCTCGATGGCGGATGCTATTATCGAGTATGACATTCGTACCACGCTCAAAGCGGTCAAAGGAAGCATTCTCGTGATCACTTGGCTTATCAGCCACTCAACGAATACCAATCTCTCAAGTTTGACTTCCCAGACGAGGATGTTATGTACTTAAAGATGAAAGATTGCGACGAACCGCTGCCCGGAGAAGGTCCAGATCCAGAATCCAGATGGGGTTTAGTCTTTGATGGAGCAGTTAACATTTTTGGCAATGGAATTGGGGCAGTTATCATTACTCCCGAGGGTTCGCATATCTCGTTTTCCGCCAGATTGCTATTTGATTGCACCAACAACATCGCAGAATATGAAGCATGCATCATGGGCATCGAAGAAGCCATCGACTTGAGGATCAAGATCCTTGATATATATGGAGACTCAGCCCTTGTGATCAATCAAATTAAAGACAAGTATGAAACTCATCATCTTGGTTTGATTCCCTACAGAGATTATGCAAGACGTTTGTTAACTTTCTTCAACAAAGTTGAACTGCATCATATCCCTCGAGATCAGAACCGAATGGCAGACGCTTTGGCTACTCTATCTTCTATGTTCTAAGTCAACGATTGGAATGATATGCCCAGAATTCGCATCAGATGCCTTGAAAGACCTGCATATGTGTTCGCAACTGAAGCAGTCTTCGATGATAAACCGTGGTTCCACGACATCAAGTGTTTCCTTCAATCACGAGAGTACCCACTCGGGGCATCGTACAAAGATAAGAAAACTCTAAGGAGACTTTCTAGGAATTTCTTCCTGAACGAGGATGTGCTATACAAAAGAAACTTCGACATGGTTCTGCTCAGATGCGTCGGACAAAGCGAACACAATCATCCATGAAGTACATGAAGGGTCCTTTGGAACCCATTCAAATGGGCATGCAATGTCGAGAAAAATCTTGAGCGGGATACTATTGGATAACGATGGAATCCGATTGCTGTAAACACGTCAAAAGATGTCACAAGTGCCAGATCTACGCAGATAAGATCCATGTGCCACCAACTCTACTCAACATTCTCTCTTCTCCGTGGCCTTTCTCCATGTGGGGCATTGACATGATTGGGATGATCGAACCAAAAGCGTCCAACGGACATCGCTTCATTCTAGTGGCTATTGATTACTTCACCAAATGGGTCGAAGCAGCGTCTTACGCCAACGTCACAAGACAAGTGGTTGTGAGGTTCATCAAGAACAACCTCATTTGCCGATATGGAATTCCAAGCAAGATCATTACAGACAATGGATCAAACTTGAACAACAAGATGATGAAAGAACTGTGTGAGGAATTCAAGATTGAGCATCATATCTCATCTCTTTACCGGCCAAAGATGAGCGGTATTGAAGCGCCAACAAGAACATCAAAAGATCGTCGGAAAATGGTCATCACTTACAAAGGCGGCAAATGCTGCCATTTGCTCTGCATGGGTATCGTGCTTGACGTGCTTCAACAGGGGCAACCCCTTTTCTCTGGTATACGGCATGGAAGCAGTGCTCCCCGTAGAAGTTGAGATTCCTTCAATGAGAGTTCTCATGGAAGCCAAATTATCTGAAGTTGAATGGTGTCAAAACAGATACGACCAGCTAAACTTAATCGAAGAAAAGCGCCTGACCGCTCTGTGTCACGGACAACTATATCAAAGAAGAATGAAGAAAGATTTTGACAAAAAGGTCCGACCTCGTGAATTCCGAGAAGGCGACCTCGTGCTTAAAAAGATTACGTCTTTTCAACGATTCTAGGGCAAATGGACTCCTAACTACGAAGGCCCATACATCGTCAAAGAAGCTTTTACGGCGGTGCTATGACTCTCACAACCATGGGCGGTGATGAACTTCCGCATCCGTGAAGCGCGATCAAGAAATACTTTGTCTAATAAAACAAAAGAACATTTCGGTAAGTCGAAAACCGAAAAGGCGGCTTAGGCAAAAATAGCGTCTCGGTGGATTGAAAACACGAAAAGGCAATCCGGGCAAAATTAGAGACAATAAGCGAAATTATCACGATAGATTGAAAACACGAAAAGGCAATCTAGGCAAAAACAAGGATACAAAAAAAAATGACAAAGTAACTGCATCAGTCTGTACTTCGTCAATCTAAAGAATCTTCCATCAATGAATTTTCAATCAACTTTTCTGAAGCGACAAGCACAGTTGGAATTCAAAGTTGTTAGGGATAATAGCGGTTATTTGCTTTCAATGTAGCCTTTTCCCAATAAATTATCATTTCCAACTTTTGTAAATAGTTCATGGAATCCGCCTTTGGTGATTACCATTCTATTCAATAAAATTTGAGCCTCGTGCCTTTTGTTTGCAATTCACGCTTTATACATTTTGCAAAATAAACGCTTTTATTGTGAAAATCACTTTTTGAAACAAAAATGTTTTAAATGAATTTTTACTTCAAAAAAAATTTTGAAACAAAAAGCAAAATTTTCCTTTGAACTATGGACACAGAAAGAACTTCAACAGTTTTCTCCATAAGTGTTTCAATCTCGAAAGATAGAGCGATTGCTACGAAGTCTTCTCCTCAGAATCATCAAAGGACGGTATTCTTATCCAAAAGAATTCCGACAAAGTTGCCAATAAAATACCTTTCTCGGAAAGCATGCAACTCAAAATTCTTCATCGATGAGCGTCGCACCTTTGTTGCAATTTTCACTAAATATTTGTTCGAGCGTGACGTGGTCCTTTTCCCAAATATCTCTTTAGTGTCTTTGTCAAAGTATTGTTAGCATGCATATAACATTCATGACATTCATAATAGCATCATTCATGCATTTTTGCATTCCTTGAAATGTTTGCTTCCATATCACTGGTTTAAATCACACTTACTCATGTAAGTACAAGTCTATCGATGAAGTATCTCCAAACAGAAAAGATACATTTTCTTTTTCCCCGGCAGAGTATCCCCAAACAGAGAGATACATCTTTTCTCTCGTACTCCCCAACGGAGATCATTCCTCATTTGGAACAATACCTTGATTAACTGTTTCTTTCCGGTTCATTCTGGATAGAACCCATCTCTAATCAACAAAGCAATAAGCAATAACCTCGTCATTTGAGCCGCTTATTTCCTTTCATTCCTAAACTTGTCACAAAGGTTTGTTCTTCCCAACAAGGCCAAATCACGACAATTCAAAATCCACGACAGTTGTTTTCTACATCAAAAAAAAACACATGTCATCAATCAAAAGCCGCATCTTCTCAAAGAAATCCTTGGCAAGATTATATCCAAGAAAATAGAAACTCATTTTGAGTTACGTTCTTTCATTATACATTATTCACAAGGTGAATAATCAACAAAATCTTTCAAAGATTTACCTTGTTATAGTTATCACTTTGCGATAATTGGTAATATCTCTGAAACTCATGAAATCAATTTCCATTCATACATTATTCACAAATTTGAATACGATAATTTTCTCAAAAGATTTACCTTGTTATAGTTATCACTTCACTGATAATTGGTAATATCTTTAGAATTCATTACCATAAACTATCACAATGCTGATAATTGATAATATCATTTTCACTTACCTTAAACATTGTCACGAGGCTGACAGAAGGTAATCTCTTTATTTTCCAAAGCGAAACAGATGTTCACATGTTTTGTGAATCTCTTTTTCCCCAGCGAAACATATTGCATGTTTCCATACAAACCGGATCCTCTTTTCTTAAACAGATCGAGTCATCCTCACAAATTTTTCCCCGCCGTGTCATTTCTCTGATATCATCTGGGTGAAACCTTTCACAATCATTTTGCATCACTCGCATCTTTTGGTATCTTAGGTCCAAAATTTGCGTATTTTGATATTTAAGTCTCTTTACACCTATCAAAACGAAGATATTCATCTTCATCTCTCAGGTGAAAGAAACTTAAATAGGGGCATCTGTCATACCCCAATTTTTGACCTAATATACCACCTTACATTTGCATCATTTGCATAACTAACAGCTCAGACAGCATTAATCGGGTGTAGCTTTCACATGTCAAAATTAGGGTTTCATCAGATTTTCATCTGATTCAAGAAGCAACCAATTAGGGTTTGAGTTTTACTCACCTCATTTGATCTATCTTGATCAAATCATCAGCCTTCAATCCTCAGATATCCATTTTTCTCACTAATCAATCGAGGATCGACCAATTAGGGTTTTGATCGAGCATGAGTATCTTCTGACTTTTTGAGCAAGAAATAACTTTTTTGGCTAGAGATTTATTATTATATCTTAGATACAACATCTTGACCTAATTTCTGGATTCAAAACATCACAGAAGTTCACAGACTTCATCAGTCAATTTCTAAAACATCTGATGAAAATTCATCTGCACAGAAAAGTCAAACTTTGACTTTTGGTCAAAATTTTCAAAACAAAACTTTTTCCATCATCAAAATACTTCAAATGATCCATCATGATCATAAGAAATCAAAGAATTTGGAAAAGTCAACAAAAAGTCAAAAGTTTCAACACTTAGAAAAATTTCTAAGTGTTAAAATTTCTTATTTTTTCCAAACTTCATGCCATTTTTTCACCTAGTTCCATTTTGAATTGGAAAAAACTCAAAACATGAAAGTTGTAGCTCTTGAAACAAGCTTTCCAAAATGTCCAATAACTCTAAAATCCATGGAGTCTAGCTATACTTTTGAAATTGAAACATAAGGCTCCATGAACATGATTTTTCAAGGTCAAAACTTCAAATTATAGGTCATTTTGAGATTTCTTCATCTAGAAGCATTGCCACCTTGCCAATTCAAGCTTAGAGCTGATAAATATCAGCTAGATATAATTGAGAAAAGATAGGATCAAAATGAGATTTTCACACATGGTAAAAAGAGGAAGCTTCCTTTTTCTTTTGAAAAAGTCATTCTTACCCCTTAAGGCAACCTTGAATTTCCAATTGCCATATACTCTTGCCTAACATTTTCAGAACCATTGGCCTATAAATAGAACATCATTTCAAGTTCAAATCACACCAAAGCAATGCAAGTTCATGCTTTCACTTTCCATCTTTAAAAATTCAAGAATCATATGTCAAATTGCCAAAACTTGCATTTTTGAAAATTGATGAAAATTATGATGAACTTTGGTGTCAAACACATTCCATGATCAATATTAAACTTGTTCAAAACTTAAAAACAACATGATCAAAGCTGAAAATCAGAAATCACATGCCATGAACACATGCTTGTACAAACTGCCATAAGTTTCAAATTCGTGGCCAGGCTTGATTAACTTGTGTTTTAATCATTCAAACACCTTCCATATACCTCATATACATGATCCAGATCAATAACTAACAACTGTAACTGCTTAAACATAGAATTCGAGTTTCTATTCTCAGTCTGTGCAGGTGGACTTGGCTGGAGTAATTCAAGATGATTCAAGACAAGCAGATCATTTCCACAGCTTCCATATAGGCCGATGATGCTCAAGTAATCCACAAACAAGTTCTGGAAACGCGCAATCATCATCTTCGATCTCAACTTAAACAGGTTAAAACTCGAACTTGGATATCATAATTCTTTGAATTTAAATGCAAAAACTCTTGGCCAATCTCTTTCTGCACTCATCACGATCATAAGCCCTCAAAAAAATCAAAGAATCATCAACTATGCATCATTTAATTTAGAAAATACAGTTATAGGGTTCTTCGTGGTTCCCTGAAATTCAAACATGCTAGATCAAAAATAAATGCAATTAACACAGTCATCATCGTATTCCTTGTTCAAAATCGAGCAACTTTCATGTTTATTTCATTGAATTTCATTGAGAAACGAAGATTATAGCTTGGTTTGAAGAATCTGAAAATCAAAACGAAGAACAAGCATGCGCGCGTGTTCTTGAGTTTTTTTAAAATTCAAATTTTCCAATACTTTGTTTACACGTGTTTCTGATTCCTAAACACAAACGCGCGTTTGTCCCAGTGGTAGCTAGCTTGCCTTTAGTCCTCTTTGCCACGTATGCTACCCAATGGTCATGGGTTCAACTCTCCACAAGACCATTCTTTTTTAAAACTCTTCATATTTTTCATGTTTTTTTACAAAACTTCAACATTTTTTTAACCAATCAAAACTCCTCTTTTTGAGGTGATTTTTTGTACACTTGTCAATAAATATATCTATTTTATGATTGTGCAAAAATTTTCAGAAAAAACTTTCATCTGATTATATTTTAATCGAACCGAAAACGACGTTCTGAGCACTTTTTCAAAACACTTTAAAAGGTGAATTTTTCAAGTTTTCGACTTCCGATTCTTTTCAAAACTTCTCATAGTTGAACCTCACATTTTCAAAAAATTTTCAAAATCATTTTTCAAAACTTTTTATCAAACTTGCATCGTTTTACCATGATCGATCCGATTTAAACGATAAAACCAAATTCGTTTTCTCTCGAATTTCTCAATCGATCATGGGCCTCCCTTACGGTGTAAGTCCCAATCCTTTTATGTACATATTCAATTTTTCTCGTACATACTCAAATCATCATTGTTAATATTCAAACATAAACAAATTTCTTTCATTTGTTTTCATTCGTTTGTTTATACACGAATCCATTGGTTCTAGGAGAAGAATTATTCCCGATGAAACTTCTTTTAAACCAATGGGCCTCCCTCACGGTGTAAGTCCCATAACATTCTTTTATGTACATAATATTTCTTTGTACATATCAAACTTTCTTCAAATACATACAAATTTTTATCTGTACATATCAGAGATACTTTTTATACTCAAGTACAGACAAACTTCGATCGTTTGTTTTCACTTCACTTATGTATACACAAATCAAACATTCTTTTATGTACATATCTTTTCCTTGTACATATCAATTTCTCTTCATATAAACTTTTATCTGTACATAGTACAGATACTTTTTCACAGACAAATTTCGATCGTTCGTTTTCTGTTTCGTCTGTATATTTTACACTGAATACCATTGGTATTGAAAGGAGCATTATTCCCTGTGAAACTTCTTTTAAACCAATGGGCCACCCTTATGGTGTAAGTCTCAACCCTCCTATGTACATCCATCTTTGTCTGTACATAAATAGTTCATTCGTGTACATATTCATTTCCTTATACACAGTTCTGACTTGTAAATAATCAAGTTACGCTCGTTTTAAACGTTCTTTTCACAGACACTTGTTTATACTTCATAAACTTTTATAAATAAACATCATGCATCTGTTTATATTTCCTTCATAAACTCCTGTGAATACATATCACACACACACACACTTGTTTATACAACTGTCTAATTATAACATAACAAATTAGTCTAACCAATAGGTTCCCCACAGTTGTAGCCTCCGCTTGGGCTTTATACAAGATAATTCATCTCCAGCATGAATTTAGCCTCCGCTTGGGATTTATACAAGATAATTCATCTCCAGCATGAATTTAGCCTCCGCTTGGGCTTTATACAAGATAACTCTCCCCACAGAGTTAGCCTCCTCTTAGGCTTCATATAAGAAAACTCATTCATCTGAGTTTAGCCTCCGCTTAGGCTTCATATAAGACAGCACTCCCCTGTTGAGTCAGCCTCCTCTTGGGCTTCGTTCAAAAGAACTCCTCATTGAGTTTAGCCTTCTCTTGGGCATCATACAATGAAAGAGACCATAAAATCTCTTAACAGCCTCCTATTGGGCTTCCAATACAAAGAATCACCCGCGCCAAGATAGAACCCTGAGAGTATAATTTCTCGGTGAAATTGCTCTTCATTCCAAAAGGATGGTTTCTCGGTGAAATCCCTTTTAAGACAAAGCCAGCCATACCCTATAGCTTCCTCTTGAGCTTCATACAAGGACCCTCGATGACCCTCGATGACCCTCGGAATGCCTCCTCTTGGGCTAACAATATAAGGACCCATGGGCTTCTTAAAAGCATCCCTTTTAATCCAATCAATTTCTCCTAGAGATTTAGACATATATCATCTCTATGGAAGAAGTATCTCATCTATCACATCACATACAGTCAAAAACTTTTCAAACTGTTTTCAAACAAAAACATCTTTTAATTGTAAGTGGTAACGCTTGTACACTCAAGCAAAACACCCAATGCTTACAGTTAAAAGATTCAATCATTTTTTCAAACATCTTTCTTAAACATGTAAGTGGTAACGCTTGTACACTCAAGCAAAGCACCTATAACTTACGACGAAATATTTTAATCAATCAAACTTTCAAAAATGTATGTGATGAAATAGATTAGATACATTTTTTATTAAGATGACATTTGTCTGTCTCTTACTAACATCCCGTTGCTTTCCACTAGCATAAGTGGGAACTACGATTGCTCTGACTTTCTCAATATCCTTTTGAGAATACGTAGGCACAAGGTCTCATCCTTGCCGAGCAAATTTCTTTCTCCCTCAGACCAAACAAACCATAGATCCCTGTAAATACGAGCTACAAATGCTCTGATTCCCACTAGGGGATATGTATGCAGAAGATCCACAGATCTTTGCGAGCACAATAATAACAAACACTAGGATCCCACATAATCTATCATTCTTAAAATCCCAAAGGAGAAACTTTCCCAATCATAGAAATAGCAATTAAAACACACAAACATATCAAACATATTCTTATATAAAGCTATAGATAACTATATATATTTAGGGTGCTCCATCTATTCCCTTTATATAACAATCCCCCTTACTCAGAATCTCCCCAATGCGTTGCGTCTAGTTTGCGCTAGTCGTTATGCATATCAATATCAATTGAGGGTATTAACAGCTTTCCCCTTTTTCATAATCATTAAATCATCTTTCTTGTGTTGAAAATAATAAAGCTTGATGCTCGCGGCATCTTTATAAACAAATCAAAAGAGTAAATCGTTTCGAGCCAGAGAATCTGAATTCACCTTCGAATCCTCTAGCGCGTCACCTTTTAACGCGAACACAGTGATACTCACTTTGACATATTGACATTATCATAATCCTCAGTGCAAGTTATGGGTACCGATCTCAGGTAAATCCTCGGTGAGGTCATTGATACCTATTCCAGGAGAAGTTTCCCAGTGAATGTCCATCGAACTCTTAAATCATCCTCATTAGATGGTTATAGCCTTTATTCTCAGTGAAGATGGTGTTTGAACCGTTGACTCAGGGTTGATATGCCCAGTGAGTATGCTTGACAGATGAATTGTTATCATATTCTATAGTGAATAGTGCATTGCCACATAAAAGTTCCCATTGTGAATCGTGCCCCGGCCAATTGATTTTATTCCTCGGTGTAAGTCACACTCTTCCGTGTGAAGTTATTCTGAGCATCTTCGAGAGTTTTGTTCTCAGATTAGCCATGTTGGGACAAGAATATTTGTTTCCCCAACGGAGTTGGATGTCTGAATGTTGTTCCCCGGTGGAGCTTTCTATCCAAATCATATTTCTCTTCCCTAATGAAGATTAAGCATTCATCCGTTACGATATTGTTACACTGATGTGTAATCCCCAGTCGGAGACTCCCCAGTGTGGTCTTACTATTGAGATATTTATTCTTGGAGACAAAAGTCGTTATGTTATCCCATGTGGATTCTTGGTTGGAAAGATTCATATCCCCGCGAGAGGATTGATTCCCCGATGAACTCTAATGCCATTTGATTTATTCGAGATGTTAATGACTACTTGCAGATGTTTGCGAACGTCCCCATGAAGTTGTGTTCCCCAACGAAGTTTCTTTTGAAATTCCCCATGAAGTCTTCCAAATTCCCCAGTGAAAGTAGGAGAATTCTCTAGAGAATTTTTTCGTATCCTCAGTGAACAGTAATGACCCTCTCCCTGGGAAGTCAAGATTTGGTTGAAGTCCAATCCATCTCTCCCCAAGTGAAAAACGCTTCCTAGTTTTAGAATTGCAATTTATTTTTGCAAGTGTTCTCCAAAATCCACTCCCCAGTGGTACCCCTATCTTGGATGTTAATGGCTTCTAAGTAGCCGATCATCGATACTACTACTTCTCATTCAATCATTCAAGCATGCATTCATTACATTGCATCTATTCTAAACGCGTAGCATTCTACTGATTGAGGGCATTACACCATAAAATTTTAAACATGCATATTAAGTGTTTGCCAATTATGTATATCCAGAAGAAATAAAAAAATCTTTACGGTTTACCCTCGAGCTTTTGCTCAACGGATTTCTGCTATTCCCTGATCGTCACTTTGAACTAAGTGTCATGTGGGAACCCTTCTCCCTTTTGGAGTTCACTTTGGTATAAGTGTCTTCATTTTGATCTTCGAAGTTCGCTTCAGTTTAAGCGTTTCTTCTGTTTGAAGGTCTATGGTTAGAGTTGTCTTGGTATAGATATACTCTTTTAGAGTCCGTCTTGGTATAGATATTCTCTTTTGGAGTTCGCTTTGGTATAAGTGTCTTCATTTTTATCTTAGAAGTTCATTTTGGTTTAAGCGTTTCTTCTATTTGAAGGTCTATGTTTAGAGTTGTCTTGGTATATATATACTCTTTTAGATTCCATCTTGGTATAGATGTTATCTCTTTTGGAGTTCACTTTGGTATACGTGTCTTCATTTTGATCTTCGAAGTTCGCTTTGGTTTAAGCGTTTCTTCTATTTGAAGGTCTATGGTTAGAGTTGTCTTGGTATAGATATACTCTTTTAGAGTCCGTCTTGGTATAAATGTTCTCTTTTGGAGTTCACTTTGGTATAAGTGTCTTCATTTTGATCTTCGAAGTTCGTTTTGGTTTAAGCTTTTCTTCTGTTTGAAGGTCTATGGTTAGAGTTGTCTTGGTATAGATATACTCTTTTAGAGTCCGTCCTGGTATAGGTGTCCTCTTTTGTAGTTCACTTTGGTATAAGTGTCTTCATGTTGATCTTCGAAGTTCGTTTTGGTTTAAGCGTTTCTTCTGTTTGAAGGTCTATCATTAGAGTTGTCTTGGTATAGATATACTCTTTTAGAGTCCGTCTTGGTATAGATGTTATCTTTTGGAGTTCACTTTGGTATAAGTGTCTTCATTTTGATCTTCGAAGTTCGCTTTAGTTTAAGCATTTCTTCTGTTTGAAGATCTATGGTTGGAGTAGTCCTGGTATAGATATACTCTTTTAGAGGCCGTCTTGGTATAGATGTTCTTTTTCTTGGAGTCTGCTTTTGTATAAGTGATCTTGTCATTTTCTTGCGTTCGCTTTGGTATAAGTGTAATCTCTTCATGTTTCTCCCCAGTATATGTTCAAGCAGAAAATCTAAAATATCATAATGTCTGCCCGTCTTCATAACGCGAATATTATGGTTCTATTGAGTATTCACTCCTCTTCCACCTCGAGTGTTCGAAAAGCTTGCGCCAATCACTCCCTTTGGTCGAAGAAGATTGAATAGGGGCAGATGTTGCACCCCAAAATTCGCCCTCTTTATTTTTTTATAAATAGTTGGCTTATACTTAATCAATAGGTGCATCGCATACATATCATTCATACATTGACCATAGGTTCGGGATTTTCTAAATCGTATGAACCTGTACAATTCTAAAGAAGAGGTTTGGTTCCAGAAGCTGAATATCTAAGGTTCTGTTGTTTCAAGCGTCTTCTCAATATACAAGATATGTGCATGCAGAAGCTTTTGATTATCTCTTGAGGATCAAGGTTTTGGAGTTCTGATTTTCTCTCATACGAAAATTGATTAAGGTTTTCGAGTTAAAGTGTGTTGTGTTCGAATGTATGAGTCCGAAATGATTTTATGGCCTTCTGTGAGACTTGAAGTATCTGCATACAGCTTATCGATCTGCGCGATTCATTAGAAAATCAAGAACGGTCGGATAAAATGATATTTGAGTGTGTGTATTTGAAAAGTCAACAAAAGTCAAAGTTTGACCAGGTGGACTTTCAATCAAAAATATCGTCAAAAGTCAGTATCTGAGAAAATGTGATCATTTGCTCAGAAAAGTTGGAAGAATCGAGTGAAAATGAGGTTTCTTGCATTTTAAGTAATCTTGGACTTAGAAAAAATTTCTGAGTTTTAAGCACTTTATGTTCATGGGGCCATGTTGTCGATTCTCTATCTCGCTCGTCTGTGGTCGAAAGTTTATGAATTGGTATTCGTTGGAAAGAGCGTATTTCAAATTCCGAATGTCCCTGTGAAGATTTCTCCATAAATGCCCGGATTTCGAGTTATGAGGTTCCGAAGTTTAATGTTCTCAACTTTTGAAATTTACACTTAGTGAAATTTTAAGTGTTTTTCAATGTGTTCAAGTGCTCGACTTCGGAAGGATTTTACTCGTGTTTCGAGGCATCGATTTGACTTGAGTTCAAAATCAAAGTTATTCATTCGCAACAATCTACAACTTTGCTGAAGGAATCAAATTAATTCAGAGCTCGAATAAAAAATTACGGAGCTCGGAAGTTGCGGGTTATCATTTCTCAAAAATTCCACACTTACAAATATTTTGAAGTGTTTGTTTCTATGGTTAGACTGACGACTTAGGGTTCGAATTTATCTTAGCTATCAGCTCCGACCTAAAAAATGTTCAACTACAAAGTTTTTCATCTCGCGGAAATCTATAACTTTGTTGAAGGAATTAAGTTCATTCGGAACTCGGATCGAAAGTTATAAAGCCTAGAAAATACGAATTCATCATGTTTGCAATATTCGAATAGTTGTTGTGTGCATGTTCGGGGTTGTTTTTACCATCGATTCGATCGTCGCACGGAAAAAATTTGAACATGAGAGTTGGAGTTTGTCGTGTACTCTGCAAGTTTCGTTCACGAACTGTTTCATTTCGGACGTCGTAGCGAAAGATATGAAGCTCCGTAGTTGACAGTTTGAAATTTCCAAAATACAAGATGGTGCATGCATTTTTGCGATGCATACAGAAGCATTTTATCGAACAGTTGTCGTGCACATGTTTGAGGCTGTTTTCTCGTCGATTCGATCACCGCATGAAAAAACTCCGAGCATGAAGGATGGAGTTTGTCGTGTCCTCTACAAGTTCCGTTTAGAAATTATTTCGTTTCGGACGTCGGAGCGAAAAATATGAAGCTCCGTAGTTGACAGTTTGAAGTTGGAAAATTGCTGCAAGTCAGGCTTGGAATTTGCCCAGCCCAGCCAGGACTTTCATCGAACGGTCACGTGGCAAAATTCAAACATTTTTTTCTCAGTGATCAAGGCTTTGTTCAGATTTTTGTCGAATTAGAGAGTTGTTCTTTCGCACATGCTCTTTCCGATGGTGTCGAGTTTGCGTCATTCGGTCGAATATCGAAGAATTTGCTAGGCCACAAAGTAGTGCACTTGGCTATGAACAAATTATTGGCAATACTTAGAAAATTCCATGACAATGCAAATTAGTGGTGATGTTGTAAGTTCGAAGCTATTTTTAAGCGAGCTACGGGCCTCGAATCGAAAAACTCTGAATACGAAAATTGTTCACGGAAATGTATTCTACAACTTTTTTCTTTCGATTTTGTATCTAAATCGAGTGTATTCCGATATATAACCCCGTGAAGTGTGTGCAAGAGGGGGGCATGAATAATTTTTCTTTATTAAAAAAAAACACTCACAGTATCATTTCTGGCCCTCTCTCTTCACTCATTCTCGAGAACTCTAACAAACTCTCTCACTTTTGATAGCAGCGAGGATACTTTTGGCTAACTGTAATACGGTGAACTGACTTTGAGAATTTGTTTTGCTTTTTATCGCAAATGTGCGGATAGCAAGAGTCGCCACCGACTTTTCTTTTATCCAATTAAGGGAAGGTGAAAAGAACAGGAAAAGACCTTCGTTAGATTCTGAGTAAGGAGAAGGTTATGAAAAGGGAAGGTATTAGCACCCCTTTCCATCCGTAGTTATCTACGGGCTCTTAGTTGCTTCTAGCTCACTTTAAAAATTGCTTTCTATGTGTTTGACAAAAATGTTTTGAAAAGGCATTTCGCTTTGACTTTGTAAGGATTCATGTAGGAATGTATACAAAGTGTTCGGAAATGTTTCGTTTTGAAAAGAGTTTGAACTTTGACAAAAGTGTGTGGTGTGAAAAGTATTTGTTTGAGCAAGCAACTAAAAGTCTTATTACCTACTCAGAATGGTCGTTGGATGTAGAATAGTGTTATCCATACCATTAGTTGGTAGGTAACCCTATTCGTTGGATGTAGAAGGGACATTCGAAGGGACATCGGATGGTCATAGAAGGCAACTTGTAGGAAGTACCCTAGCACATTCGAAGGGGCGATCATCACTTTTCGTAGGCAACAATCGAGCGACGACATCATGTATTCGTAGGCAACATCGTGGGTCTATGATCTTTATATCGAAGGGACTATGATGATATGTTTGTAGGAAACGGTGCTAGGATACCTCTACGTTCGAGGGACTTGACCATTTATTCGAAAGACAACGAGAGAGAATACTCTAGGGGGTGCATGTGTGAACAGAGTGTGTTGAATTCAGATATATTATCTTGAAATTAGAGGTGATCTATGTCCGTTTTTATCTTGCCATACACGCCTAATTACTAGCAGTTTATAGGGTGTGGAAAGTAAATTGCGGAAAAAATAAAGTCCTACGCTATTACATGGCTTTGGGGCAGTTACATAATAGGAGTGCGGAAAAGTAAAAGTCCTAATTAAACTATTACATCCCATAGGCAGTTACATGATATTGAAAAGAAGAACGAGAAAAATAGTCTGAAACATTACAACCTGTGAGCAGATACATAATCGGAAAATACGAGAAAATTGCATAAGAGAAAAATGTTAGTAAAAATAGGATTTTTGAATGTGGAAAAACACTTTAGATTAGTAATGACAATTAGATGATAAGATATTTTTTGGGGAATTTTCTGGATCGATTTTGGTAATTAAAAGTAATTAAAAATCAATTTAATGGTTAATTAGCAATTAATTAAAATATGCATGCAAAAATATTAATTTTAATGTCAAAAATTAAATAAACATTTTTCTGATTAAAATGAAAAAGGAAAATATATTTGTTGATTTTTAAATGCATGAAAAAAATGTTTAAAGATAAATTAAATTAGAATGAAAATATTAAAAGAAAAATAAGAAAAGTGTTAGTTTTCAAAGTTGTAAAAAATAAGTGTCACAGCCAGGGATCGAACCAGGGACGTCCAAGGAAAACACGCGCTACCTTCACCACTGAGCCAAACTGCATCTGGTGTTAGGATAATGAAACAAAAATGTTTTAAACGAATTCGATTCCTGGGACACAAATCACGCGCGAAGATCTTCATCTTCTTCGTTTGAAATTTCAAACAGTTAGCGTCGGCTTAGTTCGACGCTAAGGCCCCTGCAATTTTCAAAAATCACATACAAGTAATATAAATGCATTATGAATACATGGATCGATTAGAAACATCGTTCTAAACACGATGGTGGTCTCGATTTGGTCCAATTTTGCCTATTTCAGAAGATCCCAATTCGAACAGTGGAACCCTAGCCATGGTGGATTTCGATTCAGGTACCTAAAATGCAATTAAACTATGCAGAAAGCTTCGAAACTCCATTCTAAACACAAAACAAACATCAAAACATGTTAAATATGCATGGAAATCATAAATCGATTTTGAGTTATATTGAACAAACTGAAAACTGAAATTCACGATTCTGGATGTTTGGGTGGCTTGTGAGCATTTGGATCGATTCAGGAGACCTCCAGGAATGCAATGGAATGCTTAGAATCGATTGAAACAAGCTGAAACCAGGGCTGCAAGTAACTTGAATGGCACGGTTTTTTTGAGCTTGATTAGGGTTCTTAGAGGCAATTTTTCTGTTTCTTTTTTCATGTGTATGCATTGTGTATATATAGTAGATGGATCTAGGTCAGAAATCAAGAGAAAACAATGAATCAATCAATGTAAAAATATTTGATTTGGTATGAAACCAAATCTTTCCTTTTTGACCCAATTTTCATCAATTCTCTTGCCAATCAATGTTAACTTCGAAATTGCCAGCTTTTACGGATTGCTTGGACCTCAAGAATGAGAGAAAAATCCAATTTGCATTTAATTTTGATTTTCTACTTTTTATTTTAACTTAATTGGCTTTTAAATGATTAAAATCCAAATTAAATAGAAAAATAAAGATATAATTCGTGGCCTTGGGATTGGAGGTTCCAAATTAGCTGAGGAACAAGTTTGAACCAAGAAAAGTTAGGCCCATTTGCAAAATTTTGGATTTTGACAAGTATTTTTCTTTGTGCACCTCTTCAAAAATGCCCGACTTGTACAAGGTGTATATTGCTCAATTTTTAACATTTTTGAGTGTTCTTGGACTTTTTAGAAAGCTCTATATGTCCTCTAAACATTCTCTTTGGTTTCATCTCAATTGGAGTTTCCATGCTCAATAACACTTCTTTACAAAAAGTTGACTTTTTGTTGACTTTGAAAAGGACCTGTAATATTTTGATCCATATCTTCAAAATGAAGCATTTTTTACCATGCTTGTGAGACATGAAGTTGTAGAGAATTGAATTATCTTCAAAATAAGAGGTGGTGGAAAAATTTCTGATAAAGTATTAGAAAGTTATGCTCAGTCAAAGTTCAGTTTGACTTTTGATCAAATCTTGAGTTTTCTTGATGAATCATGATCAACCCTTGATCAAATGATGAATGTTACTTCAAAATATGGATGTTGACCAAAAATCATGAAGTTTGACTGTACTTTGACCACAGTTGACTTTTTGTCGAATACAACTGATTTTCAACCATCTGAGCAATTGTTTGAGGAAACTTGACTTGTAAGGCTTGAAACTTGACATGGAGATTCTTTGAAGCATATGAGGAGGCATGATGCCTTTTGGAGATGTTGGAAAGCACCTTGATCTTAGGATAGCCAAACCCTAGTTTGGGTTGATTGCCTAGGAGAGGGTTTGTCTGATCAACCCTTGAGGTATCCTTGAGTATGGATGTATGTGATATCTTGAGAAGTAAGAGGGAAAATTTTGGGGTATGACACTAACAATGTAACAACCTCTAACCGTTTTCTCATGGTTACCGCTCCCTCACTATAACAGCTCCTCTTTTTTCTTCTTCCCTCACCATAACAGATCTTGCTTTTTTTTTCCTATTCTCTCACGATAACAGAATCTTTTTGTTGGCTTCTTCTTTCACCATAACAGCTGAGATACTTCACTGTCATTCATAACAACCTCGTCCACCCATCGTATCCCTCTCAACTCAATCTCTGTCCTCACCATAACGACTTTCAATGCAGCCACAATCGTTTGCTCTATCTCCATTATGGTTAACATAATCTATGCTCCCTCTCCTTGATCATCATAGCCGATGCTAGGCTCTCTCCTTCTTCCACCTCCGTCCTTCTTCGATTTCATCTCTTCATCTTGAAGTCTCCGATCTGTGTGGTATCATCCAGCGATTCAGCGGATTCTTGAAATCTCCTTTGACTTTCGAGGAAGAAAGCTGCATTTTGTGTTTATTTCGCACCGGGATTCGTGGAAGGGTTAGGTATTGAAGCACTGAATTTGCTGTGAAGTTTTCGGAAGATTCCCTCGTGCTTCGCCATCAAGTAAGACTTCTTGATTCCCTTTCCATGGTGCCAACATGTTTGATTATTTCAGGTGTATACTATATACCATATCATCATACGTGTAAAAGCGAATAGATAGATACTTAATTCAAACATAGATTCGAGTTCTGTGTGATGTTTTAAGCTTGGAGATGGTAAGACATGGCGTTCTGGCGAGGTTTTGTTGCTTCCGGTGAAGGTGGCTGAAACCACCATCGGCGTATTTTCAGAGGAGATGATTAGCCCTAAGAGTGTCTACTTCTTGTTAGTACATGCTTAGCCATAGTGCACCAATGAGGATCCGCCATGTGTCATTTTTATTTCAAAAATAAAAAAAAAACTGAATAAATTAGATGTTGAC
Source organism: Vicia sativa (assembly GCA_021764765.1). Taxonomy (NCBI): domain Eukaryota; kingdom Viridiplantae; phylum Streptophyta; class Magnoliopsida; order Fabales; family Fabaceae; genus Vicia; species Vicia sativa. Next base: position 81,741,409 of record CM038796.1, on the reverse strand, counting down.
CAATTGATATAATCATGTGACACATAAATAAAACGTGACAGTAAAAAAAATGGAAATAGAAATTCAGAATTGCACCCCCTATTTCCTTGCAAACAAATTTTAATACATGTCCAATTTTGCTGCCGATTTCGATTGTTTCGACTCATAAAAAATACATAAAAATTAGTTTCTGACATTTTAGGATTTTAGAATATTTTTGATATTTTTTGCATTTAATTTCCGTTGGTTTTTTAATACTTTTTCGATAACATGTTTAGAAGCGATATCTCCATAATACCTTGCATGTTTCGATGAGATTTTTCAATTGTTTCTCGACAATAAAAACGTGAATAAAAATGCTCCTGACTTTAGAGATTCTTAGGAATTTTTCCATCTTTTTTTGGGAATTTTTGTAGTTGTATTTCAATTATTTTTTTAAATTGTTTTCGATAAGATGTTTAAAGGAGGTTTTTCCTATAATGCTTCGCATATAGATTCAAATTTTGATCGTTTCTTAATCATAAAAATTTCTAAAAATAACATGCTGGTTCTATTAGATGTTAGGAGCCTCTTGGAATTTTTCTCATTTTTTTTAGATCCTTTTTAGGTTTTCTTATCCGATTTCCCTTTTGTATGATACAAACATAGGTAATTGTTTTGCTAGTTCACCTAATTAGGAATCGATTTCTTTGCATATAATGTCCAACACTTTTTCTAACCTTCAAATAACTTTTAATAAATATTTTGACATGGTTAGGTAGATGTTATCTTGATTTAGAAACCATAGTTGAGTCATATGATTAGGGATCATGGTGGTTAACCCTTAAGAGCGACAATTAATCGTTTTAACTTCGTTTTGTGCACAAATATGTTTTAACCATGATTCTTCTTGTGCATGTCATTTGAGATTACTTAGTATGAATTAGATACTGACTTGTAGAGTTTTACATCTATTTTAATTCAAAGCTTACTTAATTCTCAAGTTTCGATTATGTTGTATGGTTTAAAAGCTCATTTCTCCTCTACCATTTGAATTGACTAGTTCTAGGAATGTAATACCATGTGTTTCTTAGAAAATTTAGGATATTTTTTCTACCATTTAATTGTAATTAAATGCAAACCTCATCTTAATATTGTAAATAGAACTTCAAGATTAATCGTTGACCATTCAATTCCTAGGAACTAGTTTAATGTTTACATAGTTCTTATAGGTTCCTCTTGCATGTTTAGTTTGTAATCTCCTCCCTTACCTTTAGAGGTGTTTGAGTAAACTTTAGAATGCATGCTCGCTGCCCCTAACTGGAAATTAGATTTAGGGTATTTCTTAATTGTTGATTTATTGATGCTTATGCTTGTTTCAACACTTTTTTATCATGGACTATGAGCTTTGTCAGTTCAGATATGGATTGGCATATTCCGTATTGTGCGATCATCTGGTATCTTGTATGAATTGTATTTCTTGCAGGTGCTTTAAGGTGATATGGGCTTGTATGATCCATATTATTGTGATATATGTATTGGTATGAATTGTATTTAATGCAGGTACTGTTTGTAACACGGATTTGTATATCCGATGTTATATCCTGAACTATTCTTTGCTCAAACTGTATTTCTTGCAGGTGGTTCTGATTGTAGTGTGGACTTGTATGCCCCATATTACCTTGACACCTCTTTGTGTGAATTGTATTTCATGCAGGTATTATTGTGATGCAGATTTGTATATCCTACGTTACCTCCGTTCTGGTTTTTTTGCTTGAATTGTATTTCTTGCAGGGATTCAGTTTGTGATTGGACTTATATGTTCCATACCACATGGTCACACTTCTTTGTATGAATTATATTTCATACGAAGTGTATTTGTTGATATTTGGACGTGTACAGCACACGCTCCATTCCTGATTATTGATACCTCGATACGTTTCTTATCAGCTTTATTTGTAGGTGACAGTAGTATTCGAAGTTTTCTGGAGTATTCTTAGCTCGCAGTGCTCTTCGGATTATTATCCGTTTGGTATATTTCTATACCTTTTTATCGTATTCTTTTACCGCTATTCTAGAGAGCATGAGAAGTAGGGTTTTACCGCTTTCCTTGTCATGAGAAGTAGGAATAGAGATTGTATAAAGGGGCTTCCGTAGTTGGAGCATGTTCAGGAACCCCTCTAGTTTATTTAAAGACCCGTTTAGGGCACTTCTGTTTGCTAATTGTGTTTGGATTGTTTAAAATCCTCCATCGTGCATAGGAAGGTAATTCTTAGTAAGTGTTTATATTTGTGCTTGCATAGGTCAGAAGTGGTTAGGACACCCGACGTGGCACCACCATGCAAAGTCTCGCTTTTTATATTTCCTGCTATCGAGTCATGATGATATGATGGGCAAGCGGAAAGGATCTGCAATCGAACCCCGCACAGTTCTAGTCCGTGTCAGCTCAGCACACGCGAATCGTGTTGCTTCTTTTATCGGGTAAATGATAATAAAGTGGCAAGAGTTCCCTATTCTAACTCTCCACGCTTTCCTGGGGTTCGCATTTATTGCAGAGCTTGCATCATTTTCTCTTCACACTTGGCAATTCATGTTATGCGGTGATACTATTCATAGGAATCGGATGTGCCGGCTCCTGGTTGACTCATGGTATGCTCGTTACTGTTCGAGGCTATGAGACTTCCTCCTTTTCCTGCGCTTGTGTGACATTTGTTTGTTTTCATTGCATTGTTTTTGTGCTTCTTCCAAAGCACTTGCATGCTTCATCCCTTTTTGTCATCTTCGATTCTACTTTAGATAGCGAATCGAGATAGACATAGACTTAGGATTGCAAACCTTTTCCATTCCTTTTTGCGGTCTTCGATTCTACTTTAGGTAGCGAATCAAGATATACATAGATTTAGGTTGTAAACCTTTGACATGTTCCCTTAGGATTCTCTTGAGTCTACTTTAGGTAGTGATCCGAGTTAGACCTTAGGTTGTACTCCATGCATGATAAGATTAGGGATAGAGTTAGATAGTTTCCCTTGATTGTTTTGTAGTTTCTTATGCATCCTTGCATGTAATAACACTAAAACTTGTTTTCTTTTTTCTTTGAAAATAAAGATACTTAATAATGGTTCAAACTACTTTTTCAAGGTAAAAGCAACCAACCAATGCAAATCTTTTTGCCTACGGGTTTTCTTTTTTGTGTTTAAAATTATTTTGTACAAATAAAAAACACATAACCCACCAAAACATATGAGCCGAACTACGGCGCTCTGACTTTCCCATTGCACGAGGGAATACGTAGGCATCTTGTCACGGGGCTCGATCGAGCAAACTTTGTAAATACTTCCTTCTTTTCCCCATGTTTCCTTTATTTTCCTTTCTTTCACATGCATTCTCTTTTAGCTTACAGATATAGCAATTAAGAAGTAAATAGATACAAACACACCCATTAGATAGAAAATAGAAGTGGATACCGTAGAGTACTACGGACGTGTGGGGTGCTAATACTTTCTCTTCGCTTAATAGATTCCCTTACCCTATCTCTCGGTCGCAAGACCGTGTCTTATCCCTTTCAGGTTTTCGCGATGCGTTTACCTTTCTTCTTTTGCGAGATAAAAAACGTTTGATGGCGACTTCATTGATATAGTTATCGGATGATGTTCAGCCGGTTATTTCAATATCCAACTGCTCAACCAAGAATTTGTCTTCAGTCATCTTGAATGAATATAAAACTTGTTTTAGGTAGAGGAATTTGACCAACAATTTGCTCATGTACAAACTTTCTATTTTTGGGCACACATCCACCGCCATCTTCTTATTCGACACCTATCGGAGAACCTTATCACCAAGGCTCAATACAATGACATTGTGGGCTTTCTCTACCATCATGGTTTTCTCCTTCTCCGTTAGCGCAACATCCATGGTTGCGCCCCCTTCAACGTTTCTAGCAATGAATTTCTCAATCTCATACTTAGTTGACAACATCTTCTTCTTCATGTTCACCGCATCAGTTTGTTGTGTCAGAGTACCGTCAAGAAAAAACCAAAAATATGAGAAAGATTGAATTTTTTTAACAAACACAAGAAACCCTATTATGTTTCACAAATTACAAAGTACAAGTTACAAGTGAATTGCAACAATCAACCTCTCTCAACAACCTGAGAGAACTAATCTATTTATAGACTACTAAGTTAACTTAGGCTACAAGTTAACTTTAACTATTGAGATAAAAAAAACATGCCTAATTTGACATGCTAACAAACCTAACAATTCGACTACTGGATGCTAGAACATATTTAAACTACAACATGCAGGACTTCAACATCAACATGTGAACAGACTTAGACACCATGCTTAATCACCTTCCAACTAAGAAAATATCTCTGTCGAGATACTAGAGTTCGATCTAAAATCTCACGTAAATAATAAATCACATTAATTTTTATTGTATGAACCCAACAAGTAAAACCCATTAGATCTATATATTTTTCTATTTAAATAAAGTAACTATTACAGTGTAACATAATTTTGAAATAGTATATCATAAAACATTTGTCCACATACATGTTAATTAACATTGACACACGGTAATATTACATATAGTTTACAAGACCAGAAAGTTTGCTATTAAAAGAGTTAATACATGCCAAAGGGGGAAAGAAATCTTATTGATTAAAATGAAATTATCAATTTGTATAATTTAGAAACTAAATTGATGGTTTATTAAAAAGAAATCACTTCACCCCTAAGAAAAAAGTGACCAGATGGACCATCATCTTGCAACAAAGCTAGCTTCACAGGATATTCTGCACCTTCATCAATGCTTAAAAATCCAGTATTATGGTTAATATCAGTCTTAACAAACTCAGGGCATAGACAATTTATTCGGAAATGAGGAAACTTCATTGCTAGTAACCTTGTGTAAGAATTCAAAGCTGCTTTTGCCATTGTGTAACCAGAAACAGAACTTGGCCAGCTTTTGGTTTCCAATGCTCCTTCTTTGTAATCTTTCAGAAACAATCTAAGCACTTCACCAAGTTTTTCATTTGTAAGGCTTTTTATGTCATCAAACACTCCTCTTGCCCAATCATTTGGGATACACTTGAAGGACAAAGGAAGGAAAGTGAGAAAACTTTAGGTTCTTATCTCGCTTGTGCAAATATATGATTGTAAAAATAGTTTTACCTTCAATTGGCCGCATCGAGAGGAGACATTGACGATTCTTGGAGAAGCAGATAGTTGGATAAGTGGAAGAAAAGCTTCTGTTACTCTTTCAGCACCAAAGAAGTTTGTTTCAACACATTCTTTGGCTAATTCATAATTTTGTTGTACTACTATATTCCAGTCAGATATTTCACCTGTTACCTACACAAAAAAATCAATACTATTTAATCAAACTTTGTTTCTTTGACACAAAAAATATACTATTAACGTTACGGGAGCGTTTGTTTCACGGAATCAGAATTATTTCTCAGGAACTAATTATCCAGGAATATAAATCCAAGGAATTTTTTACAAAAAGTGTCTGGCAATTTCAAGGAAATTTATGATTTTAATTAATTTTTTTTAAAAAAGTTTATAAAATATCATTGGAATCTACATTTTCATCCTTTTACATGGAATATTTTCATGAAAATATGAGAAGTTATTAAAAGTTACTTTTTTCCTTGAAATCTTCATTCCTAAAAATAATTATTTTTGAACTTGTAACAAACATGGATATACTTATTTTTTTATTTATGTATTTCCAGAAATCTTGTTTCTAAGCTTGAAACAAACACCCCTACAAGAAAATTAAAAAGTTAAGACGGTTAATTTTGGCAATTTACAAAACTGCCACAAATGGCAATTCAGGACTGTTCTGATTTTATTAACCATCGCGACTTTTATTAATTTTTGAAAAAATTAAAGGGAGATATCCAAAATCGCCTTGGCAACCGTCGCAAATGGAGAAAGACAGCGGTTCTTATGCAATCGTCACGACCTATGTGTAGTTAAACCCTAAGTTTCGTGTACTGTAAGATGAATATGAAATAATGAAACTTACCTTTTTAAGAACATTCTGACCATTCACAATTCCCCCAGCAACACCAGCATTATTCACCTACACCAATGTTTTCAAATATGAAAATTAACTCTTAAATAAAAAATTTAATAAATTAAATTAAATTACCTTACCTACCAAGATATCAAGTTTTCCAAATCGGGTTCTTACGAACTCAACTAAAGAAGCAACACTTGTAGGGTCAGTGACATCAAGTTGATGAAAAACCACAAAATGAGAGAGACCTAATTCTTTCAAGCTTTCAACTGCATCTAAACCTCTTTTCTCATTTCTAGCTGTAAGAACCACAGTAACACCACTTGAAGCCAATTTCTTGCATATCCCATAACCTATTCCTTTATTAGCTCCTGTCACTAGTGCATACCTAAACAAATATGATAAATGCATACATACATATATCAGCAAGAGTTACACAAACACAAGATTTGTGAGAGTATCATTTACCTGTACGTTTTTGCTTCTTTTCCCATGTTGAAGATAATTTAGAATTTAGAAGTACTACTGAGTGTTATACATATTCATGAAATGTATAAATGTAAATAAAAAATAGTTAGAACGTGGCACTTGTTCCCTCCATTGGATACAATTATCATGGATCCAGGAGAAACTTGTAAATAATTAAGATTTCCTCTTGGTGGTGGACGGTAACTCAAATTTTTTATTGGTTTTTCTTAAACTCATTAAAGTTCATGCAGGTCATTGGAGAGTTAGAAATAGTCAAAGACACGTGGAAATTCACATTTTAGATATTTCATCTTCATAGTGCAACAAACCAAAGATCCTATCTTCGGAGGCACGTTCTAACTAAGACAATGTACAATAATTTCATTATTCAACACCCACCATCATTCACAACACTCTATAAATCTAAACATTCACAACAACCAATAAAATTTACAAAATATTTCATGAGTTCCACTCTCTTCTCATTCAACATGTTTAATGTTTTGAACACCAATTAATCCGCCTCACTTTCAACACCTCATCGTAAGCATTCAACTATTAAAAAATTTTTTAACACCCTCATTATACATAGTCTAACAAGGTTTCAAGGGTGGATAAGAGGATTGAAAACAACATAAAATAAAGAAAAACAACTCACACATGCGACGCAACAAATGATGTTATTGTGTTAACGAGAAGGATAATGATATTCATATACCAATATTTAGCTCACCTTATTTATATAAGGCACGATGTTTTTTTAAATAAAAATATTAATTTTTTTAAATTAAATACTGAAATATACTAAAATTTATTAAATATAATATGTTACAATAATAATTAGTTTAATACAGAAGTAGAAGGCAAGCGGGCAATAAGCTGTACCGTTATTCCTTTTTAGATCGTAAAATCAATTCTCTTAAAAATTATATTTATAGATCTAGGAGATACAACATTGTTATTCATAAGTCTTTGAATTCTCTGTAAAAGATCAATTGCTTCTGGTGCTAGGAAATCAAAAGTGTCAAAGGTAAATGGTATAAAAATATGTTGATTTTCTGAACAGGTTTTCTCGTGTTTGACCATTTTACATGAAGCAACTTTGAGAGCTGTCTGTGTAACACCCCAATTCTACCCCAAGTAATTAATCAATAAAATCAGAGTATAAAATTTTCCAACATAATCAGGATGTCACACTTTTCAACTTAACACATAAACCTGACATTTTTATTCAAAACAAATACATAACACTCTAAAGAGGCGGAACTAACACAAGGCATAATTTTTAGTCTTCAAACATAAACGACTTCATTAATCACGCAGCGGAATCATAATAGTTTTTCACATAAGAAATAGGATCTTTTGAGTCATAAACAACATCAACATAATAAACTCCTCAATCAACGACATAAAATTCAACAATTAAAACAACAAAATAAGACAAGTGTTCATTTTCCCCCGAGTGCTACGTATCAGAGCAATGACACCGAATTTGAACTATAAACAGTACGCTACTCCTCCTTATATCTGCGCTACCAATATAAAGTCAACGGCAAGACAAATGAAAGGGTGAGATATCAAACTATATAATTGAGATCATGATAAATAATATATAGTTAGAATTATATAAAAATCACTATTTTTTCCATCTCATAACCAATCAACAACAAACACAATTTAACCACACAGCATGATTATGCGCTATAGTATGCAACTTGGATAAATGCAAATGCATGTGGTACCATCAGAGTAAAACTCTCAACTTAAAAATATGCCAGTTTACCGAGGCATCAACAAGGGGTAAGCCTTCAACTTAATAATTTTCCTATCCAGGACAACATGTGCCAATCCAAGCCAACTTAATAATGCAATGTATGTCATGCGACCTCAACTTCAACAACAAAATCACGACAATGCAACAACAACAACACACAACAACGACAACATAACAACTAGTCAACCGCGATTCAACATTGTCCATAAGCCTACAACTTAATATTTGCCCATAAATACAGGCAATACAATAACATCATCATCAACATCAATAACGTCATGCAACAGTATTATATCAAAACAACATTATAGACTTCATTATAATTACAACATAACGGCAAAGAATAACGCAACAACAAGAACACCTTGTTCAACAATTACCCAAAATTACACACAGAAAACCACATCGATTCTTCAAAAGTTCACCTACTGTGTTTGAAAATATTTTTTATAAGATAGAATATAATTTTAACATTCCAACGGTCCAAACGACAATTAAATCAGAGTTACGGTTGCAAAGATATGACCAAAACAGTTTCCAAGATATTTTTCATTTTTTGTACAGTATATGTCGATGCATAAGTCCATGTGTCGACTCATCCTTTAAAATTTTCAATTTTTCAAACAACATGTGTCGATGCATAAGTCGTATGTGTCGACACATACATCATTCCAGATTCTATTTCTCAAAGATTTTAACACCATGTGTCGACACATAGCTATTTGTGTCGATGCATACTGAATTTAAACTTTTGTTTTTAAAAATCAATACAATATGTATCGATACATGGCCTCTTGTGCCGACACATGCTATGTAAAAATGCCCAAATATCAGTTTCAGCAATCCAGTTCCACGTACAACTTTGATTTAAGGTCCCAACAGCCCTTACATCTCAATCCCAACATTCCAACAGTCCATAACAGCACGTCATGGTTAATTACACACAAATTAGTTCATAAATTTTCATGGATTATCAAGGATCAATTTGAAATTTATCCAACAACAAGAAGACACAAAACTAGCAAGATTGTAAACCCCAACTACCTATCATCCATCATATTCCCAATTAGAAAGCAAGAACTTCACCCTAACCTTGTGAATCAGAGGTTGATTTGCTTAGAGATAGAGATTTGACCTAGCCTCAAGCTTGCAACTTCTACTATTCTCTTCTTTTTCACCAAACCCTTTCTCCTCTACTCATAAACCAACACTTCTATTTTCCTATTCTACTTCTCTTAAAATAATAACACTATTATTATTACTCTTATTGGGCTTACTAGACTATACCTCCACTTTGGTACAACCAACATAATAACTTAGCCCACTTAATAGTAATTTCTACAATTCTAATATTATTAGTATTATTAATATTATTCCCATCACATAGTTCGATTAATCACCTTATAATCATATAATGACTTAAATTGACATTCTACAATATTACCAATTATTTAGAAAAATATAAGAAAATATTAAATTAAATAAACAAATAATTCGTGTGTTACAACTTTCCTCCACTTAGAATATTTTCGTCCTCGAAAATTTACTTGGTTCAAACAATTCGGGATAGGAGTCGCGCATCTTGCTCTCCATTTCCCATGTCATGCTTTCTCCAGCAGCTCCCAACCAGACAACCTTCACCAACGCAATCTCTTTCCCTCTTAGAGTCTTCATTTCGTGACCCACAGTCCTCACAGGTGTCGTGTCTATCGTGATATTATCCCATAATTGCACATCTTCCATTTGAATCACATGAGATAGATAAGGATTATACTTCCGGAGTTGCGATACATGAAACACATCTTGCAAATTAGCAAGAGTTGGCGGTAACGCCACTCGATAGGCCATTTTTCCAACTGTATCTGATATCTGATATGGACTAATAAAATGAGGAGTGAGCTTCTTAAACTTCAGAGCTCGCCCAACCCCAGTCACAGTTGTGACTCTCAAAAACACATGATCGCCATCTTAGAATTCTAAATCTTTTATTCTCTTGTCATGGTAACTTTTTTTCCTACTCAAGGAAGCCTTCATCTCTTCCCGAATAAACTTCACTTTCTCAGTAGTCTCTCGAACAATTTATGGTCCAACTACCACACTTTCACCAGATTCATGCCAACATAATGGAGTCCTACACCTCCGACCATACACTGCTTCAAAAGGTTCCATCCCAATACTAGAATGGTAACTGTTATTATAAGTGAACTCGATCAAAGGAAGATAAGTATCCCATGAGCCTCTTTACTCAAGAGCACATGCCCTCAATAAATCTTCCAACGATTGAATAGTTCTCTCGGTCTGACCATCCATCTGCGGATGATACGCCGAACTCAACCTCAACTTAGATCCCAACGCTTCTTGCAAACTCTTCCAAAAATTAGAAGTAAACCTCAGATCTCTATCCGACCCAATACACAAAGGAACACCATACAACTTCACAATCACCCTGACATATATCTCAACCAACTTTGCAATCGGATATGTAATGTTAATAGGTATAAAGTGTGCCGACTATGTAAGCCTATCAACAATCACCCGAATCGAATCATATCCTCTCAAGGTATTAGATAATCCCGTTACAAAGTCCATTGAAATGTTATCCCATTTCCATTCCAGAACTTCCAACGGTTGCATCAACCCTGCAGGCTTCTAATGTTCGATCTTTGATTTCTGGCAAGTCAAACAAGCATACATAAACTTTGCCACATCACGTTTCATGCCAGGCCACTAAAATAAACCCTTCAAGTCTCGAAACATTTTCGTAGCTCCTGGATGAATGCTCAAACTGCTTCTATGACTCTCTTCAAGAATCACTTTCTTAATCGCTTCATCATCAGGAATAAAAATACGATCACGGAACCTCAACACACCTTGCGCATCCAACTTGAAATCATCATTCTCAGGTCAATTGGTTCCTACCATCAAATCCACCAACTTCACATCTAGCTTTCAAGCCTCTTTGATATTGTCGAGAAAGTCATTGTTAATCTTTAACATTCCCAATATAACACTATGAAGTGTCACTTCACAAACTAAACTCAAATCTCGGAATTGCTCAATCAACTCCAACTCCTTAACCATCATGGCCGACATATGCAAAGTCTTTCGGCTTAAAGCATCAGCCACAACATTATCTTTTTCAGAATTATAATTCAAACCGAAATCATAATCCTTCAACAATTATAACCACCTTCGCTGCCTGATATTCAACTCTTTTTGATCAAAAAGGTACTTCAAACTCTTATGGTCACTAAACACATCAAATCTAGAGCCATAAAGATAATGCCTCCAGATTTTCAACACAAAGACTACTGCATCCAATTCGAGATCATGCGTAGGATAATTCTTTTCATGAGTCCTAAATCGCCTAGACGCATAACAAACCACTTTACCATTCTGCATAAGTACACCACCTAACCCTATCAGACAAGCATCACAGTACACAACAAAAGGCTCTCCTGGATTAGGTAAAGTCAAAACGGGAGCCGACGTCAACCTCTTCTTCAATTCATTAAAACTTTTTTCACATCGAATATCCCACACAATGGTTTTTCCTTTGCAAGTTAACTTAGCCAACGGAAGTGCCAACTTAGAAAACCCTTCGATAAACCGTCTATAGTAACCGGCCAATCCTAAGAAGCTTCTAATCTCAGTAACCGACTTCAGAGTTTCCCATTGCAACACAGCATCAACTTTAGAAGGATCCACGACAATGCCATTACCAGAAATGACATGGCAAAGAAAACTAACCTCTTTCAACTAGAATTCACACTTGGAAAACTTCGCATACAACTCCTTCTCCTTCAAAACTTGCAACATAACTCTTAGGTGTTCTGCATGTTCTTCTTCCGATTTAGGGTAAATCAGAATGTCATCAATGAACGTCACCATAAATCGATCCAAGTAAGTATGAAAAATACGGTTCATGTACTCCATGAATACTCTCGGCGCAGTAGTAACGCCGAAAGGCATCACCGAATACTCGTAGGGTCCATACCGAATCTTGAACGTGGTCTTCTGAATATCATCTTCCTTCACTCTAATCTGGTGATATCCGGATCTCAAATCAATCTTAGAAAACATACTACCACCCACAAACTGATCCATCAAGTCATTAACTCTTGGAAGCGGATACTTTTTCTTAATCATCACTTTATTCAATTTTTGATAATCAACACAAAGTCTCATACTTCCATCTTTCTTCTTTACCAACAACACTGGAGCTCCCCATAATGATACACTTGGTCTTACAAACTTTTTCTCAAGAAGCTCTTTTAATTGCTTCTTCAATTCAGACAACTCAGATGCAGACATATTGTACAATGCCATAGAAATAGGTCTGGTACCAGTTACAAGATCAATTGCAACCTCAACTTCTCTTTCAGAAGGTACATCAAGGATTTCAACAGGAAACACTTCAAGAAATTCTCGCACCACCTGCATATTGTCCATTCTAACTTGATTCTCGACAGACAACGACGCCATCAACAAGAACATTTGTGCTTCATCTTGCATCAATTGCCTCAACTGTTTACCAATCAACAAATCAGCTCCTTCCTCTTGAGGAGTATAAAACCTCAAAGACTTGTCATAACAATTGATATGAACATAATTATACTCTAACCAGTTCATACCCAAGATCACATCTAGTCTGTTTAACGGCAAACAACTCAAATCAACAGCAAAGTCTTTATCGATGATCGACAAAGGGAAATTCAAACATATAAGAGAAGTAATCACCGATCCCTTAGCCAGAATTTTGACGACCATTTCTCCATTCATAGAAGATAATACAAGACCCAGTCTTTCGACACAATCAACAACAATAAAACAATGAGTAGTACCAGTATCAATAATAGTAATTATAGGCGTACTATTAATGAAACATGTACCTCTCATGAGTCTGTCCTCATTAGTTGTCGGATTCCCAGCCAAAGCAAATAATTTTCCACTAGCCTACCCCTTCATTTGTTTCGGACACTAACTACCAATGTGTCCCACTTCACCACAACTGAAACAGATAAACTCTTTGTGCTTGCAGTCAAATATGGCATGCCTAGTCTTACCACAACGGAAACACCTCTTTACTTCATCATTACAAACATTGCTCTTGTGACCAGGTTGCGCATATTTGTAGCACACAACCCTAGCAGGAGCATCTCCCCCACTAGTCAGCTGACCCATAGCAACTCTCTGTTTAACTTTTCCCGCATCATAAGGATTTCCACGGTTTTGTTGATTCTTTCCTCTTTTATCACCAACAATCTTGTGATGAGCATTGCTATCCTCTTCAAAGATTCTGCAACTATCAATAAAATCAGAAAATACATGAATCTTCTGATAGCCAACAGTCTTCTTGACTTCCGAGCGCAACCCGTTCTCAAACTTGAGGCACTTAGAAAATTCAGCACCTTCTCCATCAAAATGTGGATAGAACTTATCTAACTCAATGAACTTCACAGCATAATCAATAATAGACTTGTTCCCCCTCTTCAGCTCAAGGAACTCAATCTCTTTCTTACCTCGAACATCTTCAGGATATTACTTCCTCAAGAACTCCCTACAGAACACAACCCAAGTGATTTCCTCACTTGCAGCTTCCAAACTCGGATGTGTCTCTATCCACCAGTCATCAGCCTCGACTGCTAGCATATGAGTCCCATAACAAACCTTCTATGCTGGAGTGCAGTCCATCACACGAAAGATCCTCGCAATCTCCTTCAACCATTCTAGTGCTCCATCAGGATCATGCTTACCCTTGAACACCGGTGCATTCTCCCTTTGGAAAGTCGCCAAACTACGAGACCCAACATTCTCACAAGATTCATTGATTCTGATAGCCTAAGCCATCGCTTGCGAGCAACAACAATCGCAACATCGTTTCTTCCAGCCATCTCAACTTATCACTACAACACAAACAAAAATGAAACTAAATAATAATACTCGAATTTTAAAAGACTCAACAACTTTACCGGACAAACCGACCTGCTCTAATACCACTAATGTAACACCCTAATTCTACCCCAAGTAATTAATCAATAAAATCAGAGTATATAATTTTCCAACATAATCAGGATGTCACACTTTTTAACTTAACACATAAACCCGCTATTTTATTCAAAAAAAATACATAACACTCTAAAGAAGCGGAACTAACACAACGCATAATTTTTATTCTTCAAACATAAACGTCTTCATTAATCACGCAGCGGAATCATAATAGTTTTCCACATAAGACATAACATCTTTTGAGTCATAAATAACATCAACATAATAAACTCCTCAACCAACGACATAAAATTCAACAATTAAAACAACAAAATAAGACAAGTGTTCATTTTCCCCAGAGTGCTACGTATCAGAGCAATGACACTAAACTTGAACTATAAACGTAACAACTACTCCTCCTTGTTACCCGTGACGCTACTGCTATAAAGGCAACAAATAAACAAATGAAACTGTCAGATATCAAACTATATAATTGAGATCGTGATAAATAATATCTAGTTAGAATTATATAAAAATCACTATGTTTTCCATATCACAACCAATCAACAACAACAAAAATTTAACCACACAACAACATGATTATGCGCTATAGTATCCAACTTGGATAAATGCAGATGCATGTGGTACCATCAGAGTAAAACTCCGAACTTAGAAATATGTCAGTTTACCGAGGAATCAACAAGGTGTAAGCCTTCAACTCAATAATTTGCCAATCCAGGCCAACTTAATAATGCAATGTATGCCATGCGACCTCAACTTCAACAACAAAATCACGACAACGCAACAACAACAACACACAACAACGACAACATAACAACTAGTCAACCGCGATTCAACATTGGCGATAAGCCTACAATTTAATATTTGGCCATAAATATAGGCAATACAATAACATCATCATCAACATCATAAGAGTCATGCAGCAATATTACATCATAACAACATTATAGACTTCATTATAATAATAACATAACGGCAATATAACGGCAACTACAACGTGCAACAACAAGAACACCTGGTTCAACAATTACCCAACATTACACACGAAAAACCACATTGATTCATAAAAAGTTCACCTACTGTGTTTGAAAATATTTTTTCTAAGATAGATCATAATTTTAGCATTCCAACTGTCCAAACGGCTATTAAATTAGAGTTACGGCTGCAAAGATATGACCAAAACAGTTTACAAGATATTTTTCATTTTTTGTACAGTATGTATCGATGCATAAGCCCATGTGTTGACTCATCCTTTAAAAATTTTAATTTTTCAAAAAGCATGTATCGATGCATAAGTCGTTTGTGTCGACACATACATCATTCCAGATTCTATTTCTCAAAGATTTTAACATCATGTGTCGACACTTAGCTATTTGTGTCGACGCATACTGAATTTAAACTTTTGTTTTTAAAACTCAATACAGTATGTATCGATACATGGCCTCTTGTGTCGACACATGTTATGTAAAAATGCCCAAATATCAGTTTCAGCAACCCAGTTCCATGTACAACTTTGATTTAAGGTCGCAACAGCCCATACATCTCAATCCCAACATTCCAACAGTCCATAGCAGCACGTCATGGTTAATTACACACATATTCGTTCATAAATTTTCATGGATTATCAAGCATCAATTTGAAATTTATCCAACAACAACAAGACACAAAACTAGCAAGATTGTAAACCCCAACTACCTATCATCCATCATGTTCCCAATTAGAAAGCAAGAACCCTCTCCCTTACCTTATGAATCAGAGGTTGATTTGCTTAAAGGTGGAGATTTGACCTAGCCTCAAGCTTGCAACTTCTACTCTTCTCTTCTTTGTCCCCAAACCCTTTCTCCTCTACTCCTAAACCAACACTTCTATTTTCCTATTCTACTTCTCTTAAAATAATAACACTATTATTATTACTCTTATTGGGCTTACTAGACTATACCTCCACTTTGGTACAACCAACATAATAACTTAGCCCACTTAATAGTAATTTCTACAATTCTAATATTATTAGTATTATTAATTTTATTCCCACCACTTATTTCGATTAATCACTTTATAATCATATAATGACTCAAATTGGTATTCTACAATATTACCAATTATTTGGAAAAATATACGAAAACATTAAATTAAATAAACAAATAATTCGGGTGTTACAGCCTGTCCCACCGTAAAACCACAATCCCTCAAGCCCACCAATGAAGAGACTCATGTCAAGTCCACACATGCATGTTTCCCTTCTAACCACTTGTATACCAAAATATCTGTTGGCATAAGTGTCGATCTATCCTCAAGTGGGTCGGTCAAAAATTCACAGGCGCCTCTTTCTTCGCAGATACTCTGACATGTCGGAATATATCAAACAAGACATCCCTAACAAGATCATGTCGGTATTTGAAGCCTGGAAGCTCCTTATAAAAATATATATTTATAAAATATAAATAATTAATTAATGAAGTGATCAAGTTAATAAATAGTCAAATGCTAAAAATAATGTAGTCGCAAAATAAAGTTGGTTAATAAAAAATAAAAAATTGGTTCATAAAATGATGAAATATGCTAATAAAAGTTCAAATATTAAAATATTTTTTAGTAGTAAAACAAAGTTAGTTCATGAAAAGTGAAAAGGTTCTTTAATGAAATTTCGAAGTTGATTAATAAAAGCTCAAATATTAAAAATAACCTTTAATAATAAAATAAAATTGATTAATTAAGTTATACTGTTAATTAATAATATAATAATATAATTTTATATTGTTATGTCTTAATCTAAACAAATTAAAAGATAAAAAATAATATATTCTTTCAAAAAATTATTTATTATAGTAATAATATTTTACTATTCATGTTGTTCATACATATATTTTTATTTTCAAAAAAATCTGATGACTGTATAAATACGATGAATAGTATTGCACCCTGAAATTTATCCTCTTCATCACTTTTATTTTAATTGGCTTATGCTTCATCATTGCACGCAAATGCATTCATAGCATTGGTTCTATGGTTATTGATCTGAGGTGGCCCCTAGTGGCGCATTTATAGGCTATGGAAGAAGTTTGTGTTTTCAATCAATCCAAGGGATTTGAGAACGATAAAGATTTCTTGAAGTATAACCATGAGTATTTTTTCAGTGCGCAAGACATCTTGGTTTAACAAGATCCGTAATGTTAGCTTTTACAGGCATTTGTTTGTGGTACAGATTTTGAATTCAGATTGCAAGAGGATGGAAATTGTGGGTTGATATGCATTCAAGTTATTTTTTCAAGATGTTTAGAAGAATCAAATTATTTGAAGTTTGATTATTTGAATCTTTTTGAGGTACAAGTTGAATTTGGAGTTAATAATTGAAGATTTGGATTCGTTGTCTATTTGATGCATCACACTTAATTTGTTCAAAAGCTTGTATGCTCATTGATTAAATTTTCAAACAAGAAACCCACAATATGTTTCAAAAGGAATCTAGATCTCAAGTTCTTCATATCTACTTCTACATGATATTTCAATTGGGCTTCAATTTAATTCTTTCAAGTATCAAGAGAATTTTGAGAGAGTTTGATTTCCAAATCAAAAGTCACAGGTTCTACATGAGATCCTAAGGGCCAAGATCATTCAAGATTCGAAAGTATGCAAGTTACAATATGCGAAATTGTGTATTCTAATTCTTGCTAAAGAGTTTCAAGTTACTCAAGTTTTATTTGTTATTCGAGTTTACAAATACAAATTTGAATGCACTTATTTCACTACCAATTACAAGTTTTCAATCCTCAATGTTCGATATGATTTAAACTCTACGGAAACACATTACAAACAATTCAAGTTTCTCAAAATTACAAGCTAAAAGAACTTTCAAGTTTCTAATCCTAAGTGTTACAAATCAAAACATAAAAGGAATTCATATGGTCACTAATGAAATATTCAAAGCTTTTGATGTTTCTGTTCTGGACTGGCCCAACACTTGGCCCACTGTCATAGGGGCCCAATCTGGCAGGCAAAACCAAGGGCCAATTGCCCCTAAAGAGTATAGTTTGCATCACTTACGCGAGGGCCACGTGGCCAACAGTCTTTGACTGCCACGTGCCCCCCGAGAATATCGGACCAGTTATTCACTATCTCAACCGCCATTTGCCCTTCAGAAATCCCGGAGTAAATCCGGATTTCCCGGAGCGACAATCCAGGGAGGAGGCCACGTGTTGGCCTCCATGCACACGCAATCCCTGGCAGTCCGTTAGTGGGCTTAGATCACTACCCATTAACTGGACCTTGGCCCAGCGCTGGGGGCTATAGATACCCTCTCACTTGAGAGGGTCAGGTAATTCGTTCATTCTCTCTTTTCTACTTGCTTGCTTCCTCTTTCCTTTTCTTACTTTGGCATCGGAGTGTCTTGCAGGTACCCCCCCTCTCCATCTTCAATCGCTGTTGTAGATTGGGTCACGACACCTTCTGATCAGGTACGATTGGCATCGGAGTGTCTTGCAGGTACCCCCCCCTCTCCATCTTCAATCGCTGTTGCAGATTGGGCCATAACACCTTCTGATCAGGTACGATCAGTGGCGCCGTCTGTGGGAACCTTGCTTCCCCGTCTTCTTTCAGTCAGTAGACCAAAGCAAATCAAACTTCATCCGTCATGGCCGACCCTGCAACCATCATTGAGAACACTCTTCTCGATGATCTGGCCGAGCCAAACCACAGGGTTTTCTCCGAGTCAGATCCCCGAGATGGGCACACTGCCTCTTCTTCGACCGGATCTCACCGAGGAGATGAGCACAGAGGTGAAGCCCACCGCAATCGGGCAGCCGAACTTGCAGTTTTCCAAGAGGTACAAGCACCACCTGACGCTGATCCAACGGTCGCCGCTTTGTTCGCAGCCATCAACCAAACCAACCTCATGTTGTTCACCCAGGGGGAACGTCTCCATATGCTGGAAACTTCCCGGCAATCACATTGAAGAGATCGGCGACCCGATTCCTGGTCGCCGTCCCCCAGAAGGCACTGCTCCCGAACTCCCTCACGGAGAACCAGGAGAGATGATACTCCCAGCCCAACGCGCCGCTCTAAAGGCCGAGGACCCATGACCGAGCGGAATCCTCAAGAACAACCCAAGAAACGAGTTCGTTCGCCTCCCCGACGAGAGCGTGGGGCTGACGAATCAAGGAAGACCAGGGGCAGAAATCCCCGCACTGAAGAACCTGCCACAAGGCATCATCACTGCCGATCTCGCGCGCGTTCTCCCAACCGGAGCGACGAGGAAGACCCCCGCGGCCCCTTGTCCGCCAACATTATGGAGGCACCAATTCCCCGGGGAATGGAAAAGCCCCCTCAGCTCGCTAGCTATGACGGGGTAGATGATCCCATTGACCACATCGACGGGTTCGAGGCCATGCTCCAGTACCTCAACGTCGGTGGACCAATCAAATGCAGGCTATTTCCCACCACTCTCTGGAAAACAGCGATGGACTGGTACAAGAGCTTGCCCCCGGGGTCCATACACTCCTGGAGGGAACTGAAGGCCCAGTTCACGAGCACTTTCATTGCCTCCCGCAGGCATCCGAAGACCGAGGCCTCCCTCGAGGCAATCATCCAGAAGAGCGATGAGACACTCAGGGAGTACATCAAACGCTTCAATATGGAAGCCATCCAGGTTCCCTACGACAATCAGATGAAGTGCTACCTGCTGGAGAGGGGTCTACTCCCCGGCACAGATTTCAGGAAAGACGTTGGCATCGAACCTCCCGCCACCTTCGACGCCCTCCTCGACAAGGCACAGGCTTATATGACTTATGAAGAGAAAGAGGCGGCCAATCGGGCAAGGGACTCGAGGAGTCGCGGTTCGGCCAACTCCGCGCGACACCAAGACAACCGATGCCCAGAAGCAGGGTCATCTCGCCGCCCTGATGACAAACGGCGGGAGGACAGACCTCGAGATCCCCGAGATCAGTGAGGCCCCACTGGACGCTTCACCGACTACACCCCGCTAACGACCTCCCGCGAACGGATCCTGGTAGAATGCTCAGCCATGGAATTCAAAGACGGCGGGGTCAAGCGCCCGAAGCCCACTCCTGAAAAGCCGTGCATGCATGTAACCAAGTACTCAAGATCATCGAGCCATGGCCACTCATCGGGATCGCCCATCTCAAGGACGCAATCGAAACGTTAATCAAAGGCGGAAGGCTCGGGCAGTATAAGAAGCCTGAAGCATCTCGAGGTGCCCGAGAAAATAAGGAGGTCGAGGAAGAGGCCCGACCTCAAGGGGATTCCGGCCCTTATCAGATAGCTTACTCGAGCAACTGTGCCGAGGATTTCACGCCCCATCGCTCACTCACAGCCCATGGGAGGAATTTCCCTCAACCATGGTTATCTCTGGCGGTGGTGATGCCCAGCTGTCCATTAATTCGGCCAAGACGAAGTTCGACGAGTTGATCGAAAAGGCCCCATTCAACGAGGTCTCTCTCGAACAGTTCTGCGGCAGATCCGAGCCGATCACTTTTTACCTGGAAGAGCTCCCCGGGGGAGCGCCCAACGCTCACATTCCCCTCTTTATCAAGGCAATGATGGCGAATTTTGAAGTGCACAGGATCCTCGTCGACGAAGGCAGCCCGGTCGATGTGATGTATACTCATCTCTTCTGAACTCTACAGCTCGACGAATCCCATCTGTCACCATACGTGGGATCTGACCTACATGGGTTCAACGGCTCCACCTACTGACCTTGGGGATACGTCGAGCTCCTCATCACCTTCGGCGAAGACGCCTGCTCGAAGTTAAAGTCCGCTTCCGGTGGTCGATCGCCACTCCTCTACAATGCTATTCTAGGGAGAACTACTCAAGGAATCCATAGCCGCCCCTCAACCGCCCATTTGAAGTCAAGTTCTACACAGCGGGACGCCGCTACCATTTGGGCGACATCAAAGCTGCAAGGAGATGCCACAACGCCGCTGTGGGATGCACTCGGTCGATCCAAAACACCCCATGACACACAAGAAGGATGGGCTTGACAACCCGATCGAGCTTCCTAAAGCCGCAGAGCCTCGTAACCCCAACATAAGCACATGGACCTCGACACCGCTTTGCAAAGGACGGCCGACGGACAAGCCGTAGACACGGATCTCCTCCTCCCACCTCGATGGTGAGTTCGAGCTCGCTCCACTGGGAGGAACCCAGCAAGGCCAAGATCGGCAGCTCGCCTCGACCAAGAAGCAACTCAAGGCCCGCCTTCAGACAACGATATCTCTTTGCATGGAGGCACGAAATTCCTGACTGCCCCGAGGTTGCCTCGCCACCACTCCATAGATCTAGCCGCTAGGCCGTGGTACAACGTAAGCAGCCTCCCGAGAAAGCGAGGTCAAAAGTCAGAAGGACCTCCTAGAGGAAAATTTCATTTCTGAGGCCAAGTATTCAACTTGGCTGTCGAACGTTGTACTTGTTAAAAAATCTAATGGAAAATGGTGTATGTGCTTTGACTATACTGATCTCAATCGGGCATGTCCCAAAGATGCTTTCCCTTTGCCTAATATTGATATGCTGATCGACAACTCAGCCGGCTATAAATTACTTTCTTTGTTGGATGCTTATTCAAGTTACAACCAGATCCCCATGGCAATGGCCGACAAAAGCTGCACGGCCTTCATGACGGCCTCGGGCAATTATTACTACAACGTAATGCCCTTCGGGCTAAAGAACGTCGGAGCAACTTACCAGCGGATGATGAACAATGTCTTCCGGAGCAAAATCGTCGACATGCTCGAGGTTTATATGGACGACATGATCGTCAAATCCCACACCGAGGACGCACCACGTCGCGCCTAAAGAGGGTATTCGATCAAGCTCGAAGGTACCGAATGCTTCAATCCTAAAAGTGCATGTTTGGTGTCGTAGGTGAAAATTCCTGTTTCTATCTTACGGAACGAGGAATCGAGGCTAATCCCGAAAAATGTCGGGCATTCTCTGAATTACCCACGCCCAAATCCAAAAAGTCCATTTAAATCTTGAACGACATGCTAACCTCCCTGTCCCGTTTCGTCGCTAGATCCGCCCAACACGCCCATCCGTTTTTCAAACTGTTGAGGAAGGGGCCGACCTTCGAATGGAACGAGGAGTGCGAGCAAGCCCTTTTTCACCTAAAACAGGCACTTTCCTAGTCGCCGGTGCTCTCGCGGCCGCAGAGCGGAGAAACCTTGTACTTGTACTTAGCCGTGTCCAATGAAGCCGTAAGCGCGGTCCTAATCCGCGAAACTGAGGACGGGAAAAAGTCCGTCTACTTCACGAGCAAAACCTTAAAAGGGCCAGAAACTAGGTATCAACAAATCGAGAGGGTCGACTCGCCTCGCCATCACCGCGAGGAGGTCGATACTATTTCCGCCCACGAACGTCAGTGAACCGAGAAAGCAATCAAACAACTTCTCGCCCGCCCGACATGGCTCGAATGTTGCGTTGTAACGCCCGTTTTATTTAATATTATATTATATTAATATTTTTGAATTACCGTTTGACGATTGTTTTGGCGACGAGAATAATTATATTAATCGGTATATCTATTAATATATTTGGCGACGCCTGCCTGCTCGTAAAATATTATTCGGACCGATATTTAATTCCCGAAATTATATTAATAAATTGAGTTAATGATATAAGTAGATGATATTAATGTTTTAAGAATAGTAGGGATGGGAGCAATTTGGGAGAATCTGGCTTCTCACCCTTAGTTAGTATGACAACATTCATATAAAAGCATTTTCTTCATCTTTTCCTAACATGACACCAAAAACAAAAAGTATAGATACTTGGAAGAGAAAGTTAGGGCTTTAGTAGAGGAAGAAGAGCAAGGCTTGGTTTGAGGAATCATCAAGAGCAATCAAAGCTTGCTAGGTAAGGGGTTTGATTTCTATCTCATATAGTTAGAGTTTGATAATGATAGTTTGGATTGGGGAAAAATTGATAGTTGGTTTATAGGGTTTGGTTGGATTGATTGTTGAAAATGTTTAGAAAAGTTGAATTAAGTGTAGGGATTATGGGTGTGTTGTATTAGTATTGTAGTATATGGATTATAGAATGGAAATGGAAATGTAAAAGGAAAACATAACAGCAAAATATGAAAAACCAGAAAAAGAAACTGTAAGAATGAAAACGCAGGAAGAAGAAGTAGATGGAGGGAGCAAGAAGGGGGAGGCGCCCACCTCCATGTGAGGGGCGACCGTCCCCCATGGTGAGGCACCCGCCTCCTTCCTTTGGTGACAATGGGACGTGCGTCCCTGATGGTAGGAGAGAAACAAAGTATTTTCTGTAAATTTGAGTTTTCTGTAAGCACAGTTTCTGCTTTCTGTCAAAAATTGTTTTCCTGCATAATTGTGTGGAAATAGCTTATGTTTCTTACTATAATGACAATTTCACCTAGTAGCAATTTATACCCATAAAATATAATTAGGACATAAGATAGCCGATTAAATTTAGAACCCGATTATGTTCCGATTTTCCGATTTCGGTAAATTCGACGACGGAGCAAGTTGCTCCGAATTCAATGAAAATTGATGTGCTAGCTAAGTTCGACGTGTAGAACGTAGTGGTGAGGTTAGTTTTTCGAAATTGCGAGTTTTTACGAAGCGACCCGAAATAGGCCAATTTACGGTAAATTGAACCGGATTGTGTTTTAGTCAATTTAAGACATATATGAACTATCCGATTTCGATGTTGATGTTTATAATTAATGCCAGTAATTAAGAATGGCTTTCACGGCGATTATTAGTGTTTTGACTATTTCTCCGTTTTTGGAAATTGGTGGATTAATTGATAATGATGTTGTGTGAATAAACATAATGTTTGCGACAGTGTATTTATTTATGAATACTTGTTGTTTATGCGATGCGATGACATATTTATTTGATGTGAATAAATATGGCGATGTGGACTTTATGTCAATTTTGATGAGCGATGATGATGTGTTGTTGTGTGGTCTTTATTATTGAGTCGCATACATTGCATAGGCGACGAGGACTTTTATGCCAAGCGACGAGGGCTTTTATGCCAAGCGACGAGGCTTTTATGCCAAGTGTTCTTATTTATGGACAAAGCGACGGGTACCACATGCATAACATAGTTGTGTCTCATGGAGTCGGTTATGTTTATGTTTGAGTTGTTTAATATTGGATTAGATTGATGAATGATGATTGAATTGTGATGGTACATGATGTTTTGTGTTGATGCGAGTATAATGATTATGTGATGAAGTTAAAGTGTTAATTTATACACTAAATGCTAATTTAAAGTATGTATGTTTTAATACATGTTGACATACTTTATTTAACTTATATCATTTATAATTCCAAAACCATGTATATATCCTATCATGCTTTTAATTATATGTTTTGGAGTATCTCACCCTTTACTTGATTCGTCATTGCCTATATATTGGTAACGTGCAGGAGATCCCCGAGGATGAGGAGGATTAGCTCGAGTCTCTTTATTTTGTGTCCTCTCGCCTCGGTCGTAGTAACACTCGGGATTTGGGCGACATTATCATTTTGATAGGATAGTTTATGTATACTATCTTATGATGTTATAACCTTATGTATTGATGATAACATGATGTTATGTATATTTATTGAACACATCCGTTGTGATGTGAATAGTCATATGTGTATATGATTAATTATGTATGAATCGGTATATCCGACTTTTGTTGTGCATTATAATGCGAATTGATGGAAATGCGAATATGTGATGCCTCAATTTTGTTAAATGAAATTTTGAAACTCTGATTTTATTATTAATTACGCGGGGTAGAATTGGGGTGTTACAGTGGTGGTCCTTCGAGCTCTCCGAGTTCGACATCCGCCACGGCGACAGAGGGTCTCGAAAGCGCAGGGCGCGAAGCCGACTTCGCCGAGATGACAAGCATGAGCGCTACTCATCATGGACAAGAGGTGGACCATCTACGTCGACGGGGCCTCAAGCTCGACAAGAAGCGGCGCGGGCATCCTCCTCGAAAACGAGGAGGGCATCGTCATCAAACATTCCCTAACCCTCGCCTTCGCAACATCCAACAATCAGGCTGAATATGAAGCCTTGTCACGGATCGCGCCGAACATATGGGCCGAGACATCCGTGTGTTCACGGACTCCCAACTCGTCGCGTCACAAGTTCTCGGAGAATACCAGACTAAGAACGATAGCCTCATCGAATACCTCAATCTCGTTAAAGAGAAACTGAGGAAATTCGACCGAGCAGAGATTAAGCACGTTCCCCGAGAACAAAATACTCGGGCAGACGTCTTGTCAAAACTTGCGAGCACACGAAAGAAAGACGGTAACAAGTCCGTGATACAAGAATCACTAGCTTGACCAAACATCGAGAAAGCTTCCGAGTCGCTCGACATAAACCCCATCGGGGACGCGAACTGCTGGATGACCCCCGTGTTCAACTACCTGACACAAGGGGAACTACCCACGGATAAATTGGAGGCAGCCGCCACCAAACGTCGCGCATGCTCATATGTCGTCCTCGAGCAACGCCTGTATAGACGAGGGTTCTCTATTCCTCTCCTCAAGTGCGTTGAGGAATCCAAGGTGCCCGACATCCTTCATGAAATCAACGAAGGAATCAACGCCCAACACCTGGGTGGTCGGTCGCTGGCCCGCAAGGCTTTGCGTGTCGGATACTATTGGCCCACTATGCAAAAGGACGCCAAGGAACACGTCAAAAGATGCGACAAGTGCCAATGCCACGCCGACATGCACGTTGCCCCACCGCACGAGCTCACGACGCTCACGTCCCCATGGTCCTTCAGCTGGTGGGGAATGGACATCCTCGGGCCTTTCACACAAGGCTTCTACCAAAATAAATACCTGATCATGGTCGTCGACTACTTCACGAAGTGGATAGAGGCTGAGGCCCTCGCCAAGATCACTTCCTTCAACATCCTACGTTTCTACAAACGGAATATCCTCGCCCCGATTCAGCATTTCTCAGGCCCTCGTCACGGATAATAGAACACAGTTCACGGACCAGAACTTTCGCAGTTTCGTCGCACGGTTGGGCAACGAGCAGCACTTCACTTCTGTCGAGCACCCCCAGACCAATGGCCAAGCAGAAGCTGCAAATAGGGTCTTGTTGCAGGGACTCAGGCGGCAGCTCGGCGAGGCCAAGAACAGGTGGGTTGAAGAGTTGCACAGCGTACTATGGGCATATCGAATAACTCCCCATTCTACTACTGGGGAATCCCCTTTTCGGTTGACGTACGGGACAGAAGCGGTTATACCTGTCAAAATCAGGGAACCATCGAGGCGTACCGAGTTCCCCCTTGACGAGGAAATGAATGACGAAGCACTACGCGAGGAGTTGGACTTGGTCGACGAGATCCTAGAAGGCGTGGCCCTCCGGGAAGCCTGCTTGAAACAACAAATTACACTACGCCACGACAGCAAAGTCATTAAACGCGAGTTTGACGTCGGCAGCCTAGTCCTCCGCAGAAACCAAAAGGAGTCTCGCGAGGGGAAACTGGCCGCCAATTGGGAAGGCCCATATCGCGTCTGGGAAAAAACGAACACAGGAGCCTACTATTTGGAAAATCTAACCGGAGTACAACTCCCTCGACCTTGGAATGCTACAAAGCTCAAACAGTATTACAACTAAGTCAGCTCAACCACATGCCCAAGACTTGGTGGTCGACGATCCCCGTACACGGGAACTTAGCTCAGCCTTGGGCCGCGAAATGGTGCTAGCGCGAGTCCCAAATCACCAACAGGCGGGTGGTCTCCTTGACAATAACAGGTAGGAGCCCCTCGCGCGATACGGATTCCTCGATCGAGATCCGCGGGTTGTCACGCACCTTTGGCAGGATGTCCGGCTCGCGACGGATAGTCCACGCCTCGAGGATGTCGTCCCAAATGCGACTACATCCCCGTCAGGAGGCCTCTAGCCTCCAAACCTAGCATGAGCTAGGAACAACAACAAGGTCGAGCATATTCAAATAAAACAATTGACATTCAATAAAGCACAAATTAACTAACAGCGGAAATTCATAAATAAAACGACCAACAAAGGTCGACAAAACAATAACGGGCATCCAGCCCAATGTTCGTACAAAAAATCAAAAGGGGCACGCAAGCCAAAAACACCGGACTCGCAGGCCCAAACAAATTACAATTAGACATCGGGAGGAGGCACAATCTTCCCGTCCACCACACGATGAAAGGGGTCGATCCCAAGTGTCACGAGTTCCACGCTGGAGTTCACCACTTGCACCTGCTGGACGGCTTGATCGAACCCGAAGGACAGCGCCTCCACAGTATCCTCTTCGAGGACCCTTATCCACCCGATCAGATCTGCCCTCGAAACGAGCGCCTGCTCTTCAGTGGGCTCGTCCTCGACGGGAGCCACTTGCTCTCGTAGAGACTTCACCTGGGTGTCCAATTTCTTCTCTCCTGGCCACTGCTCAAACCGCTCCGTCATCTCCTCCAGTGGCCATCTCCTCATATCTGTTCAGCCCCGAGCCTCATCACCAGTGATACTCCATACTCGAGCTCCAGGCAAAGACGAGCATTAGCTTTGTCGGCCTTGGCTCGAAACTTAGCCACCTCGTCGTTGAGCGTTAACGAGGTTTCGAGCATCCGGATGACCGCGGACACATCAGCATTTAGACTTTCTGCCCGCATCTTCGGGTCGAGCCCCAGGATCATGTCCTCTCCGCCTCACTCATCGGAGATTTTCCTCAAAGAGCTCTGCTCTTAGCATGGGGGAAACACATAGGCGTCCCTGGTCGAAACTAAGGTCCCAGGCACCCCCTGCTCGAGACGCTCGCCCTTTCGCCTTTTGAGCGGTTGTTCGGGAGAGGACGCAGGGGAAGGAGTGTTCCCAGCACTGGGGTTCTCCGCCTCCTTCACGCCGACACGGTCTTTGGCTGATGCACGGGCACCCTTATGCCGCAATATGAGCATGCGCTCCTCCATGGCCGCCATTCGATCTGCAAAACAATAAAGGGAAAGTTAGCATAAATCAAAAGACGAGCAACACGTCCACCTCTATGTTTCCGAGCACGATACCTAAAAGCCTCAAAGTGTCCTCGTCGGACTCGCAATCCAAACAGGCTTTATTGATGTATCGCGGGCAATTTCAATCTCCCGCTGAGTCGAGGAGCACGCTTCCTTCCGGCCAACATGATGGTCGGTCTCAAGCTCTTCATTAAAATTTTCCACCTCCTCATAGAGAGCCGGTCTGGTTATCCAACTTTTCAGGCCTCACGGAGTAGAAATCTAGTCCCCGGTCATAATGTTTTCTATCCCATTCGAGTGGGAACTGGCCCTCAGCCTTTCCCCTTCTGTCCCATCTTCGCCGACCTCCACGGATGAGCCAAGAGGGTGTCCCTGCCTCGGTGAGGGATTCACCACGAAAGTATTTCTTGAAGTCCTGATGACTCCAAATACGGCCTGAACAGCTTGCCCGATTGCTTGAACGACACCCAGGCACATTTTTCGTCGACCATCTGCCGTTGGAGATGGAAAATGCGGAAGAATAAAGGGAGGGTGGCCCCAATGTCCAAGTACCAGCACACCAACTTGAATACCCTCATGAAAGCGAGGGCATTCGGATGGAGCTGCGACGGGGCCAAGTCCAACCATGTGAACATCCCCATTTGGAAGGCTATGAAGGGCATACAGAAGTCCGCCTCCCGAAACGCGAATTCGTACATAGGAAATCTAGTGGAGGAGTACGAGGAGCAGATCCTCATACATTCCCCGGGTATTTAAACGGCCCAGGACGGTTCGAAACCCTCATCCAAGTCCTCGATCAAATTGAACGCGGTGGAAGGATCAGCAGCAAAATCCGAACGGAACTCCTCCTCGGCGCGACCTGTGAGAGATCAAGGCCGCCTTATTTGGAGCTGCATGTGCCTCTCTAGGAGGCTGCCCCAAGACCGAAAAGCAAAAAAGAAAAGTGAATTCGAGGATATCAAATCCACCCTTCCACCACGACTCAAGTGAAAGGGCGAGGGGCCCGGTGGCACGAGCAAGAGGAACGCACGAGAAACCTACACTTACGACCACTAAGCTCAAACTCTCTGGACCCTCAAGCCCCTGAGAGTGATTTTCTCCGTAGAAGTCATACCCCGAAAACCCTTTGTTGTTTCCCGGAACTCAAGTCATTCCCGAGAATTCACTTCTTCCCGGGAACTCAAGGTTCATCAACTAGATTCATCCAATTTCCTCGTAAAACTCACACATGTCCCCGTACCATTCACGAATCTCCCCGCAAGATTCAAGTTTCTCCCCGCAAGATTCAAGTTTTTCCCTATGATATTCAAGTTTTTCCTCGACACTCATGAAATTCAAGACCCAAATTGCCCTAAACATAAATCAAGACAAGAATTCAAGGATTTAGGATATTTACCGCTCGAGGTTGAAGACATGATGAAAGTTGAAGATTTGAGTTTTGCTAGCTTTGTAGAGAAATATGGAACTAGAGAGTCAAGAGGAATAAACAAATGAAACCCT
The DNA here is from genome assembly GCA_021764765.1 of Vicia sativa. Taxonomy (NCBI): domain Eukaryota; kingdom Viridiplantae; phylum Streptophyta; class Magnoliopsida; order Fabales; family Fabaceae; genus Vicia; species Vicia sativa. The sequence goes on along the minus strand of CM038796.1, from coordinate 81,711,687 downwards.
AAAGAATCCTTTTTGTAGCCAAACTTCTTGGGCATACGAAGGGTCACGCCCTTTGAACGCCACGTTCCTTCTCTAAAAGCGACATGTGGCATAGACTGACACATTGAATGACTAGTCGACCTGTTCCCCGAGGGCTAAAACCGCCTGGCCCCACGACCTATAGGTGTACGCGGACGTCCCCGGTGTTAGCAATCCGACGTGCTCGCCGATGGTCCTCAGAGACGAAGTTCGTGCTTCTGCACCTCCGAAAACGATTTTGACATTTAGCCCGACGGGAGCCACTTGTTCAAAGTCATTACTCTCAAACAAGAGCAAAGACTGGGGGCTCCTATTCGATCGCCCAACACTTGGCCCATCGTCATAGGGCCAACCGCAAGGTAACCAAGGCCCAATTGCCCCTAAAGAGTACAGTTTGCATCACTTACGCGAGGGCCACGTGGCCAACGGTCTTTGACTGCCACGTGCCCCCCGAGAATATCGGACCAATTATTCACTATCTCAACGCCATTGCCTCCAGAATCCTTGTAAACCGGATTTCGAGCGACAATCTAGGGAAGAGGCCACGTGCTGGCCTCTATGCACACGTAACCCCTGGCAATCCGTTAGTGGGCTTGGATCACTATCCACTAACTAGACCTGGCCACTGGTTATAAATACCTCTCACTTGAGAGGGTCGTAATTGCTCATTCTCTTTTCTACTTGCTTGCTCTTGTCTTTTCTTACTTTGGCATCGAGTGTCTTGCGTGTACCCCCTCTCCATCTTCAATCGTCAGATCAACATTTACACCTTCTCGATCGTGCACGATCGCCTCTAGATTATCCAACCTTGCCATCTCCATGTCATCCTCACCATCGCTACAATAAATGAAACAAGAAAAGAAGGCATGGTTAGTAATTGACAAAACCTTTAACATGAACAAAGAAAGCATGCAAAAGTTTTTTTCTCAATATCATCATTAGGATTATGGCAAGAATCAGATAAAGGTTTTTTTAATCATGTTTAAGCTCAACCAAAGGTCTCATATTATGTAACTTCATAATCTATCATTGGCAAATATTTTAAATCACAAAGGGATGTTTGGTTCACAATAATGCAAGAAAAAGGAAAATCAAGTTCAAAGCAACATCAAGCCTCATGGAATCAGAATTTTTATTAATCATAGTCCTAAACCTCTATTGAAAATCACTATTATTTTCGGTTCACAAAAAGAGGTTCAATAAGCAAAAGAGATTCAAAAAGCAACAAGTACAAAACTCAAGAAAATCATCATGGTTCATCGAAAATCACAAACCCAACCCAAGTACAAAATCAGAATCACAATCACAAGCCCAACAGCATCATAAATCCACAAGTCAGATTTAATCAAAGCCTTTTTTTCAAAAGTCTAACATAACATATAATAACCAGATTTCCAGCAAGCCAATAAAAGCCAAGTTAAAAAATCGTAATGATATGAAGCCCAAAAGAACAAAAATTGTAAGGCCTTGTTAGCACAAAATTAGAAGATCCAACAAGGTTGTACGGAGGGGAAAACCCTAACCGCATCAGTATATAAGCATTCAAATGCATGTAAATCGTGGGACCACTGCTCACAAAAAAACAAAACAGATCAAAACTCATCATTTTCCTACTGAATCCCTTCTAAAATTCAAATCAAAGATCAAGAATAAAAGAAAATTGAAATACCATCCCCAACTCAAAGAGATCTCACCATGGTTTAAATCGAGAGGTCTCAAATCGTTGCCTTAAGGAGACCAGTTCGATTTCTTTCCATCTTTTCTTCGCTCATTGTTGTTTCGCCTTTAATCACCACCGCCACCTGCTTTGACAAAAATAGACTTAGGGTTTCATTTTTCCACCTTAGATCTAGCCATTTTCACTTGGAATCTAGAAAAATAAACCATAGATTTAGTTAGAAGAAGGAGAGACGAATCAAAATATGTAAGAAAAAATGGGAATCGAGTGTCATTGTGCAGGTGATTTCCTACATTATGGTGCCTTCCCATGAGAAGGAAGTTGAGTCAGCGAGAGCACGTGAAAGAGAGAGGAATTTTTATGATATGATTAAGTCTTATTTTTAATCTTGTGTTATATTTTAGTAATTTTTCTTTTTAGGTCTAATCCGGTGGTGACAATTATCACCACCCCCTAATTAACCTTCATATGATCCTATGAGCATCACCCAATGCGCCTTATTACGCACCCTCCATCTCTACTATCATCATCATCATCAAATCTTCAATCTCGCTATCTCGGCCCAGTCAAGCAGTATACCATGCACCCTTCTCAAACAATCACACTGGACCATTCGGGAGCATGTTGGGCCCTTTATTTGGGCCTGGACCTCCTCTCTGGATTTATGCCTATACCCCCCTGAATTGCTTCAAAACATGCCCATTTCTAAACCTTTCTCTTTCAATTATTTTAATTAATTATGCAAATAAATTGTGTTGATGTATTAAATAATTATTAGATTCATGATAGTTTTTATTTGATAATTATCGATTAAATTATTAATTAATTTTTATCAAATAAAAAATATTTATTCTAGTAATTATTTAAGGTTTTGGACTTGTATTGTATGATTTAATTTTTGTTTATATCTCATATGCTTGTATGTTTTGTTCACAATTGTACACGTCACACACTTAACATAAACAACTCCATTTCTTTCAACTTGGCTCATGTGACACAAGGGTCTCATAGTTGGAAATGGGCATGGCCATTCTCACAAGGTTAATCAAAGCCCTAGTTTGCTTTGATTAGCCATAACCAGAATAATTTTGTCTATATACCAATCATCCATGCGCAAGGGTTTCATAGTTGGGGATAGGAGCACCTATCCTCGAGAGATTAATTAAGTCCATATACTTGATTAATCATAACCCGATTCAAATTCTCCTGGTCCATATACCAAACCTCAACACACTTTCATAAATTAAAAAGTTACAAACCTTGATCCAATGCCGAGTGCCTTTTCAAAAATTCTTTTTTTTCACAATAAAATTCAAGTATTTAAATCGTTGGTCGCTAGGCCAATTGTTTAAAAACTTGTGCCAAATGAACTCCGAGTCTTTAAATCGTTGGACGCTAGACCAAATGTTTAAAGACTCTTAATAACGTGAACTTTGTTTCACTTCACTTTTTCATAAGAAAATTTTTTGGGATGATAGACGACTCGTTGAACATAGAGCTCCTCTGGTTTCTAGTATTTGAATCGTAGGATTCTAGTCCTATTTTTCGGTACTTTTCACCCGCTTAAAATAAATTCAAATCACTCAAATCCTTTTTTCGCTCTTATGCGATTATAAAACTCTTTTCTTACAAAGAGTGTGCAATAGCCATTTCAAATATGAACAAAGACTTAGCTTTTCAAACAAACTAAACAAGTCAATGTTCAAGCATTTGAAATGTCTAATGCACGATTTTTCTTATAAAATCAACACAACCAACTTAAACATTTTCAAGAAGAACTACGGAGTTTTGAATTTCCCATTGCACGAGGGAATATGTAGGCACAAGATTTTGAAACCACGACAAACTCAAAATAATAATAAATCAAACCCCTCTCTTCTTCTTTCTCTTATAAGATCATAATAAACACACATAAACACACACGAACTAAACGGTTCCCATCGAGTACGATGGATGTAAGGGGTGCTAATACCATCCCCTTACATAACTGACTCCCGAATCCATCCTTTTGGTCTCGTAGACCGCCTTATCCTTCTTCACGGGTTTTATCTATATTTTCCTATTTCCTTTGGAACAAATAAAATTAGGTGGCGACTTCATTGTTTTAAAAAAACAGATTTTGAAAAAACTAGTTATCACAGATGGCGACTTCATTGGGGACTATTGGAGAGTCTACCCTAGTTTAGTTCTTCGCGTGTTTGTGTGTTTGTTTATTACTTTCTTAATGTTTATTTATTGTTCATTACTGATTATTTCTTTAAGCTTTATATATATATATTTTTTTGTCGATATATACTATTGTGTTGGGAACTTGTTGGTTATGACTCATAGATAATCCCAATACCCAGGCTTCTAGGTAACATTAAGATACAGTGGTTGCATAGCTTAGGTCTATTAGACATCCATGTCTTTTGGATCTACGTGAAGAACCAGCTTAGAGTTGGTCTTTTTAAGAAAGTTGTTGCACCCTATGCTAGTGCGGGACGGCAATTTCTGGACAAATGGCCTATAACTTTAAGTATTATAGGATATCCAAACCAAGACCGACCGCCGTAGGTTTTTAGTAACCCTTTAAGATCCGCTTGAGTATACTTTTGGAAATACGACCCTGACGTGGTTCGTCTGCGTGATGGTAGTATTTTTAAAAGGGGATCTGAGACTCCGAGAAATAGTTAGCAGGAAACATTAGAACCATCATGCATGGGGAATTGTTGGGTGGACGTTGAAACCATGTCCGACCATCCTGTGACCCATCATGTGATCTACTATTACACTGTTTATCAAATCCTATCTTTAACTTTTTGCATTACATTCTACATTAGTCATTTACTCTTAGCATATTATTTTCATTTTTCATGGAGCTTTAAAAGGACTCCGCATAAGTAATCAAATCACACATGGATTCCATCAAAAAGAACAACCCTCATCTCAAGTTTAAGATTTCTGATACTCAGACCCTTTTGAGGCTTAGGGAGAAGTGAAGCACATCCAACTGAACAATTTTCACACCAGATATGGGGGGATTTTGGAACTATTGTATACTACAGTTTATCATAATGCCTTAAAAGCCCTAGCAATGTTTTTTGATGCTCCTCTAAGTGCTTCACGCTCCAAGATTTTTAGATGGTCCCGACGATTGAAGAGTTTGAAAGGTTGTTGAATTGGCCGTTGAAAAATGATGTTCCTTTTACTAAGTTAGGGGAAAAGCTGAATGCAATTGACGTAGCAGCTGCCATGTACCTCGCTATCAGAGAAGTGGGACTAAAGTTAGTGAAAAAAGGAATTTCCAAACAATTCTTGGAAAAAGAGTCAAGAGTTGATGGTAGACGAAAGAGATGGATGTCATTCAAAGGTTGTTTTAGCCTTACTAATCTTTGGGGTGGTTTTATTTCCTAGCAATAACGATGAGTACATAAGTCAGCCTACAATTAGTGTATTCCTTTCCGACAACCTTGTGTTGGCTTTGCTTGCAGATATGCTCATCAACATTCATACCCAATATGAGAAAAAGAGGAGGGGATGTAATGTGTTGTTATTCTTTACTCCACTTATGGTTGAAGTCCCATATTCCTCAATGAGGACCTTGGGTTAAAATCTTAGCAAATATGATTTGGTCTCAGTAGTTGGCTTCTCTCACTGCTAGTGGTGTTTTCTGGTATTCGCCAAGTTGGTACACATGGAGGTCATCACTCACTGTGGAGCTTTCCCCAATGTTCCGTTAATCGGATCTCAAGGTTGTATCAATTGTAATCCTAGGTTGGTTCTCAAGAAATTTGGTTGTCCTATGGAAACTGCATTAAAGGAAGAATTTCTGAAAGAGCTCATCTTACTAGACTTTGGGAAGGAAAACCCTGGTTTGTTGAAACATATTCAGAAATCTTGGACCCAAGTGTCGATAATGAACCTTATGGACCATAGATACTTAGAAGAGTAGCGTAACCATTTACTATGGAAATTCCTTTTGATGTGCCAGAACCAGAACCTACTCATGCTCCTATCGATGAATTTAACAAGCTCAAGGTCACTATTTCCGAGATGAATGTTGAAGAAGGACGACAACAGGAAGCCCTTACTCGTGTCACCCGAGAAAGAGATGATTTGATGCAAAGCCTTAAAGAGAGATATTCTGAGCTCTTAAAAAGTCAAGAGAAATTTGAAAAATAAAGAAAAGTGAAGTTCTGTGTGAAAGAAAATCTAGATGCATCCAATTTTGAATTAAGTGAATTCCACCACAAGCTGGTCAAAGCTGAACAACAGAGGGGTGAAGCATATGCAGACGAGAAGCGTGCCATTGAGGAAAAATCCAACTTAAGGGTAACCCTTCCATCTCAAGTTTAAGATCTTCAAGATGTATTGAGAAACTTCATAGCCAAGCTCGAGCACGAGACTCGCCTTTAAGAAGAAGCTTGTGGCATGCTATGTCGACCTCGAGGAGCTTGCTCAAAAAATCCAACATTTGACCATCGTAAAAGAGCAGATAAGCCAACGGGACGTAGCATATGGAGATTTAGAGATAAAGTGCAAGGAGTGGCTTGACGAAGCTCAGTATCATAATGGATTATGGAAAGAGCGAGGCAAAGTCATTTTCACCTTAGAGGATCAGAACAAAATGTTGTATGACAAGTACTGAGGGCTCGTAGGGTTTTGCAAACACTTGTTGGTGGAAGTCCCTTGGAGACTCCAATCAGCTATTGAAGACTTGAAGAAGACCGTGTGCCTCCAAATTGTAGAGTATTTCCTTGTCCTCCTGAACGATATAGTGGAGCGCTTTAAGAAGGAGTTTGAGACCCGACCTTGTAGGGACAAAACTTTTGACTTTTATCTTTGTACCAACTTCATGTTATATTATTTGAATGAAAACATCATGTAGTCTTGCTATCTATATCTTTTGCTTTACAAAGACAATGCTTGTATTCAATTGCTAATGTTTGGAATGAAGAAGTTAGTTATCCATTTACCGTCAACTGAAATACTTGCAACGACTGAGTCTATAAAGAATCTCCGAAAATGAAAAAATATGAGCATACACTTTCATAATTGCATCTTCATAACATATCATACATGACAGGGATTGAGATTGGTGTTCTTACTTCTACTATTGGTTTTCCTCTACAAAGGGGAGAAATTGCAAATTCCACCATTCATTGGTACGAGACTAGAGGAAAACAGAGAAGACTTATGGAGAAGATGTTGATGTGACTCCGATGAGTTAGGATGGACACTCATGGGAAGTCGATGGAGATAATACAAAACATGGCTCAATAACAAGAGGAGTTGAGAGCTTTGGTTGTGAGACCTGTCGCAACTATGGTCGAAATTGTTCCCCCCCCCCTCCTCTCTCAAGTAAATGTTGTGGGACCTGGAGTTGGTCTGGATGTTAATGTTGGTCTTGTTGATCTTACTGTAGAAAATCAAGCTGTTCAGATGAATCATACTTTGGTAAACCCTTTTCCACCCACTCATTTTCATCGTCAGAATCAAGAGCATGAGGTTATTCCCCTGCCACGCAGAAGAGCTGTTCAGATCCCAATTCCTCAACAAGAGGAGGATAACTATGAAGATTGGTTTTCCAATGTTGAAGAACCAACTGAAGTTTACCGTAAGTTGCGCATGCTCGAGGAGCTCATGTAAGCCTTTAAGAATCAGGGAGCTTTGGGGATTGATATTCCTAATTTGGGGTTGGTGCAGGGAGTGAGGATCCCTCCCAAATTCAAAGTCCCCAATTTTGCAAAGTACAAGGGCAATTCTTGTCCTAAAACTCATGTGAGATACTACTTCAGAAGAATGTATGCTTATACCAGAGATGAGAAACTCCTGATGTATTTCTTTCAGGATAGTTTGACTAATGGGCCGCTAAACTGGTACATGGATCTTGATGGTTCACATGTTCGAACTTGGAGAGATCTGGTTGAAGCCTTTGTTCAACATTATGGCTTTAATACTGATATGGCACCAATAAGAACTCAACTACAAAACTTATCCCAGAAGAATGGTGAATATTTTAAAGAGTATGCGCAAATCTGGCGCGAGGTGGTTGCCAAGGTTCAACCCCCTATGGTGGAGTGAGAGATGGTAGAAATGTTAACTGGTACGCTAGAGGGGTATTATTATGCCTCTTGCAGTCTATCAAGTACTTTTGCTGTCATGGTGATGTATGGTGAGAGAGTTGAGATTGGGATCAAGTTGGGCAAGATACAGGATGTTAGTGCTGATAGAAATCATGTTGGTGATGCCAAGAAGTCTTTTGGTGGTCACCAAAAGAAAAAGGAGGGCGATTCAAGCGCACTCTATGAACGAAAGAGGAAAGGAAAGTATCAAGAATTCAACCACCAAGTCGATGATGTGACTATTCCTATTGTCGTTCCTCTCAAACCAGATGTTGCTCCTAGGCAACAACAATAAAGATCCCTAAGAAAATTTGATACTCTGCCTATGTCTTATGCTGATGTATTTGCTCACTTGCAAAGCTTGAATATGATTGCATTGTGCACTCTGAAGGTTGACCCAGACAAGTTACCCCAGTATTTTAATGTGAATGCTCGTTGTCCTTTCCATTCTAGTGCACAAGGGCATTCTATTGAAAAAATTTATGCTTTCCAGTACAAGGTTCAGGACTTACTTGACACTGAGGCCATTAACTTTGGCCCACTTCCTATTCCTAATGTTATTCAGCATCCATTGCCTCCCCATGGTGGGGGTGTTGTCAATGCAATTTGCGAGGAGGAGAGTTCGAATTTGGTGACAGATGTTGATATGCTGACTACTCTGTTATGGTGGATAAAAGAACAACTGTTGTTGAAGGGAGATTTCCCCGGTTGTAATGCTGATTGTGAAGAATGTTTGGTCCAAGCTGAAGGTTGTGAAAGCCTGAAAATTGAAATTTAGCATTTGATTACTGAAGCGAATTTACAATTCATTCAGAAGTCTGTTGATGTTCAGAATGGTGAAGACGAGGTTGATGTGATTACTATCCCTATTACTTCACGAAGAATCCCTGTTACAATCCATGTGCCTACAAAAAAAGTCTCATGTGACTATCACCCTGCCAGGGCCAGTACCTTACACTAGTGAGAAATTCATTCCATGGAATTATGGAGCCGAATACTACTGTAACGGGAAGAGACTGAATGTGGAGAATTTTGAAGAAGAAAAGTCTGAGGAAGAAAAGTCTGAAGAAGAAAAGTCTGTTGGAAGAAATTCAGAAGATAATAAGCCTGCAGTTCATGATATTGTGGGAGAGAGCTAAATAACTCGAAGTGGGTGAATCTTCTCCCAACCCAATCTAATTGAGAGCAGTGTTGAAGCTTTATCCAAGACTAAAGCAAAAGGGAAAGGAGTTATGATTGGAGATGAGTTGATACCAAGGAATTCAACACCCACTTTGATCCCAGAAATTGCTAGAGATGTTGAGGAGTTGATGAAGCACATAAAGAAAAGTGATTATAAGATAATTGACCAGCTTAGCCAGACGTCTGCCAAGATCTCCATTTTGGCCTTCCTAAGAGACTCTAGACCACACTACAATGCTCTGATGCATTTGTTGGGGACATCCTTTGTTCCTCAAGAAATTTTTGTTAATTAGTTTGGAGGCATCGTGAACAGCATTTCAGCAAGAAATGGTTTCGTCTTTACTGATTTTGATTTACCTCCTGAGGGGAGAAAGCATAACAAGGCGTTGCACATCTCCGTGGAGATAGCGAGGACTAATTTATCCCGTGTATTGGTTGACACGGGATCATCCCTCAATGTTCTGCCAAAGTCTACTCTTCTGAAATTGTACTATGAAGGGATTGTGTTGAGACCTAGTGACTTGCTGGTTAAGGCGTTTGACGGGTTCAGAAGATCTGTGTTTGGTGAGGTGTATTTTCCTATCAAGATAGTCTCGCAGATTTTTGACGAAACTTTCTTTGTCATAGATATCAATCCCTCTTATTGTTGTTTGCTTGAACCCCCTTGGATTCATGGGATGGCGCAGGACGCCTTCCTTACACCAAAAGCTAAAATTTTGATAAATGGGAAGGTCGCCACTATTTGTGTGAAGAAGATTACATTGTTAGCCATATGAGGACTTTTTGATATGTCGAGATTGAAGGCTAGATCCATGAGACTCCTTGTCATGCCTTTGAAATCAGACGATGATAGAATTCCTCTACAAAAGGTTGAGAAGCCGTAAGTTTCCATGGCATCCTATAAGCAAGCCCAAGCTATTGTTGAGTCCGGACATCCCAAGGTCGGGTTGAGTGCTAGAAATTCCTACCCAGATGGATATGAAGGGTTTAGGCTATATGCCAGGAAAGAAAGCACCGGTGACCATCCCAATACGTCAAGAGGTCTCTCCACCTTTCAAGTTTGTCAAAATCGGGGTCCAGATTGAAGACATCGATGCAATTGATGATGAAGTTGATAGCGACTGCAATATGCACAATTGGGTCCACCCAAATGTTTTAGGACAAGAGCTCAAAATTGGTTTGCTGAAGACATTACCGTGGTTACCCATTTTGAAGAGTAATTTTCTTTTTTGTTATATCATGTCAGAATTCCTACGTTATGCCCAAGACGTAGTGATCATGCTATAGGGACACAATGCTTTTATTTTAAAATTTATCATTAATAAAGGACGGCTTTTGCATTCAAATATTTCGCTCTTTGTTTTTCCCTTTACTTATCCTTTAAAAAGGTTGGCAATATGAAATTTTATTTTTCATTTTTCTTTCTGTTTTTTTGTCTTGTTTTTTAAAATTATTTTTTTTCACAATCTAAAATACAAAAACAAAATCATCAACCGCGCAGATACAATCCCCCGTTAATCCGAGATTTTGTCGATAACGATTCCGCCGTGGCTCATTATGACTTTAATAACCCAATCTATTAAGCTGAAAAAGAAATCGAAGAAGATTGTGAATGACCCGAAGAATTAGCCAGACTGTTGAGGCAAGAAGAAAAGGTCATTCAGCCGCACCAAAAGACTCTAGAGGTGATCAATTTGGGTACCGGAGATGCTCGAAAAGAAGTCAAGATTGGGGCAACATTGGAAGATAGAGTCAAGCAGAGACTAGTTGAAATGCTCCATGAGTATGTGGACATCTTTTCTTGGTCTTATGAATATATGCCTTGGTTGGATACGGACATCACAGTACTAATTTCCTCAAAGAAGATTTCCCACCAAGAAATGAAGCTTCCTAACGCATCCGGTGATGTCAAAGAAAATCAAGGAAGAGGTTCAGAAACAAATGGAGGCTGGCTTCCTGAAGGTTGTTTTTTATCCCCCATGGGTCGTGAATATTTTTCCAGTACTAAAGAAGGACGGGAAGGTGAGAATGTGTGTTGATTATAAGGAATTGAATAGAGCAAGCCCTAAAGATGATTTCCCACTCCCTCATATTGACATTTTAGTTGATAATACTGCTCAAGCTAAAGTGTTTTCCTTCATGGACGGCTTCTCCGGCTACAATCAGATTAAAATGGCTCCATATGACATGGAAAAGAATACTTTCATTATACTTTGGAGAACATTTTGCTACAAAGTGATGCCTTTTGGTCCGAAGAATGTGGCAACATATCATGCTATGGTCACTCTTCATGATATGATGCAGAGAGATCAAGTTTATATTGATGATATGATTTCCAAATCTTAGACAGAAGAAGAGAATCTTGTTCATTTGCTAAAGTTATTCGAAAGGCTAAGAAATTTCATGCTGAGGTTGAACCCTAATAAGTGCACCTTTGGGGTGAGATCAGAAAAATTATTGGGCTTCATAGTAAGCAAAAAAGGGATTGAGGTCGATCCTGTGAAAATAAAAGTGATACAAGAGATGCTTGAGCCGAGAACGAAAAAGGAGGTTCTTGGTTTCTTGGGGAGGTTAAACTACATTGCTAGGTTCATTTCTCATATTAAAGCTACTTGTGAACCAATTTTCAAGTTGTTAAGGAAAGATCCAATGGCCAGGTGGAACGATAATTGTCAAGCACCAATTGATAAAATAAAAAGGTATCTCCAAGAAGCTCCAATTCTCTCTCCCCTAGTAGAAGACAGGCCCCTAATTATGTATTTGAATTTGTTAGAGAACCCATTGGTCATGACTTATCATCATGACGAGACGGACGAAAAGAGCATGCCAAATACTACTTGAGTAAAAAGTTTATCGATCATGAGTCAAGATATTCATTATCGAAAAGACTAGTCAGCAATCACGTAAGGTGAAAGTGGCTCGATAAGATCACATACCCCAAAATTTTCCTCCTATTTCTCAAGACATTTCAAATATCCGTACTAAGGATTTCAAAAGGGTCGACCAAACAAACCATCTCCTACAATCAACCCAAACTAGGGTTTGGCCATCCTCAAGCCGTAGTGAGACTCCAACACTCCAAAGTGGTCATCATGCCTCATCATATTCTTCAAAGAATCTCCATGTCAAATTTCAAGTCTTACAAGTCAAGTTCCTCGATAATTGCTCGATGGTGAAAATCACAGATTGACAAAAGTCAACTATGGTCAACATACCCAAACTTCATAATTTTTGGTCAACATAAATATTTTGAAGTAATATTCATCATTTGATCAAGGGTTGATCATGATTCATCAAGAAAAGTCAAGAATCGATCAAAAGTCAAAGTTTCTAATTGGGCTTTCTAGACAAAAGTCAATGTAACTTTGACCAGCATAACTTTCTCATACTTTATCGTAAATTTTCCACCACAACTCATTTTAAAGAGAATTTAATTTCTACAACTTCATGTCTCACAAGCTTGGTCGAAAATGCTTCATTTGGAAGTTATGGATCAAAACATTACAGGTCCTTTTCAAAGTCAACAAAAAGTCATCTTTTTGTAAAGAAGTGTTCTTGAGCATGGAAACTTCAATTGAGATGAAACCAAAGAGGTTGTTTAGAGGACATCTTAATATTTCTAAAAAAGTCTAAGAACACCCAAAAATGTTAAAAATTGAGCAAGATACACCTTGCACAAGTTGAGCATTTTTGAAGAAGTGCACAAAGAGAAATACTTGACAAATGCAAATTTTTGCCAAATGGGCTTATAATTTTATGTTCCAAACTAGATCTTAACATTATCCATGGCCTCTCTACACCTTGCCACGCCTCTTTTCCATTTTTTTAATTTATTTTTTAATTTAAAGCATTTAATTCAATTTTAAATTAAATAAAATATAAAAGCAAGGTATAAAACAAGTTGGGTTTGATTTCTGTCTATCTTGAGGACAAAGGAAGCCCACAATACATGCCAAATTCGTGCAAGATTATACAAGGAAGAGAAAATCCAATTTTGGAAAGATTTGATGAAAATTTACAAGGAAATATTTTTGCATTCAAAGCAATATATTTTTTCATTCTTTTTGATCAAATCTCTTGCTCTATAAATACATAACGCATTCACAAGACCAGAGGACGAAACCCTAGCCTCATGAGCCAACCCTAAAATTCACAAAATTCTCACAAAGTTGCAAAATTCAAAATCCTTGTTCCAGCCGTTTTCAGTTCATTCCAAGCACTCCATTGTGTTCCTAAGGTATTGTTAAGTACGTCCAGGCCAAGAACTATAGAACAGATCTGGGATGGTTACATGAAGTTTCTAACGATCGGAGCATGATTTTCCATTGTTAGGGAAAAACTGTTGAAAGCTTCGAAGCTCAGTATACAGGAGTTTTTAGGGTAAGCCGATACCACCATTGAACTTGCAGGGGTCGATTTAGGGGGGGTAGTCTTGATATCTTGTATAAATTCTCTCTATTTTGCAGATTTGAAAAAAATCCCCAACGGAGAAGATGACCGGAGGTCCGATCCGGGAATTTCGGTTTGAGTCAAGAGAAACTCCTGATATCTCATAATCCATGTAACTTAACTCATGGATGTATCTCTACTTGTTAAACTCAAGATTAAGTCACTTGTCCCAAAGAGCATGGGTTCGAACATCGCTTTTTGTCATATTCTTCATCCTATTTTTGCTATATTTCGTGTTCTCCAAGAAGCTTGCCTAAACTGCTGCTCTCCATGCGGTGCTCAAGGCCCCAAAAGTGCATACTTCTTGGCGTATCACCTCCAGAAAGCCCTGTATGCATACTGGCGCCCAAGCCGTAAAACCCATAAATTCCAACTGGCACCTCCACTGTGATTCCCAAATCCTACTGGAGAATTCCAATCAGAAGCATTCTGATTCTCCTCTCTAACCTTATTTCTCATATTTTCTCATATTTTCCTAGCAAAATTAAACAAAATCATCCTATAAAATTAGAGAATTTCTTAATCCACCCCTTGGTTTATTTGGATACTACGTGAAATTTCACAAATGCTCCTCAAAATCGGAAGTATATTTCTGGTCCGCACTCTATATCATGCAAATCACGTTAAAAGGGGTGGGTGTAAACCGAAAGTAGGGGTGACACGTGTTGACCCCCAGGCCACGCGTCCCACTTCGGGAGGTGTGTGAAGCTCTATAGGGTGTGACCCTTCGCATGCCCAGGGAGGTTTGGCTATAAAACGACTTTTAGGGCTTCATTTGACTTATTCTTCATTCGGTCCGTCAATTTGGATCTTAGAATTCTCCACGCGAAGCTCCAAGAATCTTCAAAGCATTCTCAAAAGATTTCCACTGATTCTAACAATGCAGGTAAGCATCCCTCAAATTCTTCGTGTTTTTCTCCGATTCGGTTTTGGGATAAACATGCTGGGAGATTTATGAGCATCATGGATGATCATGAATCTCTCGAGGAGATATATGAGTGCCACGAGGAGATAATTTTCTAACACATCAAAAATCACCCAAAAATAATTTCTTCTTTGCATTTAGGTTAGAAAAATGTTTATTTAATTTTTTACATAAAAATTAATATTTTTGCATGCATATTTTAATTAATTGTTAATTAACCATAAAATTAACTTTTTAATTACTTTTCCCACTAAAACCAATCCAAAAAATTCCCAAAAAAATTATTCTATCATCTAATTAGGATTACTAACCTAAAAACTTTTTTTCTAACTCAAAACTTTTCTTACTAACATGTTTCCTCTTATTTTTCTAATTATTATATATCTGCTTCCAAGTTGTAATAGTTAGGACTATTTTCTCGCACTCTTTTCCAATATTATGTAACTACTCATGGGATGTAATAGTTTAATTAGGATTTACTTTCCGCACTCCTATATTATGTAATTGCCCTAAAGCCATGTAATAGCGTAGGACATTTACTTTCCGCACTTTACTTTCCGCAATTTACTTTCTGCACCCTATAAACTGCTAGTAACTAAGCGTGTATGGCAAGATAAAAACAAACGTAGACCACTTCTAATTACAAGATAATATATCTAAATTTAACACACTCTCTTCACACATGCACCCCCTAGAGTATTCTCTTCGTTGCCTTCGAATAAATGGTCAAGTCCTCGAACGTAGAGGTATCCTAGCACCGCTGCTTACAAAATATCATCATAGTCCCTTCGATACAAAGATCATAGTCCTCGACGTGGCTCATTTAATACATGATCTCGCCCTCGATTGTATCCTACAAAAGTGATGATCGCCCTTCGAATGTGCTAGGATACTCCTACAAGTTGCTTTCTATGACCATCCGATGTCCCTTTGAATGTCCCTCTTACATCCAACTAATAGGTTACCTATCAACTAATGGTATAGATAGCACTATTCTAAAGAAACGAAACAACACAAAATGACCATTCGAGTAGGTAATAAGACTTTTAGTTGCTTGCTCTATCAAAATACTTTTCACACCTCACACTTTTGTCAAAGTTAAACACTTTTCAAAAATATTTTAACACTTCGATAGATTCCACGTGAATCATTACGAAGTCAAAGCAAATGCCTTTCCAAAACATTTTTAAACACACACACACGTAAAGCAATTTTTAAAGTGAGCTGTGCAGCTAAGAGCGTGAGATAACTCACGGACGTAAAAGGGTGCTAATACCTTCCCTTTCATAACCTTCTCCCTTACTCAGAATCTAACGAAGGTCTTTTTCTGTTCTTTTCACCTTCCCTTAATTGGATAAAAGAAAAGTCGGTGGCGACTCTTGCTATCCGCAATAGTTGCGATAAAAAGCAAAACAAATTCCAAAAGTCGGCCTCCCATCGACATAAGTACATGTTGACTCAGACTACTCTTGATATCCAAAATGGATCCGATCAAGTATATTTTTTAGAAACCAGCTCTCACGGGAAGAGTAGCCCATTGGAAAAGGATCCTAACAGAATATGATATCCAATACACTACTCAAAAAGCCCTCAAGGGTAGTGTATTGGCAGATTATCTTGCTCAACAACTTTTAGAAGATGATTATCATCCGATGAAACTTGAGTTCCCTGATGAGGGTATTATGTATATCAGGGATTGTAATATTCCTGGCCCTGAAGAAGGACCCAAACTAGGATCGCGATGGACGATGGTGTTCGATGGTGCCTCTAATGCATTGGGTAATGGTGTTGGTGTCATTATTACTTCTCCAGAAGGTTTTCACACTCCGTTCACTGCTAGAATTTGCTTTGATTGCACCAATAATATGGCCGAGTATAAAGCTTGTATTTTGGATGAAGCAAAGAATTGATTTGAGAATCAAAATCTTAGCTAGATACAAAGTGATTTCGCTTGGTAATCAACAAATCATTGGAGATTGGGAGACTCGCCATCCAAACCTAATTCTATATCGAGAGCATGTTATGAAGTTGATCCCATATTTTGACGAGATTACTTTCGATCATATCCCAAGAGAAGAGAACAATTTGGAAGACGTTTTGGCTACACAATCATCCATGTTTAAAGTCAGATGGGCAAATGAAGCCCCCTCTATCACTATTTTGAGGCTGGATTAGCCTGCATTCTGCTATGAGAAAGAAGAGGAGGTGGATGAAAAGCCTTGGTTCTATGACATCAAAAAGTATCTCGAGATGAAAGAATACCCAGAAGATGCTTCCATCATTGATAAGAAAGCTCATGAAGTACTCGGTCAAGTTTTTTCTCAATGGGGATGTTTTGTACCAGAGGAATTATGACTCTATTTTGCTCACATGCATGGATAGACACGAAGCAAACAAAATCATAGAAGAAATTCATAAAGGTTCCTTCGGGACACATTTTAGCGGGTACACCATGGCTAAGAAAATCTTGAGAGCGGGTTATTATTGGTCTACCATGGAGAACGATTGCTACAATCATGCCAGAATTTGTTATAAATGTCAGATTTATGCAGATAATATGCATGTGCCACCTTCCCCGATGAATGTTCTGACCTCTCCGCGGCCCTTCGCTATGTGGGAAATTGATATGATTGTGCACATTGAACCTACTTCTTCCAACGAACATCATTTTATCTTGGTTTCCATTGATTACTTCACCAAGTGGGTTGAAGCGGCATCTTATGCTAATGTCACCAGACAAATGGTCACACGTTTCATCAAGCATAATATCATTTTTCGTTTTGGGGTACCTGAGAAGATCATTACCGATAATGGATCGAACCTCAATAACAAAATGATGAAAGAGTTGTGTGATAGTTTCAAGATAAAACACCACAACTCTTCTCTGTATCGTCCAAGGATGAATGTCGCCGTGGAGGAAGCAAATAAAAACATCAAGAACATGATGCAGAAGATGTTCGTCACTTATAAAGATTGGCACGAGATGTTGCCATATGCTTTGCATGGCTATCGCACCTCAGTACGCACTTTGACTTGGGAAACCCCTTTCTCTCTCGTATACAGCATGGAAGTAGTCCTGCCCGTAGAGGTTGAAATTCTTTCCCTATGAATCATGACAGACATACAGTTCGATGAATCTGAGTGGGTTCAGAATAGACTTGATCAGTTGAATCTCATTGACGAGAAAATATTGGCAGCTATTTTTCATGGGCAGTTATACCATAAACAGATGACAAAAACCTTTCGACAAGAGAGTATGCCCTCGAAATTTCCAAGTTGGTGACCTTGTGTTGAAAAGGATATCGCCTCCAAACAATACAGATGCTCGGGGAAAATGGGCTCCGAGTTATGAAGGACAGTAACACGGTGAACTGACTTTTTAGGATTTTGTATCGCAAATGTGCGGATAACAAGAGTCGCCACCGACTTTTCATTTATCCAATTAAGGGAAGGTAAAAAGTACAGAAAAAGACCTTCGTTAGATTCTGAGTAAGGGAGAAGGTTATGAAAAGGGAAGGTATTAGCACCCCTTTCCATCCGTAGTTATCTACGGGCTCTTAGTTGCTCTTAGATCACTTTAAAATTGTGCTTTCTGTGTGTTTGACAAAAATGTTTTGAAAAGACATTTCGCTTTGACTTTGTAATGATTCATGTGGAAATGTATACAGAGTGTTCGGAAATGTTTCGTTTTGAAAAGAAGTTGAACTTTGACAAAAGGTGTGAGGTGTGAAAAGTATTTTGATAGAGCAAGCAACTAAAAGTCTTATTACCTACTCAGAATTGGTCGTTTTCGTATTGTTTTACTTTCCTTTAGAATAGCGCTATCCATACCATTAGTTGGTAGGTAACTCTATTTGTTGGATGTAAACGGGACATTCGAAGGGACATCGGATGGTCATAGAAAGCAACTTGTAGGAAGTATCCTAGCACATTCGAAGGGACTATCATCATTTTTCGTAGGCGACAATCGAGGGTCAAGATCATGTATTCGGAGGCGACATCGTGGGTCTATGATCTTTGTATCGAAGGGACTATGATGATTTGTTTTGAAGGCAACGGTGCTACGATACCTCTACGTTCGAGGGACATGACCATATTTGGATTCGTAAAGGCAACGAGAGAGAATTTACCCTAAGGGGTGCATGTGTGAAAGAGTGTGTTGAATTCAGATTCATGTTATCTTGAAAGTTAGTGGGCTATGTTCAATTTTATCTTGCCATACACGCCTAATTACTAGCAGTTTATAAGGTGCGGAAAGTAAATTGCGGAAATATAAAGTGCGGAAAGATAAATCCTACGCTATTACATGGCTTTGGGACAGATACATAATTTAAAATACGGAAAATAAAAGCCCTAATTAAACTATTACATCCCATAAGCAATTACATAATTTGAAAAAAAGAAAACGATAAAAAGAAATCGTCCGAAACGAGATAACCTGTGAAAAGATGAGAAATCGGAAAATACGAGGAAACCGAATAAGAGAAAAATGTTAGTAAAAATGCAAATTTTTAAACGAGAAAAATATTTCATGCTGGAAATAACATTAATATGCTAAAATAATTTTTTGGGATTTTTTGGAGATAATTTACTAATTAAAAATTAATTAAAAGTGATTAAAATGGTAAATTAGAAATAAAATTAAATATGCATGCAAAATAATATTTTTTTAATTTTATAAATTAAATAAACATTTTCTGAAAATAATGCAAAAAGAAAAATATTTTTTGAAGTTTTTAAATGCATGATAAAAATTATTGAAAAGAAATTAAAATGCATGAAATATATTAAATAAAAGAAAATATAGAAAATATGAGAAAATAGTTAGAGTTTCTCAAACATGCAAAAAGAAAGGTCCTGGTCTGGCTCGAACTGGGAACCTCTTGGTGAAATCTTAAGTCTGCTTGCCTCTACCACTACGCCACGTTGCATTTGGTGTTGGAAAATTTGAAATTAATTGAATATAAGTGATGACGCGTCCCTGATTTGAATTCAAACTGAGTCAGCGTGCGTGGACGCCATCTATTTTTGAATGGACGAATCAGAAGAGCCAGAAACGCCACGCCTGCATCCACCGGAGTCAACCGGTCAGCGACGCCGGAGCCCTAGCTCCGGTCGTCTTCTCCGGCAAGCATCAACCTGAAAAACCTAAAAAATGCATCATTCAAAACGAAACAAGTGCCCAGATCGACTATTCGATCCTTGCGAGCACGATGGTACTATCCTCGTGTCCTAAAACGGCCTGGATTTTGAGTTTCGAATCTCACAACTTTGAAAACCCTAGTAATGGTATTCTGAGATTTCTACGTGGAACCTTACATGTTATGCATCTAACACATTCTAATGCACCTCCTGAACTCAAATAAACACATTAAAATGATTAGCAATGCATGGAATATCGAAATCAAAATTGAGAAAGAGTGCAAATCGGTGATAGCTAAATATCTCGATTTTGAAGGGCTGGGCTTCAAGCAAGAGGTGGTTTCGATTGCTGGGATGTCAATGAGCAAGATTGGATGGTCGATTGATCGAAACTTGAAAATCAAAATTCGATTTTCTCCAATTCTTGAAAAAATTTGACAAAGTTTTGGTTGTTGTAAGGGCTAGGGTTTCGTGTCCTTTGTGCTTCAGCTTGCTGGCTATTTATAGAGGGATTTGAGAAAGAAAAACAAGGCAAAAAGATTTGATTTGGAATGCATTCAATGATTTTCAAATAAAAATTAAATTTTGAAAGAAATTTGATTTTCTCTTTAATGTATGATCATGCACGAAATTGGCAAGTTGTATGGGCTTCCTTGGACCTCAAGTTTGATCAAAATCCAATCATCTTGAAAATATCTTATTTTCATATTTTATATAATTTAATTTTGAATTAAATGGTTTAAAATTCAAAAATAAATTAATAAAATAGAAAATTGCCATGGCCAAGCATTTATGGGTCACAAATAATGTCATGAACAAGTTTGGATCAAAAGATTATAGGCCCATTTGGAAAAATTTGCATTTTGACCAAAATCTCCTTTTGTGCAATTGTCCAATATTTCCCAACTTCTGAATAGTGTATCTTGCTCAATTTTCCACATTTTTGAGTGTTCTTGGACTTTTTAGAAATATCTAAGAGTCCTCTAACCAACCTTTTTGGTCTCATCTCAATTGGAGTTTTCATGCTCAATATATCTTCAAAAGAAAATGTTGACTTTTTGTCGACTTTGAAAATGACCTGTAATGTTTTGATCCATACCTTCCAAATGAAGCATTTTTTGAACATTCTTGTGAGACATGAAGTTGTAGAGAATTGAATTTCCTTCAAAAAAAGAGGTGGTGTAAAAATTTCTGAGAAAGTATGAAGAAGTTATGATCAATCAAAGTTTGGTTGACTTTTCACTGAGAAACCCTAATTTAGAAAGTTTGACTTTTTAGCAAATCTTGAGTTTTCTTGATGAATCATTATCAACCCTTGATCAAATGATGAATGTAACTTCAAAATGAGAATGTTGACCAAAAATCATGAAGTTTGACTGTATGTTGACCACAGTTGACTTTTTGTCCAATACAACTGATTTTCAACCATCTGAGCAATTGTCTAAGAAAATTTGACTTGTAAGGCTTGAAACTTATCATGGAGAATCTTTGAAGCATATGAGGAGGCATGAAGACCATTGGAAATGTTGGAAGTCCATCTTGATCTGAGAAATGCCAAACCCTAGTTTGGATTGATTGTTTAGGAGAGGGTTTGTCTGATCAACCTTTGAGGAATCCTTGAGCATGGATGTATGGAATGTCTTGAGAAGATGGAGGGAAAATTTTGGGGTATGACAGCTACCCCTGTTCAATCTTCTTGTACTGGAAGGGTTAGATTGGCATGTTCGCTTCGTGACCGGAGGTAGAAGATGATTGAACACCGAGTACACCCGAAAATTTGCACGGTGATGCGGAACGGGCTTACGATGCCATTTGAGAAGGTAGAGACTTCACTGGGAATGAGTCGATGCCGACTCGAGAATGTCATCCGAATAGGAGGACCCGGGATGGGCTTAAGATGCTATCCGAAAGATTGATGCTAGGAGTGAGCCGACGCTAGGCTCTATAGATGTTCTCGATAGTGGAAGGAGCATGGAGACGGGCTTAAGATGCCATCCGGAGGAGTCGATGTTAGACTTCGTGCTCATCTTTGAATGAAGTTGTTGGTTTGTATTGGTTTTTAACCAAATATGCAGATTCTAAAGGTGGTGAAATCTTGATCAATAGCCGAGACGGGCTTAAGATGCCACCCAAGGCAACCGAGTCGCACGCTAGACTCAGAGTTGTGCTGATAATAAGAAGGAATCAAAATAGATCTTCGTGTTGATTACTCGAGGGAGGTAGTAGTTGGCAAAATGTGGATATCTTCCGCAGACGGTATTAATCCACCGCTCATATCGAGGATAACTTGTGATCGTCGGATAAGGTTTCCGTCTGCTTCGTATTAATCCCGGATCCGTTGTCGGAGGACAACGAGGGCGGTCGTCCGGATAGTTTTCCGCCAGATTCGGGTCTTAATCTCGACCAGCTTGTTGAGGACAACTAGGGCGGTCTTTCGATAGTTTCCGTCCTCGATTCGGTCTTAATCTCGACCGTTATGCAAGCGATTTTCACCGCTTTGAGAAAACAAGAGAAACTTTGATAGAATATTTGTTAGTCTTATGCAAAGTATGATGCATGACGATGTGTATGAATGACATATGCATATATTGTGACTTTATGAGAAATGCATGAATGAGAGATGTCGTGGTATTTCAAAACATATCCATCTTGAAGAAGATGCAGATGTTCTGCTCAAGGATTTCTGACTTCTGACTTTTGTCTGGGGACGGAACGGATGGAGATCCTGAGAAGAAAGAAAACTTTGATTCCTCCGGTGCACTATCTGACCAAGTCTTGAGGCTAGATATTGTTGAGAATTTCATAAATAAACCCTACTGGGGAGAGTCTGGGAGGTACTCTACCAGGGATTTTGAGTGTAGATCCCACCGGAGAGCACTTGGTGGTTGCTGAGAGACCGGGTCTGGAGCCCGTTTGAATCTCTGACTGGGGAATAAGAGGTGTAGGCTTCCTCCGGTGCGCTTATCTGACCAAGTTCGGGTTTGACACACTGGAGAAAAGGGAATAGTGAGAGACACCACGGGATAAATACCGGCCGGATGTGGCCCGATTAAGTTGAGTGGAATCACCGCTGGGGATCCTCCTCTCTTTGTTGGGGAAGATTTGTGGTGAGTGAAATTTCTATGGGATCACGCCTGGGGAAATGCATTGGTGACTTTCCGCCATCTCAATTCTCAAGTCCGTAGTAATTACTTTTGCATGTTCTTTTCGCATGTTTGTAAATAGATTCTTATTGTTAGATGCATATAATCATTCAAAGCAAACGTTGGACTTTATGCAAACAACAACAAAGGAAAATTATAAAGAGAGAGAAATTTGTATTTATTTGAAAGGTATGTATGGCCAAGTAGTTGTACACAAAGAAAGTAAAAAGCTATGCGGAAACAATCTCAAGTTCCAACTATGCTAGTACTCATATATTTCAACTATCTCATCCCCTTGTCAAGAGAAAGTGAGTAGATCGATCGTCGCCATTTGAATCTTGAATGTCGATAGTAGTATGGAAGAAAGTGATCCGACGAGACATAGTCGACGCTTACATCCCTAACTTTGCCTAGACCGCCTCTTTCGGTTTTCACCAATGATACCTTTTTGCCCAAGCCACCTTTTCGTGTTTTCGACTTGTCGGTGTACATGTTTTGCATATATCCTTAACTTTGCCCGAACCCTTTTGTTCGCCAGATGCCCTTATTTTTGCCTAGGTCACCGACCCAGCGGTCTCTTTTATGCGTAGTATTTTTGACTATGTCCGCTCACAGGTGTGGGAAATCCTCACCATCCATGGTGCTAAGTATCATAGTCACCGAAAACACCGCCTTGATTACAAATGGTCCTCATAGGTGGGAGTCCATTTGCCCCTCGATCACTTGTGGGAGAATGATGCGCTGACTACTAGATCACCGACTTGGTAAACTCTTGCTTCACCTCTTGTTAAATGCTCTAATCATTCGCTTTGATAGATATGTCCATGGCAAATGGATGCGAGTTGTTTCTCATCAATCAAATTAATCTGTCAAGGCGGTCTCGACCCAATCGCTTCGCTTAACTCGGCCCGGAGGACTCGTCGAGGGTATCCAACCTCAATTGGTAGGACGGCTTCCATACCGATATAAGAGAGAAGGGGTTGCCTCGCTGATGTTCAACGTAAAGCGGTAACCATGAAGAGCAAATGGTAACATCTCATGCCAATCTTTGTAAGTCACCGCTATCTTCTCAGATAATCTTCTTAATGTTCTTGTTGGCGGCTTCCATCGCGCCATTCATCTTAGGCCGATAAGGAGAAGAGTTGTGATGCTTGATCTTGAACGCGGCGAGTTCGGTGATCATTTTGTTGTTGAGATTAGAGCCATTATCGTGATAATCCTTTCGTGAGTGCCATACCGATGATAAGATTATGTTTGATGAACCGAGCCACAACATTCTTGGTAATCGATGCGAACGAGGTCGCTTCTACCCATTTGGTAAAGTAGTCAATTGCCACAAGGATGAAACAATGTCCGTTGGTGGGCTTGATTTCTCCGATCATGTCAATGCCCTACATTGCGAAGGCCAAGGAGTCATAAAACATTTAGAGGTACGGAGGTACGTGTACTTTGTCCGCATAACCGCATTTGTGACAAGATCGTGCGCGGTGACAATCACCTTCCATGGTGGACCAATAGTAACCTGTTCTCAAAATCTTCTTAGCCATCGATGTCCATCGGAGTGAGTACCAAATGCGCCTTCGTAACTCTTCCATGATACGTATTGTCGCTTTCGTGTCTACACAATGAGTAAGCACAAATCGTGGTCATACCGGTATAAGATGTTGCCGAGGAAGAATTTGATGCAAATCTTCTCATGAATTTCTTATCATTGATGATGCTCCCGGATATTCCCGAGTCTCAAGATACCTCTTCACATCATAGTACCAAGGTTTCTCTTCTGTATCAAGCTCATAACAATACACTGGTTCATCAAACTTCTCAATGATGATCTGGGGAGCCTTGTTGTCCCATCTAACCTTGAACATAGACGACATAGTAGCTAATGCGCCCGCCAACCGATTCTCTTCGTGGAATGTGATTGAAAGTGATCTCTTCAAGTAAGGAATCAAACTCGTAACATGCTCTCGATACGGAATGAGATTCGGATGTTTCGATCCCACTCGCCTTAATCCGATCGATCACCAAAGTCGAGTCTCCATACACTTGCAAGAACTTGATTCTTAAGTCCATAAGCTTTGATACCCATGATGCACGCTCAGATTCGCCATGTTGTTGGTGCAATCAAACATAATCAAGTGAAAGGCGATATCCGCCTAGGGATGTAATGATGGCGCCAATGCCATTGCTAAGCGCTTGAGGCTCCATCAAAGACCATAGTCCATCGATCCTTGTTCGTGTCCTTTGTCTCGGCTCGTTCTTCACAATCGACTAGTAAAACATCTTCATCTAGAAATTAACTCCATAGACCGATAGTCATCTACGGCTTGATGAGCCAAATGATCGGCTACTACACTTCCTTTGATCGCTCGAGAAGTGTATCGATGTCATATTCGGTCAGATCATTTGCCATCTTGCTATTCTTCCGAGAGAGTGGTTTCTAAAAATGTATTTTATCGGATCCATCTTGAAATCAAGTAGTGTGAGTCAACATATACCGCCTTAGTCGGTGAGCAGCCCAAGCCAAAGCGCTGTAAGTTTTCTCGAGTGTGAGTATCTTGTTTCACAATGTAAACATTTTGCTAAGGTAGTATATTGCATGCTCTTTTCGACTGCACTGCCATGTTGCCCCAACACACACCCCATTGAGTTCTCTAACACCGCCAAGTACATGATAAGAGGTCTTCCTTGTATGCATCAAGATGGGAGGATTCTCAAGGTACCCTTGATTTTTTCAAAAGCGATCCGCAATTGTCGCTCCATTCCACTACTTGATCTTTCTTAAGTAACTTGAAGATTGGCTCACAAGTAGCCGATGTGCAATGAATCTGCAATATAGTTCAATCGGCCCAAGAAACCTCCGACTTCCTTCTCAAGGGAGTCGCATCTCTTGAATGGCTTTAACCTTGGCGGGTCAACCTCAATACCTTTACCATCGACAAAACCCTAGGAGTTTACCTGATCCGACTCAAAGGTGCACTTGTTAGATTAAGTCTCACCGTATTTCTTCAACCTATCAAACAATTTCAGAGATGATCAAGATGTCCTTCTTCACCGTGATCGAGCTATCATGTCGCCGACGAGACCTCTATCTCGTGATGAATCATCTCATGAAATAATGTCACCATAGCATCACCGATAAGTGGCGCGATTCTTCATCCGAACGATAACCTTGTAGCAAAGTGCCCCACCTGTAACAAAAGTAGTCTTCCATGTCTTCGGAGCCATTTTGATCCGATTGTAACCGGAGAAACCATCCATGAAGGAGAAAACCTTATGCCGAGCGGTTGTCTACCGTAACATCAATACGAGGAAGTGGAAAATCGCCTTCTGACTCGCTTTGTTCGATCTCTATAATCCACACACATTCAACTTTACCATCCTTCTTAGGCATGTGAACCACATTCGCAACCCATTGTGGATAGAAGTAAAAAGCTAAGAAACCGGTGTTGAACCGCTTCATAACTTCCTTTAATTTTCTCTCGACATCTTAGGACGATGCGACGAACCTTCGCTTCAATCGAGAAAACCTTTTTGTTGCAATGGTACCACAATATCAATGTCTAAACCCGCATGTCTTCGTATGACCAAGCAATTACCTCAATATAGTCTCGTAGCATCCGAACCAATCTCTTTAACACCGCCTCAAGACCCGCTCCTATCTTGATCTCTTTCTGCCTTCACAAGACTCAAATTCACAACCTCAACTCGCTTCTTGGTGGTCAGATAACTCGATCTTCTTGTCAGGCCCCGACAAGTTCTCCCGCACCTCACAATCTTCCTCACCTTTGTCTTCGGCTTGGTAGATCGGATTATCAAGTCATATTTAGCAATAGCATAGTGTTATCAACTAGATTCGAGTGATTCTAGTTGTATCACGGTGTGTGTAAGAAACACATAGCTTTTGAAGGGTGATAAAGTAAAAGAAAACAAACAACAATTGAATGCAAAAGTCCAACGATTTTATTGAATGAAAACATGCAAATGATGATAATAACCTCACAAACGAGCCATGATGCACCGCAAGGCACTAGGCTTTAGAGTTTATTGTTCAAAACATAAAGAAATACGAAAAGCAAAACAAAACAAGAGCAATTACTCCCGATCAAGGAGATTGGTATGACGCCTTCGCCTTCCAATTGCCGAGTCCATTGTCCGAGTTGGGAAGATCCACTTGCCGATGTCAAGTCGTTGTCGCCGCCTTCTATAGCATGGATTCCACTTTGCTAATGCGGAAAGGAAGTTGGCAGACGCTCGCAGCAGATCATCTTCTCGACTTGATGGTGAAGCCTAAACCGCCTTGTCAAATTTGAAAGGAAGATCGTGGAGTTGTCCCCAAATGGTACTACCTCCTTCTTCAACAAGAGCTTGAGCATCTTTCAAAGAAGGCCATCCTAGGCGGAGCTTGTGTAACTTCAGAGTGATGAGAGTCAGCAGCATGACTGGGATTGTTTCAAAAGCTTGACAGGAGTCTCGAATAATTCACCTTCCACCTCGAGGTATCGGAATGACCGTAGATGACCGACCATGTATTCTTCTTCACCACATACCGTAACAACCTTCCTTTCACCGGTACCCCGCCTAATGCAAGGTAGAGGTAATACCGCCGCATGTATCCAAGGGCCCGAGTAGTAAGAGTAGTCGGACGGATGTCCATGACAAAGAAAGTAGATTCAAAAGTATGGAACCGACTTTAACATGCAGAGTGAGCTTTCCAAGCATCTGCTCGCTAGAACCATCAAAAGCTCTCACAATTATATCATGGGTCTCGTAACCAACCTTTGATATCAAGTCGATCAAAAGCGCCTTTGGTAGGATATTTAGCGTAACCAGATTCACCAAAACATGAGATAATGTAACCTTGCATTCGATGAGATGCAAGGCTTTGTTGTGTTTCCTTCCAGAGTCAAATCAAGATCGAAGCCTAGCCATTGTTGGCAGCCGTGCTAGCAATACAAACTTCAAACCGGTGGTGGTAGGTTCTGGCACGTGAGCATTCTTCGTAAACTTCACCAAGGCATTAGTATGAGCCTCAGAGCACAAGAGCAGAGCAAGCATGAGATCTTGGACGGAGTTTATCCCAACTGCTCCACAACATTGTAGTCACTTTTCTTGATAATCTTCGTAATTTCCTCCATTACTCGTTGAGGTGTCTTCAAAGAACTTCCTTTGGTACTTCCGGTCGAGGTGATGAGTTATGGTTCTTGGGGAATGGATTGAATAATGGAATGCGAAATGGAGTCGCAGTGTGTTTTGAGGAGAGATATCCGAGAGAATACTCTTCCTCCGGTCACCTTACTTGATCCGTGATGTTGTCGATGTCGAATGGTAGCTTCAACTGTAAGATCTTCAAGGGTCGAGGGTCTTGCTTGACGCCATGATAGTAAACATCACGCCATAGTTCCAAGGGATAGCCTTGTCGAGGAATATGGAACCGTCTTGGAGAAGTGATAATGAGAGGTGCCACTCTAGGCATGTGGATCGGCAGAGGAAACTTATAGTGTTAACATCAAGATAGTCTTCGGAAATCGTCACCCCATCCGTCGCCTTAACATCTTCAATAGGAATCTTGTAGCTTGTGAACAAGGTACTTCACCATGTAATCATACTTTCCACTTGGCTGCCCTAAGGTATCCCATGCATTTGTACGGCTTCATCTGTATTGTCAATCTTCAACTTAGACATTTCTTCACACAACCGCATGTGGTTTCGTAAATAGTATCTCACGGTTATCCATCATGCACTAGACACGCCTTCTCAACCAAGCACAACCATCAGCGCAGATGGCACCAACGACAATTCTCCGGGCATCCCGATTAACACCGCTTGCAAGAAATTCTTCTTAATACCATCGAGGAATGGTCAAGTCATCTATGTTGAAAACATAAGTATCTTCACCAACAAAGATTGAACTTTTGTCATGGTTAGGCATAGGCGTTGATCACATTCGAGTCTCAACAGAGGGTCAAACTCAACTGCTTAGCTTCAATCATGTCTTGAATTTTTTTCTTCAGAGCCCAACAGCTGTCGTTGTCGTGTCTCGGTTATTGGAGTGGTAAGCACACTTAGCATTAGGATTGTATCTGAGAGGAAGTGTTGATATTCGAGGAGGATCCTCAAGGTAATCACCTGCTTTCAACATGTGTTGCAAGGCTCATGACAATGGCATGTTGATCTTCAGAACTATCTTCGTGGCGCTAGTTACGCGTGTTGTCTCGCTTAGGTTGTGCCGATGTAGGATCGAGATCACAACCGCCTCACAGATCGAGCGGTCGGTCTTGGCTCTTTTTGACCATACACAAGATTGGTTTCTTTCTTAGCACCAAAAGATCTCTTCGCAAAGATTGAAGATGACTCTACCTCGAATCTTTCCACTCTTGATACCACTTCAATGCGTCATTATAAATATCACCGGTGAATCCTAACAAGAGTTTTCAATTAGATGATTGAAGAATGGGGTCATTGTTCCCATAAACATATCAACCAACTCCCTATTGGACAAGGGTGGCGAACTCACCGCTAGATCTCCACTCGAGCATACCCTTGAACTTCTCATCACGACCCATAGACATGCTTTGTAGTTGCATGCAGGGTGTCAATTCAAGATTGTACTATATCGCTTGTAGAAAGCATCGCTAAGTTACTCCAAGTACGGATACGGTCATTCTCTAGCGATAATACCATTCCAATTGGGTTCTTGACAAACTCTCTTCAAAAAAGGCATCCACAACTTTCTCACATCGTGTGGGATTGATCTTCGACATAGGATTTCAAATGCATTTAGGGAAAGACATGCCATCATACTTAGCAAAAGTTGGAACTTTGAACTGGGAGGAATCACAACACTGTGGACA
Organism: Vicia sativa; assembly: GCA_021764765.1. Taxonomy (NCBI): domain Eukaryota; kingdom Viridiplantae; phylum Streptophyta; class Magnoliopsida; order Fabales; family Fabaceae; genus Vicia; species Vicia sativa. Next base: position 81,682,189 of record CM038796.1, on the reverse strand, counting down.
AGACTCGATCATCAAAATTCAGCCCGACATCTCAGTTTTCCACAACATCTCATTTGTCTTCAAGTTGCTTATACTTATCATCTTCATCATAATATTGGCCATTATCATAGTCTTTTTCAGGCTCATGCTAGCTACCTTCGCCATCACCCTTGTCACTTTGCTTATCCTCCTTCTTGACACTTCCTTCAGAGAGCTCTATCCGACTGACCACTTTAGGACCACCTTTGTAGCCTCTGCCCATGTTGAGAAGACCAACAACCTTCTTCTTTCTGTTGATGAGCTTCTTCAGATCTTCTTGGCCTTGGACCAAGCTAGTGAACATCTGCTGAAACTGAGCATTCTGAGCTTGGAGATCTTTGACGGTCTGTTCAAGAGCCATTTCTGCTAAAATAAATAGCGAGAGGATGAGAAAACCAATCTTTAATGTACCTGTGATGCAATGTTATGCTATGCTATGCAATGTTTATGCGAATGCAATGCAATGTTTTCAAGGACCTTAGAGATTTAAATTTGTTTAAACAAGCAATGAACAAACATTTATTAGTTCTCTTTTTATTATTCTTTTTCTTTTAAGTACAAGAGATAGTTTGAAACAATAAAAGAAAACATAAAAATTCTAAAGCTCTAAGTCTCCCATGGGCGCTTCCTCTTGGTGCCGAGGTAGGCGTTGATGCTTCGCTCCTCGTGAAGTAACTTGGTCAACTCTAGCACTTTCTTCTCACTTGCATAGCATCGAGCTTCAAAGGTATCCCTTTCTTCTTTAGTTGAATCCGTGATCTCTTCAAGTCTTCAAAATCGTGAGGCATGTCGGATGGAGAACGGTATAGGTACGCCACCTATAGCAACAGTTCCATAATTACCGTAAAACAAGGAATGGCATCATGAGGTTTCGAGCTCGAGCTCGCACTCCATTCGAGGTAAGGTTCCCAAGGAATGGCGTTTGGTGTCCCAAAGTCTTGGTATCGCTTCTTTACCATGCCCCAAGCGTATGAACCTTCGCTTGTAATTCTAGAGATCGTGGTTGTAGTCGAACACAATATCTTGGAGAAGCATATCACGAGGACCATCTTCGAGCAAAACCAAACCGACGTAGAGCTAAAGAAGGGTCAAGTAATACCTCCCCTTATACCAAGTAGCGGTACATTAGGGAATTCTCCACAACGCTCAATGAAGGTGAAATCCTTTTGAGAGAAAAGGTTCCAACGGATATTTGAATGAGAGAGTGACATTAGTCTTTGAGACCATCTCAACCTTTGTTCGTTCTTCAAAATTGATGGAGGAAGGTGCGAAATAAACCACCTGGAAAGTAACGGTATACAACACATGAGAGTTCCTTGTCTTTTGATAGTACGAGTGTGGAGAGAATGGAGGCTATCTCCAAGTAAAGTAGGCACTGGATTACGGGTAAGAAACAACTTGATGGCATTGACATCTATGAATTGATCCGAGTTAGGGAATAGAACCAAACCATAGATTAGCAAGGCCACGATATCTTCGAATGCATGGAAACTCATAACTTTGAGGAATTTCTGCTTTTTAATTAGGAACTTGGCAAGTAAACCCTTAACTCCGCTCCTGGTTTCCCAATTGGCTTCAATGTCGGAGCGCTTAAGATGTAAGGCTGATGCAATGTCTTCCTACTTAGGAACCTTTTCTAAACCGGTGAATGGCATTTGGTCAAGGATATGTATCCCAAGTAGCTTAGAGAACTCTTCCAAGGTAGGAACCAACTGATAATCTGGGAACGTAAAGCAATGGTGTTTCGGATCAAAGAACTGGAATAGGACATGCATCATATCTTCTTCAAAACCAGAGATAACCAAGTCAAGTAGATAACCATGTCTTTTGATGAACTGGGCATGATCAGGAATCTCTGAAACCAATTCTTTGAGCTTAGAAGGTATACCCATGAAGTTGATTCGGATAGTCTTTCTAGAAGCCATAATCCCTACAAAACAGAGCAAAGATAAATCCCTAGGTCCTTGAAATAGTTAGAAATGATATGCAATGCAAATGATGTCATGATGTCATGTTTAGCACACACAAACAATTCACACAATGAGCCTAGGTTTAAGGCTTGCATGAGGTATAGGTGATTACCCCTCCAAAAGTTTGAGTTGGTTCATCCCGTCCTATAATAGTAACCGGTTCTAGGAATCTCACATCATCGATCTTCTCGAGGCGCTTATTTCAATACGACTACCAAGTGGTCGAATCGAAAATATCCCAAAAGTCCGATCTCAATGAGCGAGAGTGTTCGAAATGTATACAGAGTGTTCGGAATGTTCTCGCTTTGAAAGAAGTTGAACTTGACAGAGTGAGTGAAAAGTATTTTGAGAGCAAGCAACTAAAAGTCTTATTACCTACTGTAATTGGTCGCCGCATTGTTTTACTTTTCCTTAGAATAGCGCTATCCATACCATTAGTTGGTAGGTAACTTCTATTTGGATGTAAACGGACATGGGGGACATCGGACAAAAGCAACTGTATCCCAGCACATCCGGGCGACTATCATCATTTTCGATGACAATCGAGGGTCAAGATCATGTATTCGAGGCCACATGTGGTTCTATGATCTTTGTATCGAAGGGACTATGATGATTTGTTTGAAGGCACCCGTATAGATACCTCACGCCGAGGGACATGACCATATTTGATTCAGAAGGCAACGAGAGAATTTACCTAGGGTGCATGTGTGAAAGAGTGTTGAATTCATATTCATGTTATCTTGAAAGTTAGTGGGCTATGTTCAATTTTATCTTGCCATACACGCCTAATTACTAGCAGCTTATAAGGTGCGAAAAGTAAATCGGAAATATAAAGGAAAGATAAATCCCACGCTTATTACATGGCTTTGGGACAGATACATAATTTAAAATACGGAAAATAAAAGCCCTAATTAAACTATTACATCCCATAAGCAATTACATAATTTGAAAAAAAGAAAACGATAAAAAGAAATCATCCGAAACGAGATAACCTATGAAAAGATGAGAAATCAGAAAATACGAGGAAACCGAATAAGAGAAAAATGTTAGTAAAAATGCAAATTTTTAAATGAGAAAAATATTTCATGCTGGAAATAACATTAATATGCTAAAATAATTTTTGGGATTTTTGAGATAATTTACTAATTAAAATTAATTAAAGTGATTAAAATGGTAAATTTGAAATAAAATTAAATATCCATGCAAAATAATATTTTTTAATTTTATAAATTAAATAAACATTTTCTGAAAATAATGCAAAAATAAAAATATTTTTTGAAGTTTTTAAATGCATGATAAAAATTATTGAAAAGAAATTAAAATGCATGAAATATATTAAATAAAAGAAAATATAGAAAATATGAGAAAATAGTTTGAGTTTCTCAAACTTGCAAAAAGAAAGGTCCTGGTCTGGCTCGAACTGGGAACCTCTTGGTGAAATCTTAAGTCTGCTTGCCTCTACCACTACGCCACGTTGCATTTGGTGTTGGAAAATTTGAAATTAATTGAATATAAGTGATGACGCCCCGATTTGAATTCAAACCGAAGCGTGGACCCCATCTGCTTTGAATGGACGAATCGAAGAGCCGTAAACGCCACGCCGCATCCACGGAGTCAATCGTCAACGACGCCGAGCCCTAGCTCCTATTGCCTTCTCCCAAGCATCAACTCGAAAACCTAAAAATGCATCATTCAAACGAACAAGTGCCCAGATCGACTATTTCGATCCTTGCGAGCACGATGGTACTATCCTCGTGTCCTAAACGGCCGGATTTTGAGTTTCAATCTCACAACTTTGAAAACCCTAGTAATGGTATTCTCGAGATTTCTACGTGAACCTTACATGTTATGAATCTAACACATTCTAATGCACCTCCCGAACTCAAATAAACATATTAAAATGATTAGCAATGCATGGAATATCGAAATCGAAATTGAGAAAGATTGCAAACCTGATAGCTAGATAGCTCGATTCAAGGGTCGGGCTTCAAGCAAGAGGTGGTTTCATCACGGGATGTCAATGAGCAAGATTGGATGGTCGGATTGGACTGAAACTTGTCAAAATCAAAATTGATTTTCCAATTTTGAAAAATTTGACATGCTTTTGGTTGTTGTAAGGGCTAGGGTTTCGTGTCCTTTGTGCTTCAAATTGTCGGCTATTTATAGAGGGATTTGAGAGAAAAACAAGGCAAAAGATTTGATTTGAATGCATTCAATGATTTTCAAAGAAAAATCAAATTTTGAAAGAAATTTGATTTTCTTTAATGTATGATCATGCAACGAAATTGGCAAGTTGTATGGGCTTCCTTGGACCTCAAGTTTGATCAAAATCCAATCATCTTGAAAATATCTTATTTTAATATTTTATATAATTTAATTTTGAATTAAATGGTTTAAAATTCAAAAATAAATTAATAAAATAGAAAATTGCCATGGCCAAGCATTTATGGGTCACATGTCATGAACAAGTTTGGATCAAAAGATTATCATTTGGAAAAGGCTGACCAAAATCTCCAGTGCAATTGTCCAAAATTTCCCAACTTCTGAATAGTGTACTTGTTCTTGACCTTTTAGAAAGCTATAGGAGTCCTCTAACCAACCTTTTGGTCCCATTTAATTGAGTTTCATGCTCAATATATCTTCAAACAAAATGTTGACTTTTTGTCGACTTTGAAAAGGACCAGATGTTTTGATCCATACCTTCCAAATGAAGCATTTTTTGAACATTCTGTGAGACATGAAGTTGTAGAGAATTGAATTTTTCAAAACAAGAGTATGAAGAAGTTATGATCAACAAAGTTTGGCTGACTTTTCATCAGAAACCCTAATTTAGAAAGTTTGACTTTTAGCAAATCTTGAGTTTTCTTGATGAATCATTATCAACCCTTGATCAAATGATGAATGTAACTTCAAAATGAGAATGTTGACCAAAAATCATGAAGTTTGATCGTATGTTGACCACGCTGACTTTTGTCCAATACAACCGATTTTCAACCATCCGAGCAATTGCTAAGAAAATTTGACTTAGTAAGGCTTGAAACTTGTCATGGAGAATCTTTGAAGCATATTAGAGGCATGAAGACCATTGAAATTTTGAAGTCCATCTTGATCCGAGAAATGCCAAACCCTAGTTTAGGTTGATTGTTTAGGAGAGGGTTTGTCCGATCAACCTCGAGGAACTCGACCATGGATGTATGGAATGTCTTGAGAAGATGGAGGGCAAATGGGTATGACAAGGACCATATATCGTGAAGAAAGATTTCTATGGAGGATCCATGATGCTCACGACTATGGATGAAGAGGATTTTCCTCACCCTGTCAATATAGATGTAGTCAAAAAATACTTCACATAAGATAAACCCACAAATATATATATATATATAATCAAAAAAAGAGAGAGGACTTGAAGAATAAAAAAATAGGTACACCCTGTCATACCCAAAAATTTGCCCTCCATCTTCTCAAGATATTTCATACATCCATACTCAAGGATTCCTCAAAGGGTTTATCAGACAAACCCTCTCCTAGACAATCAACCCAAACTAGGGTTTGGCAATTCTCATATCCAGATGGACTTCCAACATCTCCAATGGTCATCATGCTGCCTCATATGCTTCAAAGATTCTCCATGTCAAGTTTCAAGCCTCAAGTCAAGTTTCGCATAATTGCTCGATGGTCGAAAATCAGATTGGACAAAAGTCAACTGTGGTCAACATACAACAAACTTCATGATTTTTGGTCAACATCCTCATTTTGAAGTTACATTCATCATTTGATCAAGGGTTGATCATGATTCATCAAGAAAACCCCAGATTTGCTCAAAAGTCAAACTTTCTAAATTAGGGTTTCTTAGTGAAAAGTCAACCAAACTTTGACTGAGCATAACTTCTTCATACTTTCTCAGAAATTTTTCCACCACCTCTTGTTTTGAAAGAAATTCAATTCTCTACAACTTCATGTCTCACAAGAATGTTCAAAAAATGCTTCATTTGGAAGGTATGGATCAAAATATTACAGGTCCTTTTCAAAGTCAACAAAAAGTCAAGTTTTTGTTTTAAAGATATATTGAGCATGGAAACTCCAATTGTGATGAAACCAAAGAGGTTGGTTAGAGGACTCTTAGATATTTCCAAAAAGTCCAAGAACACTCACAAATGTGGAAAATTGAGCAAGATACACCATTCACAAGTTGGGCATTTTTGAACAATTGCACAAATGGAGATATTGGTCAAAATGAAATTTTTTCCAAATGGGCCTATAATTTTATGATCCAAACTTGATCATGATATTATTTGTGACTCATTGATGTTATTATGATAATTTTCTATTTTATTGATTTACTTTGAATTTAAAACTATTTAATTCAAAATTAAATCATATAAAATATGAAAATAAGATATTTTTTCAAAAGGAGTGAATTTCTATCAAACTTGAGGTCCAAGATAGCCCATGAAACATGCCAAATTCGTGCTAGCTCTCACATTAAAGAGAAAATCAAATTTTTTCCAAAATTTGATTTTATTTGAAAAATATTTATGGCACATTCATGATCCAATCTTTTTTCCTTCTTTTTCCTCTCCTAATACATTCTATAAATAGCCAGCAAGTTGCCAAGCAAAGCAGACGAAACCCTAGCTCAAAGCACAACCCTTATTTTGCCAAAAATTTTCTCAAAGTTGTGAAAATCGAAATTCATTCTCCAGCCACTTTCAAGCTTTCAAAACCATTCCATTGTGTTCAGGGGGTAAGATTGAGTAAGTATACATCATTGCCAATGATCAAAACAACCTGAATCGATGCATACATGTTCATACATATTCAAAACTTTCTTGATTTTGCATTTTTATTACCTGCTTGTTTTAATCGATTCTAATGCTTTCAATGTTTTCATGAGACTCATATGGTTGATCCGGGCAATCGTTAGCAAGCTTGCACGTAAGGATCACCTTTCCATGTTTAGGTTTCTCAAGTCGCCTTCTTCGAACCAACAGACAGCTTTATCTAACCAAACCAACAACACCATTGATTTCGTAAGGTCTAAATAGGTGGACTAGGTCTTTCTTTTGCTTTTAACTGTTATTGTGTTTTAAAATCATAGTCGCTGTGAGAAGACGATCGAGCTAGGGGGCCGTTGACCGATTCGGACTCGGGCGAGTCATGGGCGAGGAAGGTTCTGATTCGTCCATTCATAAGTCAATGGGGTCCATGTGTGGCTGACTGTGTTTGAACCAAAACAGTGACACGTTGACGTTTATATTCAATTAATTTCAGCTTTTCCAACACCAGATGTCACATGGCGCAGTGGTTAAGGCATTGGCTGTAGAAGATGCTCTCAAGGGTCATGAGTTCAACCCCTTCCAGGACCGGTTCTATTTTTTCTTTTTACAAACTTAACATTTTTTCTATTTTTTCTATTTTATTTTCTTTTAATATTTTCATCCATTTTAATTAATCTTTCATAATTTTTATCATTCATTAAAAAACACCAAAAATATTTTTCTTTTTTGCATTATTTTCAGAAAATGTTTATTTAATTTATAAAATTAAAAATATTATTTTTGCATGCATATTTAATTTAATTTCTATTTTATCATTTAAATCACTTTTAATTGATTTTTAATTATTAAATTAACTCCAAAAAATCTCAAAAATTATTTTAGCATATTAATTTTATTTCTAGCATGAAACATTTTTCTCATTCAAAAATTATTATTTTTACTACCATTTTTCCCTTATTCAATTTTCTCTCGTATTTTATTTTTCATCCGCTCGTGTTATCTCGCTTCTGGACAATTTTTTATCGCTTTTCATATTATGTAATTGCTCATGGATGTAATAGTTTAATTAGGACTTTTATTTTCCGCACTTTTCAATTATGTATCTGCCTCAAAGCCATGTAATAGTGTAGGATTTATCTTTCCGCATTTTACTTTCCGCAATTTAATTTCCACACCCTATAAATTGATAGTAATTAGGCGTGTATGGCAAGATAAAACGAATATAGCTCACTCTAATCTCCAAGATAAAATACCGAAATCAACACACTTTTCACATGCACCCTTAGGTAATTCTCTCTGCCTTTTACGAATTCACATGGTCAAGTCCCTCGAACTTAGAGGTATTCTAGCACCGTTGCCTTCAAAACAAATCATCATAGTCCCTTCGATACAAAGATCATAGACCCACAATGTCGCCTACGCATACATGATCTTGACCCTCGATTGTCGCCTACTAAAAGTGATGATAGTCCCTTCGAATGTGCTAGGATACTTCCACAAGTTGCCTTCTATGACCATCCGATGTCCCTTCGAATGTCCCTTTACATCCAACGGTAAGGTTACCTACCAACTAATGGTATGGATAGCACTATTCTAAAGGAACGAAACAACACGAAAACGACCATCTCGAGTAGGTAATAAGACTTTTAGTTGCTTGCTCAATCAAATACTTTTCACACCTCACACTTTTGTCAAAGTTCAAACTCTTTAAAAAACAAACATTTCGAACACTTTGTATACATTCCTACATGAATCATTACAAAGTCAAACGAAATGCCTTTTCCAAACATTTTTGTCAAACACATGTAAAGCACATTTTTTAAGTGATCTAAGAGCAACTAAGAGCCCGTAGATAATTCACGCATGAAAAGGGGTGCTAATACCTTCCTTTTGATAACCTTTCCCTTACTCGTAATCTAACGAAGGTCTTTTCTCGTACTTTTTACCTTCCCTTAATTGGATAAAAGAAAAGTCGGTGGTGACTTTGCTATCCGCACATTTGCGTACAAAAAACCTACAAAGTCGCCTTCACCAGACATGTAATCATGTACTCCCGGAGACACCCTAAAGAGAGAATGCCTTAAGGATTTTAGATCACCTTTATTGCTTTTGTTTGACTTGCTTGCTTTATCTTAAGGGTTTCTTGGGTATTATATTTGTGGGGATCCTACACCCGATCCGGTTTCCTTTAGGTAAGTAGCAATAAATCGTCGTGATCGTAGACGATATCGAAACGGTCAACATGATGGCTACGTTAGTGTGACACTTGGATGTCCCGATACTTTCATTTCCAAGTTGAGGATAGTATTTGGCTTCGTGTCATCAAGCTAACTAAACTTTTAGAACCTTAATTGACCCATCTGGCCATTGAAGGTAGTGAGATGGTCGGCTTGGTGTACTCAAGGTTGGTTGATACCGATGCTACGCTCATTGAGATCGACTTTTGGGATATTTTCGGTCGACCACTTGGTAGTCATCGATTGAAATAAACGCCTACGAGAAAGATCAATGATATGAGATTCCTAGAACCCGTTACTATTATAGGATGATGAACCAACTCAAACTTTTGGTAGGTAATCACCATACCTCATGCAAGCCTTAAACCTAGGCTCATTGTGTGAATTGTTTGTCTGCTAAACATGACATCATGACATCATTCGCATTGCATATCATTTCTAACTATTTCAAGGACCTAGGATTTATCTTTGCTCCTGCTTTGTAGGGATTATGGCATCCGAAGACTATCCAATCAACTCTACGAGTATACCTTCTCACCAAAGATTTGGTTTCGTAAATTCGACCATGCTCGGCCCATCAAAAGACATGGTTATCTACTTGACTTGGTTATCTCCGCTTTGAAGAAGATATGATGCACGCCCTATTTCGTTCTTCGATCCGAAACACCATTGCTTTACATTCCCATTATCATTGGTTCCTACCTGAAGAGTTCTCTAAGCTACTGGGATACCTATTTTGACCAAATGCCATTCAATGGTTTAGAAAAGGTTTCTAGGTACGAAGACATTGCATCCGCTTTACATCTTAAGCGCCGTATATGAAGCCAATTGGGAAACTAGAAGCGGAGTTAAGGGTTTACTTGCTGTTCCCGATTAAGAAAGCCCGAGAATTCCTCAAGACTATGAGTTTCATGCATTCAAGACATTGTGGCCTTGCTAATCTATGTTTTGGTTCTATTCCCTAACTCGATCAATTCAGTAGATGTCAACGCCATCAAGTTGTTTCACCCAACTCGCGGCTGCCTACTTTACTTCCACACTATCTATCAAAAACAAGGAACTCTCTATGTGTTGTATACCGCTATTTCAGTGTGGTTTATTTCACACCTTCCTCCATCAGCTTAAGAACGAACAAAGGTCAATGGTCTCAAAGACTAATGTCGCCTCTCATTCAGACATCCGCTGGGAGTCTTTTTCTCTCAAAAGGACTTCACATTCATTGAGCGCTGTGGAGAATTCTAATGTACCACTACTTGGTATAAGGGGAGGTACATTACAACTCCTTCTCTAGCTCTACATAAGTTTGGTTTTTGTCAAGAGATGGTCCTCATGATACGCTTCTCAAAGATTTTGTGTTCGACTACAAACCACGATCTCCATAATTACCGAGCTTAAGGTTCATACACGCTAGGCATGGTAAAGAAGATC